>SJYX01016965.1:144083-157577 GCA_006410675.1 Oreotragus oreotragus
CTATTTAGGATATCTCGGGTTAAACTATATTACTAAAGTTAATTTTATCTGTTTCTTTTTTCACCTAAGAGTTGACCCTTGAACAACACAAGATGAATTGCTCAGGTCATTTATATGCTTATTTTTAAACAGTAAATATTGCAGTGTTACACAGTCTTTGGCTGGTAGAATCTACAGAGGTAGGAACCACAGATACAGAGGAAGCATGGATTTGGAGGGCCAATCACAAATTACACTTAAATTTCCCACTGCTTCAATGATTGAGGCCCCTAGTCCCCCATGCTGTTCAAGGGTCAGCTGTATTTTTTGGCAAACAGCACTTTTCTAGACCCTCTTCCAGTTTATTTGTTTGTTTTGGAGAGGGGTTGGCTGTGCTGAGCAGCATGTGGGATCTTAGTTCCCCAACCAGGGATCAGAACCACTCTGCCTGCTTTGGAAGCACAGCATCTTAACTACTGGACCACCAAGGAAGTCACTCCAGTTTTCCTTTGCCTTGAAAACTGGCCAGAAATTCCACCTGGTGTGAACAGGGTGGTGTTCTGTGAAGAAATCACACAGCTTTCTGAGGCCCGCAGTGCTAGAAGGAGGCAGAAGGAGCAACACCAAGTGGAAGTGGGTCTGACATCCTGAGGGAAAGCCAACCCATGCCAGGACCCTCCCAGCCCCACCCCGACTCCCATGCCATCAATGGGATCCCTGCAGGTCCTCAGTGGACCCTCTCCTGGAGACCCAGGGATGATAAATGCACGGTTCTAGCCTTTTAGGAGCAGCTTTGGAGGGTTGGTTTCCACAGTCAAGCATAAGAGCCATGGTACATGCAGGAGCCTCTGACTCAGCCCCAGGGGGAGCAGGGAACCCCCTCCCCTCAGATGAGATAGCTTTGGGGCAAAGCTGGAGGAGATTAAGGCCTCTCTCCAACTGGTCTATGAAGTGGCTCTACCAAACCAGATGCGTGAACTTGCGTATCGTTGCCCCTTGCCAAGGTTTGGCTTCCATCTTGTAAAATAAGATGCTTCAAACAGATTCTGCTTAAGAATGTAGTTATTCAGTACAACTGTTCTTTTCTCTACGCAGCATTGGCAGAGAAGCAGGGCTCCAATCAGGCCCAAGGCCAGGCCTTGACTTTTCTCCGAGAGCTAACTCAGGACTTCATTTCCATACCCAGCACCCAAGCCCAGGTCTGCTTGAAACTCAGGCCAAAGGCTCATTAAAGATACATGGAAGGGAGGGCTGCGGGAACAGGAGTGCCAGCCCCCGCCCCTCCACCAGCAGGACCAATGCTGGGAGTTTGGCTTTCGGTGACCGCTCTTATCCCTGGGGAGCACTCCCTTCCAGGATACTCCAAGTTGGAAACACACAAGATGGATTTGGGCACAAGGGCCCAGCACAAATGCCAGCAGGATCAGAATATCCAGCAAAGTGCTTTCAGGGGCTCCTGGTGCCCGAAAAGTCCCTGGGAGACTAGGGAAGAAGGGGTGTGGAGAGTCTGGTAATCAAAACCCAGAAACCCAGCTCTCATCCTGACTCAAAAAGAAAGTAAACAGACAGCGATAGTCTCTCAGTCGTGTCCGACTCTTTGTGACCCCCTGGTCTGTACATGGAATTCTCCAGGCAAGAAAACTGGAGTGGGTTGTCATTCCCTTTTCCAGGGGATCTTCCAGGAGAGTCTGGTAATCAAAACCCAGAAACCCAGCTCTCATCCTGACTCAAAAAGAAAGTAAACAGACAGCGATAGTCTCTCAGTCGTGTCCGACTCTTTGCGACCCCCTGGTCTGTCCATGGAATTCTCCAGGCAAGAAAACTGGAGTGGGTTGTCATTCCCTTTTCCAGGGGATCTTCCCAAGCCAGGGATCAAACTTGGGTTTCCAGCATTGCAGGCAGATTCTTTACCATCTGAGCCACCAGCCTTAAAAATACAAATAACAACAATCACAACAGTGATCATTTGCTCATGTCTCCCTCCATGTGCGAGAGCAAAACAAGCATGTAAATCAAAGGCAGTGGGGATGAGAGAGGCCAAGTGCACCTCCAGCTGCAGGAAACGGGAAGGGTGGGATCCTAGCAGGTTGGCATTTGGGAGAAGGGAAACTGGGATCCTGGGCGGAGAGGCCGTGGAGGCTAAAAGGAGTGCATCTTCCTTTTCTGTTTAGTTTATACGTTCTTCTTCTCAAGAAGAGAGAAGAAAGTATTTCTGTAGCAGTGGACTAACTCTTCTCTATACTGAAATGTAAAGTTTGTTCTGAGAGTTAATGCTTGGTTTTTTACTGCATTTATCACTCTCAAGAATGTGTGCGATAGTTTATGACTGGGATGCGTTGTGGGAATCTGGTCCCTCCAACAGGACAGGGAGTTTGTTTGATACTTTCTCTTGTTCCCTGTCAGCCTACCATGTGATCTCTGAATTAGAAGGACCCTGAAGATTACTCTAGCCAGACCCCCGTCCTCCTCTCTCCCCGAGATGCCTCGGAAAGACAGGTGTGCATGTTACCTTTTCTTTATTGTATGCGAAACAAGATGTTAAAAATGTGTTCTCTCTGTTTCGTTATCAGCTCATACCCCAAGAGAACAAGAGCTGCCTGTTTACCATCTCAAAGTGAAGGGCAAGGGACTTTCCTGGGGGTCCAGTGGTTAAGAATCTGCCTTGTGATACAGGGGATGTGGGTTCGATCCTTGGTCGGGGAACTAAGATCCTGCGTGCCACGGAGCAACTAAGCCCTTGCACCACAACCAGAGAATCTATGCGCTGCAATGAAAGATCTCCCATGACGCAGCAAAGATCCCACGTGCTGCAACTAAAACCCAACACAGCCAAATAAATACACAAATATTCTTTAAAAAGAAAAAAACCAAGTGAAGGGGTTTTTTGGAGACAGCTATCAAGTCCATACGTCCATGTTCCCTGCAGGGAAGGGGCTCCGACGTCTCAATGAAAGCCGAGGCAAAGGGCCTGAGGTGACTTCTTGGAAGCCAGCTGAATGCAAGTACACACGAGACTCAGTAGATTGGTATCTGACTCACCCTGGGAAACCTAAGGGCCCCGGCCGGCTAGCTGCTCTGGGGGTAGAGTGAGGAGCGGTTTTGTGGAAGGTGGCCCGCTCTCCCCCAGTTGCCAAGGGGACGTGGGAGAGTTTCCTGTGAAGCAGAACTGCCCCCAGGAGGTGTGCTGCCAGATGCTGGGGTGAAGAAGCTGTGCAGGAACCAATAGAAGACACGGTGTGCGGTCAAGCAAGCTGCAGGTGCCCGCCAGGGAGAGGGAAGGGCTGCTGCAAAGAACCCCGGAAGGAGCACTTGAGATCAGTCTACTGGCGGACCTGGAGGGCTAGAACAGCCCCGGTCCAGGAAATCTGCTGCCCCGGTGCTCCTCTCTGGGCTTCCCTGTGGATCAGAGGGTAAAGAGTCCGCCTGCAGTGCAGGAGACCCCAGGTTTGATCCCTGGGTGGGAAGGTCCCCTGGAGGAGGAAATGGCACGCCCTCCAGTATCCTTGCCTGGAGAATCCCATGGACAGAGGAGGCTGGCGGGCTACAGTCCAGAGTGTCACAAAGAGTCGGGCATAACTAAGCATCTGAGACTCTTTGTCCTCTCTCTCCCTTCCCAGTTTTGGAGGAAGCAGAAGCTCAGGGAAGATGAGAAGGA
Source organism: Oreotragus oreotragus (assembly GCA_006410675.1). Lineage (NCBI taxonomy): Eukaryota > Metazoa > Chordata > Mammalia > Artiodactyla > Bovidae > Oreotragus > Oreotragus oreotragus. The sequence goes on from SJYX01016965.1 coordinate 147,718, forward strand.
AACAGAAACACCAAATGACGAAAAAGAGACACAGCAGCCCCCACCCCCTTCTCACTCACTCCAGGAGCCAGCCGAGCTGGAGAAGGATGACATTGTCTTTCGCAATGAAGATTGGAGGTACCGAGTCCTTACACTGGAGTGGACCTATTAATTACTAAATGGAGTCTGGGTTTTTGTGGAAAAAGTAACTGGATGACTGTTTTGTAGATAAGAGTGACAAAAGAGGTCCAGTTTTATCAACGAGCAAGATAAAACCTATAGAAAAGTTTGATAGGACAGAAGGAGAATAAGGATACAATTCATTTCCACTGCATCCTACAGGTGTCTTCTCATCCACAGTGATAGAGACGCTTTCAAAAGTCAGAATCATGCTCCCTGTGGCATTCCAATCTTTTTTTTTTCTCAAAGAATAATATAGGATGAAGTTTTTCCCTTGGAAGAAAATATTCATCTACAAGTTGAGCATTGCACCATATGGACACACTGTCATTTATTTATCCAATATCTATCCAATATTTGCTCTTGCAAATCATGCTAAAATCAAATATACTATGCATAAATCTTTGTACACATATCTGATTCCTTCCTAAGGATAAATTCCCAGGAATGGAACTGCTAGATTAATGGGTAGAAGTTTTCAAGGCTTTTTCTCCCTCTTATCGAAGAGGTCTAGAAACATACTCTTAGTAAGTGAATTGAGTTGTCCAGACCAGCCCTGCAGTGGCTCATAGTTTTCTACAATCTAAATAGCTTTTCTCAGCTACTCTTGGGGAGGTCTGCCCACGCACAGGTATGTAAGGGGAGTGAGCATCACTCTTGAAGAAACCCACTGTAAAACAGAGAGAGAGGGAAACTCATTGCGTAACACTTGCATATAGTGCTTACTTTCCTAAGTCCCTCAAAGGACTGATTTCTTGGGGAAGCAATATTTCCTGGGGAAGTGTGGTCCATAGCACAGATTCTGGAGTTAGACAGGTAAGCCTTGCCTGCCCCACATTCTAAAGGTGTTCCTCAAGCAAGTGTTACTTCCCCTCTGTGCCGAGTGTCCTCATTTGTAAACTTTCTCTGTATTGTGTCCCCCGAAATTCATATGTTGAATCTTAACACTCCGTGCCTCAGAATATGACTGCATTTAGAGAGCATTGGTTTTTGAAGTGGTAATGAAGCTTAAATCATTCGAGTAGGTCTTCATCCCATAAGACCAAACTCCTTATAAGAAGAGAAGCTTAGGGTACAGACACACGAAGAGGAAGGACCATCTGAGGAGATGCCATCTCCACACCACGGGGACAGGTCTGAGAAGAAACGAACCCGGAGAACACCATGACCTCAGACTTCCAGTCTCCAGGACTGTGAGATAGTTTTCTACAATCTGATTCTCTTGTGTAAGTCACCTAGTCTGTGATAATTTATGATGGAAGCCCTAGCTAACTAGAACTCTTTCTAAAAGCAGAGACATCTCTTTGCTATGGACAAAGGTCTAGTAATCACATATGGCTGTGAGTTAGACCATTAAAAAGGCTTAGCTCCAAAGAACTGATGGTGCTGGAGAAGACTGTTGAGAGTCCCTTGGACAGCAAGGAGATCAAACCAGTCAACCCTAAAAGAAATCAACCCTGAATATTCATTGAAAGGACTGATGCTGAAGCTGAAGCTCCAGTGCTTTGGCCAACTGAGCCAACTCATCGGAAAAGACCCTGATGCTGGGAAAGATGGAGGGCAGGAGGAGTGACAGAGGATGACATGGTCGGATGGCATCGTTGACTCAGTGGACATGAGCTTCAGCAGACTCCAGGAGATAGTGAAGGACAGGGAAGCCTGGTGTGCTGCAGTCCATGGGGTCACAAAGAGTTGGACACAACTGAGCAACTGAACAACAAAATTAGGTTAATTCCTGAAAATGCTTAACTGGATGTCTGGAGGGATAACTGCTTGATAAATGTTATCATTCATTGTTATTTTCTGTGCTTATTTTAATAGAAAAACTGAAGCCAGCTCAGCTAAATCAGTGGTTCCCAACTGGGAGTGTTTTTGCTACCCAAGAGATATTTGGCAGTATCTTTAGATATTTTTGATAGTCACAGGTTAGGGGAAAATGTGCCACCAGCATCTAGTAGGTAGGAATGCTTCTAAACTTCTATGCACAGAACAGCCCCCCCCCCACACACACACACACCAAAAATCAGTATTTCAGAGGTTCAAAATGCCAAACCAACCCTGGCATTCACTGAGAGCCAGCTTTCACATCCTGATAAGCCCCATATCTTTATTTGGTGTGAAGCATTTCCCTCCCACTATCCCCAAAGCCGTCTGGTATACCAACAGGTAGGCTTGGCCACACCCGCCTGTCTAGCACTCACAGTGTGAGATGATACAGAGGAATCTAATCACCAGGTGTTTTAGTAGGCTTTTACTACAATGGATCAGGCAGTAAGAATACCACTTCCCCGGGTCAGGAAGATCCCCTGGAGGAGAAAATGGCAACGCACTCCAGTACTCTTGCCTGGGAAATAGCATGGACAGAGGAGCCTGATGGGTTACAATCCATGGGGTGGCGAAGAGCTGGACATGACTGAGCATGCGTGCACGTGCTACAGTGATGCTGCCTAATGAGCAATTACAAATCTGTGAGGCAAACAAATTAAGCATTTATTTGTTGCTCGTGGCTTTGAGGGGTGGCTGTCATAGTTCAGCTTCAAGCTGTGGGTCAAGCTCAGGTCTTCCCCATGCATTCTATCCTGGAGCACCAGCTGAAGGAACCTCAAGAAATTGGCGTGTAATTCTCACAGCAGAAGTTCTCCGGGGGACGAGCCGCCTACAAATAATAAATGTTGGAGAGGGTGTGGAGACAAAGGAATCCTCCTGCACTATTGATGGAAATGTAAATTGGTACATCCACTCTGGGAAACAGTATGGAGTTTCCTTAAAAAACTAAAAGTAGAGTCACCATATGATCCTGCTATCCTATTCCTGGGCATATATCTGAAGAAGACTCTAATTCGAAAGGATACATGCACCCCAGTGTTCTTTGCAGCACTGTTGCCAACAGTCAGACATGGAAGCAACCTGAATGTCTATGGACAGGTGAATGGATAAATAAGCTGTGGTATATATACAATGAAACAACACTCAGCCATAAAAAAGAATGAAATCATGCCATTTGCAGCAACACGGATGGTCCTAGAGAATATCAGACTAAGTGAAGAGTCAGACAGAAAGACAAATATCATAATATAACTTGTACGTGGAATTTTACAAAATGATTAAAATGAACTTATTCATAAAGCAGAAACAGACTCAAGGACAGAGAAAGAGAACTTACGGTTACCAAAGAGACAGTGAAGGGTGGGGAGAGGGGAGATGAATTAGGAGTTTGGGATTAACATATATACATTACTATACGTTAAAATATGTGAACAGCAAGGACCTACTAGATAGCACAGGAAACTATACCCAATATTCTGTAATAACCTGTGATGCGCTTCCCTGGTGGCTCAGACCATGAAAGAATCGGCCTTCAGTGCGGGAGACCCAGCTTCAATCCCTGGATCAGGAAGATCCCCTGGAGCAGGGTATGGCAACCCACTCCAGTATTCTTGCCTGGAGAACTCCTTGAACAGAGGAGCCTGGCAGACTACAGTCCACGGGGTCACAAAGAGTTAGACACAACTGAGCAATTAACACTAACATAATGGAAAAGAATCTGAAAAAGTAAATATATTGTATATATACACACACATAACAGATATACAATATACAATATAACAGAACATTGTAAATTAACTATGCAACTTTTAAAAAACAGGACTGGAGAGGGGGAAATGCCTCTTACACCCAGCTCAGTCTTTGCATGATGGCTGCCAGATTCTTGTCCTTCTGAAAACTTCAGGGGGAAGAAAATACAAAGTTTTAACACTAAAAAAAGTGCCAAGAAATTTTTATAAATTCAGTTATCAACTCTCCTGGCAACAGGTAAATTCTGTCACCCTCCCTCTGGACAATATTAATGTTTTACACTTTGAAGTCAGAGTTCTTGAGCATAGCTGTTATTGTCCACTGTTCCTCTAAACACCACTGCACATGGAGGACAACCCTTTAACTTCCACGCCCTCCCGGCTGTCCTTTGTCCACTTCTGTGGACTTGATATACGCCAGTTCCCTCCGGCTGCTGTCCAACCATAGGGCTTCAGAGCTTAGCATGAAATTCCCCGACGTTTTCATGCCCTGCTCTCTCCATCAGACTCCATGCACCAAGTCCTGTAATCACTTACTCTAATTCCCCTTATCTACACCTAGCTTGCACTAATCCAGTATCTCTGTGGAACAATTAGGCTTCCAATAGAGGCAATTTCTTCCACATCCCATGGCCAACAGGCGGATAGAGCCATAAACAGGGCAGAGATCACAGAGCCCATGCAGAACTGTGGTTCTCAGAATATTTACATTTTTAACCTGGAACTCTTTGTTCATCTCAGGTTCCTCTAAAGAAGCCAAATATGCCAAGCAGATCAAGGCAGAGCTACCCGACATGAGAGTGAGTTTGGAGGGAACCCAGAGACCGCCCGATCTTGCTCCCCACCCCTCAGCAGTTTTAAGGGGGCCGTTTGAAGGCCAAGGCTCCAAGCCTCCACATGTGCTCTTCCTTCCTCCTTCTGTGCGAAGTGCACCTCCCGCAGGTGTCTGCCTGGATCGTCCCCTCACTCCCATCAAGCCCGTAAACAAATTCCCCTCGTGTGGGAGGGTGTTTTCCGGCCACTTATCTGTAGTAGCCCCCACTCCAAGTCTGCTTTCAGGCTGCTTTAGTCTTGTGTTAGTCCAGGTCCTCCAGGAAAAAAAGATGCCAAGATGGGATAAGAATTGCGAAACATTATCAGGGGAAACATAAAAATGTAAAGGGAGGTAACTGGGATGGACTGGAAAAGCTGCAATGAAGGTCTGCTCCTGAGTGAAGGAGAAAGGGAAGGAAGGGAGAACGAAGGGAAGGAGGGAGGGAGAAAAGGAGGGAGGAGGAGAAGGAGATAAGGAGGGGAGGAGGAGGGTCTTAGACTATGATAGACTTCAAGGAAATTTCCACAAGACCTTCAGAGAGTATTCAAGCCAAAGTTCCGCCGCATCAGTGAGCCCTGTGGCTGTCTTGGTGTCCTGCCGTGCTCAGCTCTTGGCAGAGAGCAGACCTGAGAAGCAGGGTCCCGGACAAGCACAGCACTGGGTTTCAGAATCCGGCTGCTGGAGCTCTCGGTCACTTACACACCCAGCAGACGGAGATCCAGGAGGCCTAGGCTAACGGCAATTCCTCTTCACAGCACTTTCACTTTCTGGCCTTGTGTTTAGTGCTTCTTTGTTTACCTTCTTTGTTCTCTGTGACACCAGGAATATGCTCGGCCTCCTCACTACTGTATCCTCAGCTCCTAGAAAAATTCCTGGCGGAACAGATAGAAAGTGCTCAATAAATATTTGTTGACTAGATGGATGGGTGGGTGGATGGATGTGTAGATGGGTCAGTGGATGGAGGGAGGGAAGGAATGGGCTGAAAAGAAGCTATTACATGAAGAGAACAACGTTAAGACCTGAAAGTGTTTGTGTCTCAGTTGTGCCCAACTCCTGATGCTGGGGAAGATTGAAGGCGGGAGGAGAAGGGGACAAAAGAGGATGAGATGGCATCCTCTCAAGGTTGGCAACCAACAGATGGCATCTCTGGCATCCAACAGAGGTTGGATGGCATCACCGACTCAATGGACATGAGTTTGACTCCGGAAGTTAGTGATAGACAGGGAGGCCTGGTGTGCTGCAGTCCATGGGGTCGCAAAGAGCTGGACACGACTGAGCGGCTGAACTGAACTGAACTGTGCCCGACTCTTTGAGACCCCATGAGCTTTAGCCTGACAGGCTCCTCTGTCCATGGGATTCTCCAGGTAAGAATACTGGAGTGGGTTGCCATTCACTTCTCCAGGGAATCTTCCTGACCCAGGGATCAAATCCAGGCCTCCTGCACTGCAGGCAGATTCTTTACTGTCTAAGCCACCAGAGCAGCAAAGACCTCAAAGTTGTGTTGTTAATCAAAGAGAAAACAAAAAGCCTTTTCCCACCCTGAGTTACATGGCATATGGGAGAAGAAAAGCAGGCAAATTGAGGGGATTCAAGAATATTGTTTCCTTGGAGAAAAGACAGGATTCAGGGAAAGCTGAGAGGAACTCAGCCAAGAGTTTGAAGATGCAGGGAGTTTGCTGGCCATTGGTTGCCATTCATCTAGGCTGAAGGCTTAAATTTACTCTTCTGAAATCAAATAGTAGCAAACTGGTGGCCGTGAAAATAAACGGAAACATAATCTACCTCCTCTCCTTAGAAAATGCATACACCCACACATACTCAGATGCTGGGCTTCTTGTGTGTGGGGTCATTAATGATCTAGAAATAATGATCTAGAAATAATGATCTAGGCCATAGCAGCCTCCACCCTTACCTCCCACTCAAAGTCTCCACCATAACAACACTGTTATATAAGGCGCTTTTCTGCCGCAGAAGTTCCAAACTCTGAGACTCAGATTCCATGAAGATCTGACTCCACTCTTAAAAATTCAGAGCCGAGAAGATCTGAGGCTGTTAGGACTTAAGTTAGCATGGCTCTGGAAATGAGAAAAGGAGAATGGCTTCTGGGTGAGTCAATGTTGAAATCTAAAGTGACTTCTCCCTTATAAGTAAGAATATTACAGCCCAAGGAATGTCTGCTCTTTTAGTTTACAGGACTCCCTCTGATTCAGTGAATTCAACTGATTTGTGTAACAAACCATAAAATTAAATGTATGGACTTAGAGAAATGAGGCTGCCAAATGGATTCTCTGAAGTAACTCGGGCTTTTTTTATTTGCTGCCCCAATTTTAGCCAAAGCTAGTGTAATGCTCCGAACATTTTCATAACAATGGAATCTCATAAGCCTCCGAGGAGCTAAGGGCAACCTCCAACTTCTAGTGACAGAGTTTAGGCAGTAGCTAAGGATTAAGTGAAGTCATTTGATGGATTTGATTATGGAAAAAGCTATCATGTCTGTCTCACTGAGCTCCAGGGATAGGATCAGAAAAGGGGCTTTAGGGGCAACAGAAGACGCGAGAGGCCCAGCATAGAGGAAGGGTCTGCAAACACCCAGCAACCCTTCTCTTCTCCACCTAAAACACCTTTCATCTACACATGTGCTAGACTTTGCAGTAAGCTTTCATAAGATCTGAATAAACAATGTGAATAGCACTAGTCAGTTCCAAGGAGATGACACAATACTTGTACCAGACCCTTCATTCCCTTAAATCCCCAGGGGATTACCCATATAAAGATTCACTGATATATTTCCACTTCCCAACACTGAGGGGGTTGTCTCCTAAATGGGACAGACACTGTCTCGCACACACTGTTCACTGTAGCTCCTAGTGGGAAAATTATGGAAAAATAAATACTTCAATGAACATCTCACGTGGATGGACCTAGAGATTATCAAACTAAGCAAAGTAAGTCAGAGAAAGACAATACCATGTGATATCACTTATGTGCAGAATCTAAAATATGACACAGATGAACGTATCAATGAAACAGAAACAGACTCGCAGACATAGAGAACAGGCTTGTGATTGTCAGAGCAAAGGGGGAGCTGAGGGAGGGAAGGATAGGGAGTTTGGGATTACCAGATGCAAACCATTATATATAGGATGGATAAACAACAAGTCCTGCTGTATGGTGCAGGGGATTATAGTCAATATCCTGCAATAAGTCATGATGAAAAAGCATATATATATATATGTATAACCGAGTCACTTTGTTTACAGAAGAAATTAACACAGCATCGTAAATCAACTTATATGTCAATATATTTTTTTAATTTACTGAGTTCACCTCTGTTAGACATCAGTGACAAAAATAAGAATATGAGGTCATTCTTCCCCACAAATAACTTACAGAATAATAGAAGACAAAAACACCATAGAAATGTGAACATAATATGTTGAATCATTTAAAATGCACTCACCTGCAAATGACAGAATAACCCCTAAAATGTGACTTGGGCAACAAGTGGTTATTATTATATCTCTCATATCAAAAAGTCTGAAAGATATGTTCTCAATTTGGTTCAGCAGCTCAGGGATTTCAGGGATATGCTTCACCCTCCCTGTGATTCTCTTTGACTTTCTCCTCATAGTTGCAAGATGGCTGCTGTGGCTCCCAACATCACTCCTCATAGAACTATTTACATTCAGTGGAAGAAATGAAAAAGAAAGGTGTTCTCCGAATCATTTTGTTGTTGTCAGGGAGGTAAGTTTTTCTCAAGAATCCCTTAGTAGATTACCCATCCACTCCTTTGAGTAGGATTGGATCACATCCCAGATCTTAGCTTCAAGACAGGCTGGGAGAGAGTATCGCATTTTTTCAGCCTTTGTAAGAGGCAAATTCTGCCAGCAAGTAAACAAGAGAAGCAATGACTCTGGTTAAGAAATCAACAAAATCTGGCACACATATAGGATCCAGTGACAAAGAAGAATATGGTGAGCTGTGGAGGAAGTACAACTGTCTTGTCAAGAGGAGGATCCCTGGACCTGATAACACCTAAGATGAATATTGAAGAACAAGTCGGATTTAGCAAGATGAAGATGATGATAGAAGGGTGGGGTAGAATCAGGTTCTAGGGAAAGGAACAGCATAAGCAAAGTGGGTCTTCATGAGTTCATGAAAAAGTTAGCACCAATTTATTACTATTACAAGAGCATCTAATGGCAGGAAATGTGTCATGGGAATTATCAGCGGCTTGATCACAAATTCCTTCTGGAATGTGTGCAGGAGCTTGAACTTGTAAACAAAGGCCAGATGTTGCAAACTTGGAGCTAGAGGCCAAACCCAAACTTCAGACTTGTGCTTGGCAGGCATGTGGTATTTGCATTCTGAATACAATGGTTGGAGCAGGGCATCCCTTTTTATCATCTTCCACCTGGCCTGCTTCCCTTAGTTACATCTTCTGCCTGTTCCTTAAGGCTTTTGAGTTTGCCTCCCCTGAGCAGGCTCCAGGGAACCATCAGAGGATCTTAAACAGGAGAATGGCCCCATCAGTAGTATATCTTATATTAATCTCTCTGGTGGCAGGGTGGGGAAGTTGTAGTATGAAGATCACACTGGAAATAGGAAGATGGTAGAAGGTATATTTTCCAAAACTCTTGGTTGCAAGTGTCAGAAACACCACTCAAACCAAAATAAATAAATACAAAAAAAAATTAAAAAATAAAAAATAAAAAATTTCAAAAAAAAAGGATATATATTCATCCATTCAACTTTAGAATCCAATATTAATTTAAGCTTCAAATTTGGCTAGATCCAGGAGCAGTGTAATAACACGTTTCTCCACATTGCTGTCCCATGTTTTGACTATTCTCAGACTGGCTTTCTGCTCCTAGAGAAGACAGTCATTAGACGCTCGAAGCTGATGTGAGTTTTAAAGCCAGTTGTCTCTAAGAAGGGAGAATTTGCCTTCCCTGATAGCTCTAACAAAATTCTTAGAAAAGACTTTTATCGTCCTGGCTGGATCATGTGACCATTTGTGAGCCAAAACACAGGGCCCAGGTATGGAAGTAACAGTGGCCAGAAGATAGAACCACATAGGACCCCACCCCCGGGTGAACAAAGGAAGAGAAACCTTGCAAAGAAAGAGTAGTCGGAGAATTAGCTGTAGAAGCAGAATCACACAAAATCACAGCCATCTTTTTAACACTGAATGAGCAGCTCTTTCAAATGCAACTGAAGTATTATATTTCATTATGTGCTGTCCTTAGTTGCTCAGTCGAGTCTTACTCTTTGCGACCTCATGGACTGTAACCCTCTAGGCTCCTCTGTCC
>SJYX01016965.1:158071-344573 GCA_006410675.1 Oreotragus oreotragus
TGCCATCCAGCCATCTCATCCTCTGTCGTCCCCTTCTCCTGCCCCCAGTCCCTCCCAGCATTAGGGTCTTTTCCAGTGAGTCAGCTCTTCGCATGACGTGGCCAAAGTACTGGAGTTTCAGCTTCAGCTTCAGTCCTTCCAATGAACACCCAGGATTGATCTCCTTGCAGTCCAAGGGACTCTCAAGAGTCTTCTCCAACACCAGGCTGCTAAAAATGTTGGACATTGATAACAATACTTTGATAAGATTGTGGGGCCTAGGTGGGGAGGATGGGAGAGTTAGCAATGAGTTTGAGGAGTACATAGAAAAGGAGAAAACAAAACAATAGATGACTGAAGAAATTTGGCTGAAAGGAGAAACAGAAATAGAAAAGTTATAAACAAAGATACAGGATCAGAGTAAGACATTTTAGGCTATAAAGAACTTGTGTTAGCAGGTGGGATGGGGATCTAAAGATAAAGAAAGAAAAGGGAGTTACTTTTTAAAAAGAAAGATTGAATTAAGTAACAATAATTAGGAGTGTCAATCAGGATGTATGGCAGGTGAAAATTTCTGTTGTTCAGTTGCTCAGTCTTGTCTAACTCTTTGCAACCCCATGGACTGCAGCACGCCAGGCCTGTCCTATACTTCTCCCAGAGTTTGCTCAAACACATGTGCATTGAGTTGGTGATGCCATCCAACTATCCCATCCTCTTTACCCCCTTCTCCTCATGCCCTCCATCTTTCCCAGCATCAGAGTCTTTTCCAATGCATTGGCTCTTTGANAATAAATATTTGTGACTAGATGGATGGGTGGGTGGATGGATGAGTAGATGGGTCAGTGGATGGAGGGAGGGAAGGAATGGGCTGAAAAGGAGCTATTACATGAAGAAAACAACGTTAAGACCTGAAAGTGTTTGTGTCTCAGTTGTGCCCAACTCCTGATGCTGGGGAAGATTGAAGGCGGGAGGAGAAGGGGACAAAAGAGGATGAGATGGCATCCTCTCAAGGTTGGCAACCAACAGATGGCATCTCTGGCATCCAACAGAGGTTGGATGGCATCACCGACTCAATGGACATGAGTTTGACTCCAGGAGTTAGTGATAGACAGGGAGGCCTGGTGTGCTGCAGTCCATGGGGTCGCAAAGAGCTGGACACGACTGAGCGGCTGAACTGAACTGAACTGTGCCCGACTCTTTGAGACCCCATGAGCTTTAGCCTGACAGGCTCCTCTGTCCATGGGATTCTCCAGGTAAGAATACTGGAGTGGGTTGCCATTCACTTCTCCAGGGGATCTTCCTGACCCAGGGATCAAATCCAGGCCTCCTGCACTGCAGGCAGATTCTTTACTGTCTAAGCCACCAGAGCAGCAAAGACCTCAAAGTTGTGTTGTTAATCAAAGAGAAAACAAAAAGCCTTTTCCCACCCTGAGTTACATGGCATATGGGAGAAGAAAAGCAGGCAAATTGAGGGGATTCAAGAATATTGTTTCCTTGGAGAAAAGACAGGATTCAGGGAAAGCTGAGAGGAACTCAGCCAAGAGTTTGAAGATGCAGGGAGTTTGCTGGCCATTGGTTGCCATTCATCTAGGCTGAAGGCTTAAATTTACTCTTCTGAAATCAAATAGTAGCAAACTGGTGGCCATGAAAATAAACGGAAACATAATCTACCTCCTCTCCTTAGAAAATGCATACACCCACACATACTCAGATGCTGGGCTTCTTGTGTGTGGGGTCATTAATGATCTAGAAATAATGATCTAGAAATAATGATCTAGGCCATAGCAGCCTCCACCCTTACCTCCCACTCAAACTCTCCACCATAACAACACTGTTATATAAGGCGCTTTTCTGCCGCAGAAGTTCCAAACTCTGAGACTCAGATTCCATGAAGATCTGACTCCACTCTTAAAAATTCAGAGCCGAGAAGATCTGAGGCTGTTAGGACTTAAGTTAGCATGGCTCTGGAAATGAGAAAAGGAGAATGGCTTCTGGGTGAGTCAATGTTGAAATCTAAAGTGACTTCTCCCTTATAAGTAAGAATATTACAGCCCAAGGAATGTCTGCTCTTTTAGTTTACAGGACTCCCTCTGATTCAATGAATTCAACTGATTTGTGTAACAAACCATAAAATTAAATGTATGGACTTAGAGAAATGAGGCTGCCAAATGGATTCTCTGAAGTAACTCGGGCTTTTTTTATTTGCTGCCCCAATTTTAGCCAAAGCTAGTGTAATGCTCCGAACATTTTCATAACAATGGAATCTCATAAGCCTCCGAGGAGCTAAGGGCAACCTCCAACTTCTAGTGACAGAGTTTAGGCAGTAGCTAAGGATTAAGTGAAGTCATTTGATGGATTTGATTATGGAAAAAGCTATCATGTCTGTCTCACTGAGCTCCAGGGATAGGATCAGAAAAGGGGCTTTAGGGGCAACAGAAGACGCGAGAGGCCCAGCATAGAGGAAGGGTCTGCAAACACCCAGCAACCCTTCTCTTCTCCACCTAAAACACCTTTCATCTACACATGTGCTAGACTCTGCAGTAAGCTTTCATAAGATCTGAATAAACAATGTGAATAGCACTAGTCAGTTCCAAGGAGATGACACAATACTTGTACCAGACCCTTCATTCCCTTAAATCCCCAGGGGATTACCCATATAAAGATTCACTGATATATTTCCACTTCCCAACACTGAGGGGGTTGTCTCCTAAATGGGACAGACACTGTCTCGCACACACTGTTCACTGTAGCTCCTAGTGGGAAAATTATGGAAAAATAAATACTTCAATGAACATCTCACGTGGATGGACCTAGAGATTATCAAACTAAGCAAAGTAAGTCAGAGAAAGACAATACCATGTGATATCACTTATGTGCAGAATCTAAAATATGACACAGATGAACGTATCAATCAAACAGAAACAGACTCGCAGACATAGAGAACAGGCTTGTGATTGTCAGAGCAAAGGGGGAGCTGAGGGAGGGAAGGATAGGGAGTTTGGGATTACCAGATGCAAACCATTATATATAGGATGGATAAACAACAAGTCCTGCTGTATGGTGCAGGGGATTATAGTCAATATCCTGCAATAAGTCATGATGAAAAAGCATATATATATATATGTATAACCGAGTCACTTTGTTTACAGAAGAAATTAACACAGCATCGTAAATCAACTTATATGTCAATATATTTTTTTAATTTACTGAGTTCACCTCTGTTAGACATCAGTGACAAAAATAAGAATATGAGGTCATTCTTCCCCACAAATAACTTACAGAATAATAGAAGACAAAAACACCATAGAAATGTGAACATAATATGTTGAATCATTTAAAATGCACTCACCTGCAAATGACAGAATAACCCCTAAAATGTGACTTGGGCAACAAGTGGTTATTATTATATCTCTCATATCAAAAAGTCTGAAAGATATGTTCTCAATTTGGTTCAGCAGCTCAGGGATTTCAGGGATATGCTTCACCCTCCCTGTGATTCTCTTTGACTTTCTCCTCATAGTTGCAAGATGGCTGCTGTGGCTCCCAACATCACTCCTCATAGAACTATTTACATTCAGTGGAAGAAATGAAAAAGAAAGGTGTTCTCCGAATCATTTTGTTGTTGTCAGGGAGGTAAGTTTTTCTCAAGAATCCCTTAGTAGATTACCCATCCACTCCTTTGAGTAGGATTGGATCACATCCCAGATCTTAGCTTCAAGACAGGCTGGGAGAGAGTATCGCATTTTTTCAGCCTTTGTAAGAGGCAAATTCTGCCAGCAAGTAAACAAGAGAAGCAATGACTCTGGTTAAGAAATCAACAAAATCTGGCACACATATAGGATCCAGTGACAAAGAAGAATATGGTGAGCTGTGGAGGAAGTACAACTGTCTTGTCAAGAGGAGGATCCCTGGACCTGATAACACCTAAGATGAATATTGAAGAACAAGTCGGATTTAGCAAGATGAAGATGATGATAGAAGGGTGGGGTAGAATCAGGTTCTAGGGAAAGGAACAGCATAAGCAAAGTGGGTCTTCATGAGTTCATGAAAAAGTTAGCACCAATTTATTACTATTACAAGAGCATCTAATGGCAGGAAATGTGTCATGGGAATTATCAGGGGCTTGATCACAAATTCCTTCTGGAATGTGTGCAGGAGCTTGAACTTGTAAACAAAGGCCAGATGTTGCAAACTTGGAGCTAGAGGCCAAACCCAAACTTCAGACTTGTGCTTGGCAGGCATGTGGTATTTGCATTCTGAATACAATGGTTGGAGCAGGGCATCCCTTTTTATCATCTTCCACCTGGCCTGCTTCCCTTAGTTACATCTTCTGCCTGTTCCTTAAGGCTTTTGAGTTTGCCTCCCATGAGCAGGCTCCAGGGAACCATCAGAGGATCTTAAACAGGAGAATGGCCCCATCAGTAGTATATCTTATATTAATCTCTCTGGTGGCAGGGTGGGGAAGTTGTAGTATGAAGATCACACTGGAAATAGGAAGATGGTAGAAGGTATATTTTCCAAAACTCTTGGTTGCAAGTGTCAGAAACACCACTTAAACCAAAATAAATAAATACAAAAAAAATTTAAAAAATAAAAAATAAAAAATTTCAAAAAAAAAGGATATATATTCATCCATTCAACTTTAGAATCCAATATTAATTTAAGCTTCAAATTTGGCTAGATCCAGGAGCAATGTAATAACACGTTTCTCCACATTGCTGTCCCATGTTTTGACTATTCTCAGACTGGCTTTCTGCTCCTAGAGAAGACAGTCATTAGACGCTCGAAGCTGATGTGAGTTTTAAAGCCAGTTGTCTCTAAGAAGGGAGAATTTGCCTTCCCTGATAGCTCTAACAAAATTCCTAGAAAAGACTTTTATCGTCCTGGCTGGATCATGTGACCATTTGTGAGCCAAAACACAGGGCCCAGGTATGGAAGTAACAGTGGCCAGAAGATAGAACCACATAGGACCCCACCCCCGGGTGAACAAAGGAAGAGAAACCTTGCAAAGAAAGAGTAGTCGGAGAATTAGCTGTAGAAGCAGAATCACACAAAATCACAGCCATCTTTTTAACACTGAATGAGCAGCTCTTTCAAATGCAACTGAAGTATTATATTTCATTATGTGCTGTCCTTAGTTGCTCAGTCGAGTCTTACTCTTTGCGACCTCATGGACTGTAGCCCTCTAGGCTCCTCTGTCCTGGGGATTCTCCAAGCAAGAATACTGAATTGGGTTGCCATTCCCTCCTCCAGGGGATCTTCCCAACCAGAGATTGAGCCAGGGTCTCCGCAGTGCAGGCGGATTCTTTACCAGTTGATTTTCCAGGGAACTCATATTTTATTATAAAGTATTACATTTTATTATAAAGAACTGCAGGGTCTTCACTCAGTTCAGTTCAGTTCAGTCGCTCAGTCATGTCCGACTCTTTGCGACCCCATGAATCACAGCACGCCAGGCCTCCCTGTCCATCACCAACTCCCAGAGTTCACTCAAACTCATGTCCATCAAATCGGTGATGCCATCCAGCCATCTCATCCTCTGTCGTCCCCTTCTCCTGCCCCCAGTCCCTCCCAGCATTAGGGTCTTTTCCAGTGAGTCAGCTCTTCGCATGACGTGGCCAAAGTACTGGAGTTTCAGCTTCAGCTTCAGTCCTTCCAATGAACACCCAGGATTGATCTCCTTGCAGTCCAAGGGACTCTCAAGAGTCTTCTCCAACACCAGGCTGCTAAAAATGTTGGACATTGATAACAATACTTTGATAAGATTGTGGGGCCTAGGTGGGGAGGATGGGAGAGTTAGCAATGAGTTTGAGGAGTACATAGAAAAGGAGAAAACAAAACAATAGATGACTGAAGAAATTTGGCTGAAAGGAGAAATAGAAATAGAAAAGTTATAAACAAAGATACAGGATCAGAGTAAGACATTTTAGGCTATAAAGAACTTGTGTTAGCAGGTGGGATGGGGATCTAAAGATAAAGAAAGAAAAGGGAGTTACTTTTTAAAAAGAAAGATTGAATTAAGTAACAATAATTAGGAGTGTCAATCAGGATGTATGGCAGGTGAAAATTTCTGTTGTTCAGTTGCTCAGTCTTGTCTAACTCTTTGCAACCCCATGGACTGCAGCACGCCAGGCCTGTCCTATACTTCTCCCAGAGTTTGCTCAAACACATGTGCATTGAGTTGGTGATGCCATCCAACTATCCCATCCTCTTTACCCCCTTCTCCTCATGCCCTCCATCTTTCCCAGCATCAGAGTCTTTTCCAATGCATTGGCTCTTTGAGGCAGGTGGCCCAACTATTAGAGCTTCAGCTTCAGCATCAGTCCTTCCATGAACATTCGGGGCTGATTTCCTTTAGGATTGACTGGTTTGATTTCCTTGCAGTCCAAGGGACTCTCAACAATCTTGTCCAGCACCACAGTTCAAAAGCATCAAAATTTCTAAAGGAGTGTCTAAATCCTTCATTTTTGATGTCCTTCGCTTTCATGATGACTGAAGAAATAGAAGTCCTGCCAGCATCAGCTATATTCATTCATAACTTGGCCAGGAAGCAGTTAAGCTGCTAGTGAGCCAGCAGTGATTGAAACTGACAAAACCTCTACTCTTGGGGGTATTATATGCCTTTGATTCAGGAGTCCAGACTCTTCCACCTTCCTGGAGATTTGCACTATGCATTCCACTTCCAGCTCTTTCTGGGCCCACGGGCAGATGTACCTAGACACGGGGTACCATCTCTGACTGCTGGAAGTCTGGTTCCCTGAATTACTGTCAACTTCACAGTTTACAAGCTGCTTACCCATTACCTGAGCAAAGAGAGAATACAATCATTTCTATCTCATCCCTTCATCATCCTTTTCTCTTCCTTATTAAAGAACCTAGAGGGTGGTTGGGCTTCCCTTGTGGCTCAGAGGGTAAAGCATCTGCCTGCAATGCGGGAGACCTGGGTTCGATCCTTGGGTTGGGAAGATCCCCTGGAGATGGAAATGGCAACCCACTCCAGTATTCTTGCCTGGAGAATCTCATGGACAGAGGAGCCTGGTAGGCTACAGTCCACTGGGTTGCAAAGAGTGGGACACGACTGAGCGACTTCACTTTCTGGGTGGTGGGGGAAAACAAAATTTCCCATATCCTCAGCTGCCAGTAGAATTCCCAAAATAAGATGAACTTCTCTAGATGATTCACTTAAAAAAAAACTTCACACTTCTGCTGTACCCCTGAAAAAAAAAAAAAAAACACACAACTGAGAGGAGTTATTATTCTGGGCTACAGGTGGAGATCAGAGAGGGACATTCAGCCCAGCAGAAGAATAGAGCAGGAAGACTTGAGTCTGTGGATTCTGGAATACGACCACCTGGGTTCCAATTCTGGAGTTCCTGGTTATCATCTTTGACACTTTGAGCAGGTTACCCTGCCTGAGAAGCCGTTCAATAATAATGATGATGGGGGCTTCACTAGTGGTTCAGGGGTAAAGAACCCATCTGGCAATGCAGGAGACATAGTTTTGATCCCTGGTCCAGGAAGATCCCACGTGACTTGTAACAGCTAAGCCCAACTACTGAGCCTGTGCTCTGGAGCCCCAGAGAGCCTCAACTACTAAAGCTCATGCACACTAGACCCTGTGCTCCACAACAAGAGAAGCCACCACATGCTGCAACCAGAGAAAAGCCAGAGAATCAGTGAAGACCCAACACAGCCAAAAATAAATAAATGAATAATGATAGTAGTGATGATGATGATAGCAATTACATCAAAGAGCTACGTAAATGAGATATGCCCATTCATTACAGTGACCACGTGGGCTAAGAACTGATACGAGGTGCATTCCACATGAAAGCTGGGTGTTCCAGCCAAAATGAAAAGAGAATAAAGGCTGTAGGAGAAAACATTCAGCATTCACTTAATGACCCTGTAAAATAGTGTTTATCTAATAGCTCACCCTTCTTCAGACCCCCTCGGCCTGGACATGGTGAGACAGGAAAGATAAAATTTCTCTGTCCACTTCAGAAATTGAGGTTAGTACAATTCGTTCTTAATTCTTCACATCTGGGGCCAATAGGCTTATGTCATATGTTTAAAGAAAAACTATCTCCCTCTTAAGAACATAAACTCAGTGCAGCCATTAGGTCAAAGTGTCAGCTAAAGATTGGGTTCCTGCAAAATGTCGAGTGAAGTGTCTTACCATTTATGACAGGACAGCTGTTGCCTCTTTTTCCAAGAAGGATGAAAGGATCTTATTACCTTAAATGAGAATAACTAAAGCATGATTATTTTCCTTTCAATCTTTTTCTCCCCAGTGGAAATTTACATAAGATGGAGTTGTCTGTAATCCATTCTCTTCATGCCGGTTGCATGTCAGAAAAACCTCCCCTCTTGTGGTCTCCATGGCACCGGCCCTCAAGCTGATCCCGGGCAGCCTTTGCCTCATGGTGAGGATTTGACTTTTATCTGGCAAAAGCAATCAATGTAGACAAGGGCTCTGTATGCCGCCAACGTGAGATTCTTTCTGGTTTGGAATTCCATGTGTGTTTTGGCTCTGAGCATTGGTTAAATTCATGTGATGAATTTACATCTGTTTGTTGCTTTATTTTGTGATGAAATGGCCCGAGAAGCCTCCTGGCATTTTGAAAGCTGTCTTTCCCTCTGTACTGATGATGGTGCATTTCCCTGGTTTCTAAGAAGGGGATGAGGGCTACAGATGACCTTCCCGGATCAGTGGGGACTTGACTTCAAGTTGTTCTCTCAGCAGTGGACCGCTCTTTCTCGGCTCATCCTTTTGTGATATCCTGAAAAACACTGACCTGTGGTCACTGAATAGAGTTAAGCCCATGGTGGGAGTGAGCTATTGTACAGCTGAGTGAGCAGAGCCAAAACAGGCATTAGACCCGTAATCTGCCTCATGAGCGACAACCAATGGAGCGGCCCTGTTCAGCACTCTCAAGTAGAAGTCAGGCTTTTCTAAATGGGAATTTAAAACCTCCACTTGTTTTGTCCCGTGAAAGATCCTGTTTAGAGAATGAAAAGGCAAGCTGCACACTAGGAGAAAATATTTGCAAGTCTTATATCTGACAAACACCTTGTATCAAAACTACATAAAGCCTTCTCAAAACCCAGCAGGAAAAAAGCAAACAAACAATCCAGTTAGAAATTGGCCAAAAGATACAAGCAGACATTTCACCAAAGTGGAGATACAGATGGCAAATGAGCAAAACAAAAGTTGTTGAACAGCAATCGCCATTAGGAAAATGCAAATAAAAGCACAATGATATATCCCTACATCTAAAGATAATGAATTCCATTTGTTTGCCACTGTTGTTTGAAATCACTCACACTTAATATTTATAACTCTTTTGGCCTTTTGAAATTTCACGGGTGCCCCTCTTATTTGCTGCTGCTGCTAAGTTGCTTCAGTCGTGTCCAACTCCGTGCGACCCCATAGACGGCAGCCCACCAGGCTCCACCGTCCCTGGGATTCTCCAGGCAAGAACACTGCAGTGGGTTGCCATTTCTTTCTCCACCTCTTATTTGGGTCTATTGGAATTTGATAAACAAATTTATGTATAGGCATCTTTTTCTATGCCCTTCAGGAATTCACAGGACTTGATCGTTTCTCTAAAGCTTTGGTCTTTCATAATTGAGTCCATCTCTGTGTTCTTGCTCAAATATAGGTCCCTCTTAATAATTTAGTTTGCCTCTTGCAGTGTGTCCTCTGCATGTGGTTCCCTGAGTAGTGAAATGACTAAAAGTACACACACTCCTGCTGACCACCTAGGTTTTGTACAAGATAGACAGAAACAAACTTTTAGAATTTAGCACCAATAAAAGGCTCTTTTACCTAACAAATTTTGGAGGTTTGCATTTTTCTTCTACATTTCTTTCTTGCCTTGTACCTCTTTACCAGTTGAAATCTGCATAACATGAACATGAAGGGCAGCTGCTCTCGGAGGAACTAAGAAGCTGTGCCCAAGAACATGAGACAGTGGGGAGCAAGGTTTCCTGGCTGCCGTAGCAGACTGAGATGCTGAACGTGAAAGGCTGAAAGTGGCAGATATTTACGTAATGATATCAACATATTTTATCTGCCAGCTATTAGCTCTCTGTGTTTCACCTTTCACAGACTCCTCAAAGTGTGACGCCCAGGGTGACCCCTGGCTATGTCGACCCCAGGGACAACTCTGGAAGCAACTTACAACTTCCCCTTTGTTTCTAATGGTCCTCTGAATAATAATGGTCCTCTGGATTTTCTTGTTCTGCTAAGAAACACACTGTTAGGTAGGAAGTTAGGCATTGGCAATGAGGGGTGGCTTGGCCAAAAAGGATGCAAGTTGATCTCTAAACCACATCTTGACACTCCCAAGAGAGCTCACAGATGTGCTACAAAAATAACCATACTTTTCCAACACCTGCACAGGGGCCCTAGGCACACAGTGGATACAAACTAACACATGGGCTTCCCCAAGTAACCTTAGGCAGCTAAAAGCCCATTAAGGGTTCATAAATATTCTACATATATTCATGTAGATATTCTTCATCGGATTATAACAGAGTGAATTATGGGAATATACACATGACAGAGCCTGTTGTTCTATAACTTGCGGTTGTCAACAGGCCTTGAGCGTATGCCCATTTACATTCCCTTTCTTGATTGGTGGTTCATACAAGCTGTAGGAGGGCACAACCATAGGAGGAGATGGAAGTATGAAAAGAGGATGAGATGGCTGGATGGCATCATGGACTCGATGGACGTGAGTCTGAGTGAACTCCGAGAGATGGTAATGAACAGGGAGGCCTGGCGTGCTGCGATTCATGGGGTCGCAAAGAGTCGGACACGACTGAGCAACTGAACTGAACTGAAGCGGGATGGCTATGATAACTCCTTTGGGGTTGGTCTTCTCCCATATCTTGGGCATGTCTGCCTAGGAAAGATCTGTCTGCTTGAGCTGAACAGAGCTGTTACTTGTCTGTTGTTTTAAACCCTTTCGACTGTCATTCCAAATTTTTGAAGCAATGAGATAAGAACTGAGGAAGAGAAATAAACTGACCTGATAACCCTATGCAAGTATTTTTTTTTTAGCAAGCCTTCTAGAGTGAATATTATATCCCTTTTCTTTGTTAAATTTATTTTTAATTGGAGGATAATTGCTTTACAATATCGTGTAGGTTTCTGCCATGTATCAACATGAATCAGTCATAGGTATACATGTATCCTTTCCCTCCCACCTCCCCTTCCATCCTACCCCCTCACACTGTCACAGAGAACGGGATGTGAGCTCCCTGCTGTCATACAGCAAATTTCCACTCTCTTATATCTCTTAAGGGGCTGCTTGCCACGATGATATCCTCCTGACTGGAAGGAACAGGAAGCTTGGATAGTGGAGTCTCCAGTAGCCCCAGCTTCTCCCCTTTAATGAGCTGTGATGAGGTCTGGTGGGCTAGTAGAAAGGAGCCTTGAAGTAAGGTCAAAGGATAGGATCCTGGACTTAGCTTTTCCATTTAACAGCTCTGTGGCCTGGAATAAGCCTATTAGCCTCTCTGGCCTTTAGTTTCAACCCATTTGAAATTAATAACTTGGTCTAAGTGATCTGTGACTGCCTGCCTGTGTCTCTATTGACCTGGAACTTCTAGCTGTTGTGGCTGCTGCTTTGATAGTGGCCCATCCTGATGACACTGGAGGAGGGGTGATGGGAGCAGGCACAGGGGGAGCAGTGGAGATGGGGATAATGCTTATGATAACGACAGAGGATCAGTGGTTGGTGACGTTGCTAATGGTTGATAGCAATGGCAGGGTTTCAGGTAGCTGCGATGGTGGTCGTAGCATACTAAAATTGTCTGCCTGTCTGCTGCAATCCTCATCACCACGATAAACTGAGACCTTGCAACTACTTCTAGAGTAAGAAATCTTAAGAACTGGAAGAAGCCTCAAGCTTGAAGCCAGGCATAGTGTTGTCATTACTCAAAATGAAGTTCAACATAGCGGAGTAATTTTCCCAAATCCATCCACCAGTAAGAGCAGGGAAGGGCCAGGTGCAAGACTTTCCCCAGCTGACAGCTCCGTTCACAGCATCCTTATGTTTCATTCCCAGTTGCCCACCACAGTGGTCCTCAGTCCTGGGCATTCATTACCAAAGCCTCAGCCCCATTCCTTATCACTCGAATCAGCCTCTGGGGATGGAGTCTCTTAGGGACCTCACTGTGCCTTCCCTGCCATTTTCATCTGTTGAAGTCCTGAGCCCCAGTATCTCAGAATGTGACTGTATTTGGAGATAGGATGTTTAAAGAGGTGTGTGGGCTCAGTCGTGTTTGATTCTTGGCGACCCCATGGACTGTAGCCCTCCAGGCTCCTCTGTCCCTGGGACTTTCCAGGCAGGAATACTGGAGTGGGTTGGCATGTCCTTCTCCAAGAGATCTTCCTGATGCAGGGATCAAACCCACGTCTCTTGTGTCTCCTGCATTGGCAGGCAGATTCTTTACCACTAGCACCATCTGGGAAGCCACCCCTCCGCCACCATCAATTATTTTTCTTTTTTTTTAGAAAATGGGAAAAATCCCAAAGGGGAGGTGTGGTGAGGTTAGTCACAGGAAGGGCCTGCTTCAGCCTCAGCAGCACGGTCTTCTCTCAGGGGAGACAGGCCGACGAGCCCAGCAGGGGGAGGCCTGACAAATGGCACAGAGCCTCCCCGGAGGGTGGGGGGGTTCGTCGCAGCCACCACCAGGCGCCTGCGTCTGGGAGCGCACAGGGCAGGAGGTCCACACCTCCTCGCCCCGCCCCCCTCGGGTTAGCCAGAGACCAGAGGCGGCACAGCGGGTCGGGGCGGGTCAGCCAGACCCGCAGGCAAGAACTGGCACACGGGCCGAGGCAGGCGGCTCAAGCAAGGGCCGAGTTGGGCCTGAGGCGTCTGTCCAAAGACCCAGAGCTTATGTGGATCCCGAGGCCCAAAGTCCACGCCACAGACACCGAAGGAGATGGTGTCGGGTTTCAAGACGTAGTTTAATTAAATGAGTTCTGTCCGATGCACCTTAATCTGATCTGACTGGTGTTCTGTTAAGAAGAGGAAACTTAGTTTCAGAGGGGAGAACATGTGAAGGCACAAAGAGAAGATGGCCATCACAAACCAGGGAGAAAGGCATCATTAGGAATCAGCCCTACTGACTCCTCCATCTTGAACTGCTAGCCTTCAGGATCGTGGGAAAATAAATTTCTATGGTTTAAGCACCCCCCATTCTATGGTACTCTGTTCTGACAGCCCTAGCAAACCAGTACAAGGTCTGTGCACAAGTTGTTCTTAACTCTCCCCAGCTTATTTTCATGCTCAGTTTCAAGAATGATCGCCCTATATCGTAAACCTACACTTCCCCCCCGTGCGCAACACTCTAGCCACACTCTGCCTGTCCAATCACAGATCCCACTTTCCTATACAAGTCCCCAACTATAATCGGGACCTTCACTGCACCATCTCTTAAAAGCGCCACACTACTTCTTTACTTTTTTAATTAATTAATATTTTTACTTTTGGCTGCTTCGGGTCTTCGTTGCTGCATGCAGGCTGTCTCTCACTGCAGTGCCTTCTCTTGTTGCAGAGCATGGGCTCTAGGTGCTCAGGCCTTGGCAGTTCTAGCACACGGGCTTAGTTGCCCCACAGCATGTGCAGCCTTCCCGGACCAGGGATCAAACCTATGTCCTCTGCGTTGGCAGGTGGATTCCTAACCACTGGACCACAGGGGAAATCTTACCATGCTAGTTCTTGCCGTCATTCATTTGCTCCTGCAGGCTGTTTTCCAGCCCCAAGTCTTCACCTCTCCCTTCCTCTAAACCACAAGCAATTCAACCCTTTATCAAGCATTTACTACGTAGGGTATTATGATGCCAAATCAAGTAGTATGTATTTAAAGAAGGGACTTTCAGGGCCCTTTGCTTCTGAGTAAGGTGGGGAGGGGTGGGAGAGTAGTTCAGTTTCCCATCCAAGTTCTCAAGTTACACCAACTAGGAACCGATCCAAACAACCTATTAAAAACTTGACTCAAGTTTTTGGAGAGCTGGAGCAGGAATTTCCATTGCTGGCTTTAAGAAGGGGCATGTTTTTTTGCTTCAGTCCCCTTTATAGGGAATCATCCTGGCAATTTTTGAGATGTATTCTCACAGACTGGTTCCAAATAGGAAAAGGGTACGTCAAGGTTGTATACTGTCACCCTGCTTATTTAACTTATATGCAGAGTACATCATGAGAAACGCTCGGCTGGAAGAAACACAAGCTGGAATCAAGATTGCCAGGAGAAATATCAATAACCTCAGATATGCAGATGACACCACCCTTATGGCAGAAAGTCAAGAGGAACTAAAAAGCCTCTTGATGAAAGTGAAAGAGGAGAGTGGAAAAGTTGGCTTAAAGCTCAACATTCAGAAAACGAAGATCATGGCATCTGGTCCCATCACTTCATGGGAAATAGATGGGGAAACAGTGGAAACAGGGTCAGACTTTATTTTTAGGGGCTCCAAAATCACTGCAGATGGTGATTGCAGCCATGAAATTAAAAGACACTTACTCCTTGGAAGGAAAGTTATGACCAACCCAGATAGCATATTCAAAAGCAGAGACATTACTTTGCCAACAAAGGTCCATCTAGTCAAGGCTATGGTTTTTCCTGTGGTCATATATGGATGTGAGAGCTGGACTGTGAAGAAAGCTGAGCACCAAAGAATTGATGCTTTTCAATTGTGGTGTTGGAGAAGACTCCTGAGAGTCCCTTGGACTGCAGAGAGATCAAACCAGTCCATTCTAAAGGAGATCAGCTCTGGGTGTTCTTTGGAAGGAATGATGCTGAAGCTGAAACTCCAGTACTTTTGCCACCTCATGAAAGGAGTTGACTCATTGGAAAAGACTCTGATGCTGGGAGGGGTTGGGGGACTCTGATGCTGGGAGGGGTTGGGGGCAGGAGGAAAAGGGAACGACAGAGGATGTGATGGCTAGATGGCATCACCAACTCGATGGACCTGAGTTCTGTCTCTTATACACATCTGCACATAANTAAATTCATGAACCAAAAGTGACAATGGGTCAGCTATTATCCCAGCTCCGAACATTGTGAATTGAAGTGAAAAATTAAGCATTTATTCTGTCTGATAGGAAACTATTACTTCAAATTCACCAAATGATTCCAGTTATTTAAGAAAAATCCTACTTTACAGAAGAGTACAAACTAATACAGAAGGAATGGTGGAATTGGAAAATCAATGTATAACCTCTAAGGGAACTTTTGGTTAAGGAAAAATTAGTATTTGTTTAAGTGAAAGTGATAAGTGGGGAGGGGGACATTTAGATGGATCGAAGGTAAAATTACAAATTACTTTCTGACAATAAAGCTGAAATATAAATTCAAACAGATCAATGAGGCTTTTCTCTCCCCTAATTCCAGGGCCACACCTAATGTCACCAAAGGTGGGAGCCAAATGTATCTCCAGATACTACCCTGGAGACATCCTTACCCCAAATCAGGAATCCAATTAGCTTTAAGATCTTTAGAGGGAATACAATATATAATCATTTAGACCAAGCTAAATCATAATGGTGAAAGTGAAAGAGCATGAAAAAGCTGGCTTAAAGCTCAACATTCAGAAAACTAAGATCATGGCATCTGGTCCCATCACTTCATGGCAAATAGATGGGAAAACAATGGAATACTGACAGACTTTATTTTTGGGGGCTCCAAAATCACTGCAGATGGTGATTGCAGCCATGAAATTAAAAGACGCTTACTCCTTGGAAGGAAAGTTATGACCAACCCAGATAGCATATTCAAAAGCAGAGACATTACTTTGCCAACAAAGGTCCATCTAGTCAAGGCTATGGGTTTTCCAGTGGTCATGTATGGATGTGAGAGTTGGACTGTGAAGAAAGCTGAGTGCCGAAGAATTGATGCTTTTGAACTGTGGTGTTAGAGAATACTCTTGAGAGTCCCTTGGACTGCAAGGAGATCCAACCAGTCCACACTAAAGGAAATCAGTCCTGAATATTCAGGACTAATACTGGAAGGACTGATGTCAAAGCTGAAACTCCAGTACTTTGACCACCTGATGCGAAGAACCGACTCATTTGAAAAGACCCTGATGCTGGGAGAGATTGAAGATGGGAGGAGATGGGGACGACAGAAGATGAAATGGTTGGATGACTCAATGGACACGAGTTTGGGTGAACTCCGGGAGTTGATGGACAGGGAGGCCTGGTGTGCTGCCGTCCATGGGGTCGCAAAGAGTCGGACACGACTGAGTGACTGAACTGAACTGAAATCATACCACAAGAAAGCAATCTGATAAGTCCACAAGGAGGAATAGTCTACAAGGCAAAAGTTAATATGATGAAAAATGAAAGGTCAGTAAAGAAAAAAGAAAACTCTTCTAATTTCAAAGAGACTTAAAGTGGATTTTGGTTTGGACACACTAACTGGACAGGACATTTTAGGAGCAACTAGGGAATTTGAATAAGAATTACATCTATGTAAACAAGTTGCTACTATATAGCACAGGGAACTATATATAATATCCTTTGCTAGACCGTAAGGGAAAAGAATATATAAGTGTGTATGACTGAATCACTTTGCTGAACAGCAGAAATTAACATGACACCGTAGATCAACTGTATTTCAAAACAATTTTTTTTTAATTTTGAAAGAACTACATCTAAGATGATATTTAGAAATTATCACTCTGAAGATGTGATAATGTGTTTTGACTATGGAAGAAAAGAAATCGCCATCCTATTGTTTTATCAAAACTCCACCCATTTAATTCACCCCTTACACTCAGTAACTAACATAACGTAGGATGGGGGACTCTGATGCTGGGAGGGGTTGGGGGCAGGAGGAAAAGGGAACAGAGGATGAGATGGCTGGATGGCATCACCGACTCGATGGACATGAGTTTGAGTGAACTCTGGGAGTTGGTGATGGAGGTCTAGCATGCTGCGATTCATGGGTCGCAAAGAGTCGGACAACTGAGCGACTGAACTGAACTGAACTGAACTGATGAGAACTTTGTCTTCTTTATACTGGTTTGCCTTGTTAGTTGACCAACAATGCTAGTGAGAAGAGATATCCCTTAAGAGTTAAGGGCAAAAGTTCTGGACTTGGAAGAGTCAATTCAAATCCCAGCTCCTCCACTTTCTTGCTGTCTAAACTTGCAAACATGCAGAAGAGATTACTGGGCGTTCTTTCAGTGAAATGCTGGACCTCACTTTATACTGACTGTGAAATTTGCATCTCTGTAGGACCACATGGATGGAGGAGTCTGGTAGGCTGCAGCCCATGGGGTCGCAGAGTCAGACAGGACTGAGCAACTTCACTTTCACTTTTCACTTTCATGCATTGGAGAAGGAAATGGCAACCCACTCCAGTGTTCTTTGCCTGGAGAATCCCAGTGACGGGGGAGCCTGACGGGCTGCTGTCTTTGGGGTCGCACAGAGTCGGACACGACTGAAGTGACAGCAGCAACAGCAGCAGGACCAGAGGTTAACTTGTAAATTTCAGTTCAGTAAAGATGCAAATAATTTAACTCTGGTAGAAAAGTTAGTTCCAAGGGTTAGGGTTTATGGCCCTGTTGGACATTAACCAGCTTTCTATCTAATTCAGTAATTTTCCGTGTTAATTCCCTACTATTGCTGGAGCAATGATCATATCTTAGAGAGTAAGACAATGTAAGTTTAGCTTATAGTTCTAGAAGTCAGAAGTCCAAAATCAGTTTCACTGGGCTAAGGTTGGGTGTCAGCAGGTCTGGTTCCTTTGGGAGGTTCTAAAAGATCTGTTTCCTTTATTTTTACAGTTTCTAGGGTCACCTACATTCTGTAGCCTGTAGCCATTTCATCCATCTTCAAAGCACATCATGCCAACATCTGCTTCCCTCTGCATCTCTCTCATTCTAAATGCTTCTGCCTCCCTCTCATAAAAATGCTTGTGATTACATTGGGCCTACCCAGATAATCCAGAATAATCTCTCCATCTCAAAATCCTTAACTTAATCACACCCTTAAAGTCTTACTCACTTATAAGATCACATATTGACAAGTCCCAGGGATCCAGACATGGATATCTTTGGGGAGACTATTTATTACTCAGGCTACCACACTTTCCTTATATTTATTTGTTAAGTCACAAGTTCAGTTCAGTTCAGTCGCTCAGTCGTGTCCAACTGCTTGCGATCCCATGGACTGTAGCACTCCAGGCCTCCTTGTCTGTCACTAACTCATGGAGTTTACTCAAACTCATGTCCATTGAGTCAGTGATGCCACCCAACTATCTCATCCTCTATCGTCCCCTTCTCCTCCTGCCTTCAATCTTTCCCAGCATCAGGATCTTTTCCAATGAGTCAGTTCTTTGCATCAGGTGGCCAAAATATTGGAGTTTCAGCTTCAGCATTAGTCCTTCCAATGAATATTCAGCACTGATTTACCTAAATACTCTAATGCTCTTTGAATACATGTTAACATCTTACTCCTTCCCTCACTAATTAGTGAGTTAAATAAAATCTGTGATGGGGGATCATTTAATATTTGTCAGAGAGTCATGATTTACATTTTTGAAAAGTACACTCAACATAGCTTTGTGACCCTAAGCAAGTTGCTTAACCTCTCCAGGTCTCAGTTTATATGTCTATAAACGAGGATGCAAATAATAATACTCAGCTTTGGGGGTTGCTGTTGTAGGGAACAAAGGAGAAGATGTATGTAAAGCGATTGGTCCAGTGCCTTATGCATCTAACCTCCTTGTGCTCACTCAGTCCTGTCCAACTCTTTGTGACCCCACTGACTGTAGCCTGCCAGGCTCCTCTGTTTTGGGGATTTCCCAGGCAAGAATACTGGAGTGGGTTGCCATTTCCTTCTCCAGGGAATCTTCCTGACCGGAGATCGAACCCGCATCTCCTGCATTGGCAGGCATATTCCTTACCACTGAGCCACCAGGGAAGCCCTTATGCATCTTAAGTCCTAAGTAAATGTTAGCTGAGGATGAGGATGTTGAGGATGTTGATGAGAAGCGGGACAAGCACTCTATCTTCAGTATCTACATCCCTAAAGTCACAGTGCTATGCTCAGCACTCTCTAACTTCCTTTGCAGCCCTCCCTAGCCATCAAATATCAGACGCCTTATTCAATTTGCAAAACAGTCCTCCTCTAGGTGAAAAAGGCAATGCAACCCAACCAGAGTACCTGGCTTGGCAAAGAGGTGCTAGCTGGTTTCCAGTCTCTTCCTGACCTCCGGCCCCAAGCTGGACCTTTTCATGTCATGTACAAACCATACAGCAAGGCCCTGACTATGATTTTAAAAGTAATAGATAATGGCAATTATCATAGGAAGCACTCCGCATTGTTTTCTAGACAGAAGCAGAGTGATGTAATAATAATAACCTAAGCAGAAAGGCAGGGCTTGTCTTTGCATTGATTTCATGCCAAAACATGGCAAATTGCATTAGACAATTGATAGCAAACTTATTACAATCAACAATAATATTCTTATGTGCTCAGTTGCTTCAGTCGTGTCCAACTCTTTGCAACTCTATGGATTGTAGCCCACCAGGCTCCTCTGTCCATGGGATTCTCCAGGCAAAAATATTGGAGTAGGTTGCCATGCCCTCCTCCAGGGGATCTTCCTGACCCAGGGATCAAATCCGTGTCTCCTGACTCTCCTGCATTGTAAGCAGATCCTTTACTACTGAGCCACTGGGGAAGCCCCAATATTCTTAAACACACACACACACAAATAAATTCTCCCCAGAACAATGGACAGTCNCCTCCAGGGGATCTTCCTGACCCAGGGATCAAATCCGTGTCTCCTGACTCTCCTGCATTGTAAGCAGATCCTTTACTACTGAGCCACTGGGGAAGCCCCAATATTCTTAAACACACACACACACAAATAAATTCTCCCCAGAACAATGGACAGTCACCAAGTAACAGCCTAACCAGCCAACATTTCCTCCCCCAGCATACGTAGTGATGGATGAAGCTCTCCATCCAAATCTTGTAACCTGCAGCTACAGAGATGCTGACCACAGAACTGCTTGAACTCAGGGTCATGTTTACACTGTCAATATGTAAATATCTCATGTAAATATTCATGCTCACTCTAATTTATTAAGAAAGAAAAAAGAACAAGGCTTATGATGATTTAAGCAGCCTTCTACTCAAACTGTGGTCTGGATCAGCAGCAAGCATCTATATGACCTACAGACTTGACAGAAATGCAGACTCTCAGGCCCCACCTCAGACCTGCTGAATAAGAAGCCCTATCTTAAGAAGATCCATAGGTAATTCAAATACACACTAAAGCCTGAGAAGCCCAGCCCTAAGAACTTCCAACTGAGAATGGAGGCTGGTAAGCATTCTGAATAGCTGTCCCTCTTTGTAAGGAAAAAATGACACCATCTCTACAAACCGGTAGGAATGTCAAAGACAGCAAGTCACTGTACAGCTCTTTCTAAACATTCATCAGGACCCAGTTTATGCAGGACGCTATTCTAGGTGCTGCCATATAGCAATGGAAAAAGAGAGATGAAAAATCTCTGCTCTTGAGAGTCCTATGAATAGTCTATAGCATGCTGGTGGTAGCGAGTACCATGAAGAAAAATAAAAATGAATTAGGGAGGGGAAATCTTTTGCAATTTTACATAGTACACTCAGCTGGTGGTAGTTGTGCAAAGACCCAAAGGAAATGAAGAGACAAGTTTTGTGAGTATTGACTGGAACAGAGGTAAAGGGAAGAGCAGATGCTAAGCCCTGAGGAAGAGAAATTCACAGTGTACGTAGTCTGTGTGTACACTGGTGACAATGAGTCATTGATAGCTGCTTGAGGGACAGGGGGGAAATCGTGAGGTTGCCCTTGATAAGCAGAAGGGGATAAAAATCTAGCATACAAGAGAAGCCAGCCCAAAAGAGGGAGCATGAACAGTTCAACCAATAATATTAAGGAAGACTGATTACAGGTGACCAGATATGGGCAAACTGGTAGGAAAAGTGGTGGGAATTTTGGAAGTTTACTCTGTTGCTTAAGATTTCTCCTTGAAATAGGAATCAAGTTTGTCCGTTGAGAGGGAGGGGAAGGGAGGGGGGAGAGTCTTAGAGGCGTGAGGAGAGAGGATAAGCTCTTAAATAGCTGTCTAGAAAAGGGATGTTTGTTAAGCAACATTGATTCCATCCATGTGACACAACACCATCTTTTCTTCTTCTCCAACCATGTTCAGGATCACGTTCAGATTCAATGAGAGAGAGCACAGTTGGATTTAACAAGAGTTGAGTTTTACCCAAACACCTACAATGAAGGAAAAAGAGGCAGATTTGTTGCAGCTGTATTCAAGAATAATGCTTATGAAAGATCAGGGAATTTAAGCTCAGTTAAAAGGACATGAGGATACAACAAAATAAGAGACTTATTTTGAAAACATAATAGGATCACCAGATAGCAAGTCCCAGTGAAGTCAAACAAGCATTCAGTTCAGTTGCTCAGTCATATCTGACTCTTTGCAACCCCATGGACTGGAGCACACCAGGCCTCCCTGTCCATCACCAACTCCCAGAGTTTACTCAGACTCCTGTCCACTGAGTCAGTGATGCCATCCAACCACCTCATCCTCTGTCGTCCCCTTCTCCTCCTGCCTTCAATCTTTCCCAGCATCAGGGTCTTTTCCAATGAGTCAGTTCTTAGCATCATGTGGCCAGAGTACTGGAGTTTCAGCTTCAGCATCAGTCCTTCCAATGAATATTCAGGACTGATTTCTTTTAGGATTGACTGGTTTGATCTCCTTGCAGTCCAATGGACTCTCAAGAGACTTCTCCAACACCACAGTTCAAACAAGCATTAGGGTCAACAAATGGAAGAATTAAACTGTAAGATGGCCACAAAGAATGGGATTCTTAAAATTTGAATTGTGAAGGGAGTACAATTAGTGCTGATTCCATGGTCCAGGTTGTGTTATCCAATATGGTACGGACTAACTATAGGTGACTATTTAAATTTTAAAGCTTAAAATCCAGTTCTTTGATTACACTAACTACATTTCAAGTACCCAATGGCCATGTGTGGCTAGTGGGTTATTGGAGAGGACAGATAAAGAGTATTTCCATCAACACAGACAGTTCTGTTGGGCAGCAGTGTTCTGGGGTGTGTCACGGGCATTCATGGCTCAGGTGAGATGATAGGAAGACCACTGGAGGGCCCTGGACCATCTACACAGACAGTGAAATCACCAAGAACCAGGACAGGAGGATCTTTGGAGAGCACGACAAGGAGCCAGAAGCTAAAGTCTTTAAGGTGTTAGAGTGCGACCTGCACTCCAGCCGCTCCGGGGAGAATATTAAACTTTGCTTTTTTAGTGAGGAAACAGTCAAATTGTCTAGAAGGACCACCAGGGAACAATTAGGATAAACATGATACCTACTCTGAATATTCGTTGGAAGGACTGATGCTGAAGCTGAAGCTCCAATATTTTGGCCACCTGATATGAAGAGCTGACTTACTGGAAAAGACCCTGATGCTGGGAAAGACTGAGGGCAGGAGGAGAAGGGGGTAACAGAGGATGATGGTTGGATGGCATCACTGACTCAATGGACATGAGTTGTGAGCAAACTCTGGGAGATAGTGAAGAACAGGGAAGCCTGGCGTGCTATAGTTCATGGAGTCCCAAAGAGTCAGACACGACTTATCAACTAAACAACAAGCCCACATCTAGGCCAATGTGCCAGAAGATTATAGGAAAGGGCGACAGGGAAAACCATGCCCTTGGGTGAGACCCAGTCTGTAGGAGGAAGAAAGTGAAGGGGTTGTTCAAAGATTGTTGAGGATACAGGAGATTTTGCTGATCACTGATCATGGGCCCCAGAGGAATAGCAAAACAGTTTCAGGAGACAGGGAGCAATACTCGATAAGTTCATGGAAGGGAAGATGCAGAGCTGGATGGGGATGAAGATCAGCAAGATGAGGGGTATCTTGGGAACCTCAGTTCTTTGTGGCAACTTGTGTAAACAGCAATAACACAGCGAGATTGATTGTGTTTGCCCCAAAGCAGTAAGTAGGAGAAACCGTGAGTGTTGAAGGAGAAACAGGGCTCTTGCCAGTGGCTTAGAGAATTCTGAAATATCCCTTTCACTTCCTCCTGATGTCATATAAAGGCCATGAAAGGACCCAGATCTTGGTACCTCTTGAATGCAGGCAGTGGGGGAGGAGGCCTGGGAAGGGTGGCCTTCCCTTGAAAACATGGAGCACCCTTTTTTTTAATTCCTTTTTGGCCATGCCCCAAGGCTTATGGGATCTTAGTTCCCTAACCGGGGATCAAATCCAGGCCCCTGCAGTGAAAGCTTGGAGTCCTAACCATTGGACAACCAGGAAATTTCTAACCCTCTTGACTTCTTAGACCTGCAACTAGAAACACCTGAGTGTTGAAACAGCCCTGGAAAAGGAGGCTGCCAGAAGCAGGAGCAAGCTTCAGGGATTCCGCAGTAGAAATCTGCTGCTGCTGCTGCTGCTAAGTCACTTCAGTCGTGTCAACTCTGTGCATCCCCATAGATGGCCTCCCACCAGTCCCTGGGATTCTCCAGGCAAGAACACTGGAGTGGGTTGCCATTTCCTTCTCCAATGCATGAAAGTGAAAAGTGAAAGTGAAGTTGCTTAGTCGTGTCCGACTCTTAGTGACCCCATGGACTGCAGCCTACCAGGCTCCTCTGCCCATGGGATTTTCCAGGCAAGAGTACTGGAGTGGGGTGCCATTGCCTTCTCCAAGTAGAAATCTATCTGAGTTCAAATACAGACTCTGTCACTTACTACCTGGCACCCTGGAGCAAGTCTTTTCACTTCTCTGAGTCTCTGCTCCCTGATACTCAAGATTTTCCTGCTTACCTTCCATACTATGGCTTCAGTCTAGAAGTCTCCTCCCCCTTTTCCAAGCCAAGGGAATGGCTATGGTCTGCTACTTGAAGATACACACCTTAATGACCCTTGGACATTCACGGTACTCTAAATATTGTAAAAGTCCTGAGAAGCCCAGTGGTTTTAAATAATTTTCTAGAGACACAAAGCAAATCCATGGCTGCCTAAGGTAGAGGTGGGGATTGGATTGACTGCAAAGGGGCAAAAGGAAACAGACATATTCTTGGGGTAATGGATAGATTCTGTACCTTGATAGGGATTGTATGCAACATACACATATGGATGCTTTGTGGTCGCTCAGTCACCAAGTCGCATCCTACTCTTTGCAACCCCATGGACAGCAGCACCCCAGGCTTCCCTGTCCTTCACTATCTCCTGGAGTTTGCTCAGATTCATGTCCATTGAGTCAGTGACGCTATCTAACCATTTCATCCTCTGGTTAAAGGCA
This sequence comes from Oreotragus oreotragus, assembly GCA_006410675.1. Classification (NCBI taxonomy): domain Eukaryota; kingdom Metazoa; phylum Chordata; class Mammalia; order Artiodactyla; family Bovidae; genus Oreotragus; species Oreotragus oreotragus. Next base: position 182,394 of record SJYX01016965.1, read on the forward strand.
TACGGGTATATATATATGTCAAAATGCATAGAGCAGTACACATAATGTCTATTTTGTTATGTGTAAATTATACCTCATTTAATGAAATTATAATTGTTTTTTATTTGACTCTGGAGAATGTTTTTCATTGCTATTCCCTCAAAAGCCTTAATTTCTTGAAATATTATCTGAGAAGCCCCGCTGAGTTCACTTCCTGTGACTGCTGTAAAAAATTACCACAAACGTAGTGGCTGAAAAAAAAAACATAAATTTATCCGCTTCCAGTTTCTGGAGGCCACAAGCCTGAAACAGGTCTCACTTGGCCAAAACCAAGCTGTATGTTTTTTGGAGGCTCCAGGGGGAGAGTCTGCTTCCTTGACTTTTCCGGGGACTGCGTGCATCTCTCGGCTCATGGCCCCTTCCTTCCTCTTCAGTGTCAGCAATCACATCACTCCAACCTGCACTTTCATCCTCAACTCTCGTAACCTGACTCTGACACTTTCACTTTCCTCTTTGACTCCTAGGACTCTTGGGATTGATTGCATTGCATCCACTCAAATAATCCAGGTTTGGGAATTCCCTGGTAGTCCAGTGGTCAGGACTTTGCACTCTCACTGCCAAGGGCCAGGGTTCAATCTCTGATCAGGGAACTGAGATTCCACAAGCCAAGTGACATGGCCAAAAAAAAAAAAATCCAGGATCACCACCCCATCTCATGATTCTAATTGAATCACATCTACACAGTCCCTTCTGCCATATTAGGTAACATGCACAGATTCCAGGGAGTAGGACATGGACATCTTGGGGGTGGGGTATCATTTTGTTTATCACACCAGTTTTAAACTTTAGTAAGAAGAGTAAATAATAAGCCTGAAAACAAAGGCTGAGCCAGATCAGGTTCAAGGTTTTGGAGTTTCCCAGGTAAGCAACAGGAGTACATGCTCACCATTGAATTGGAGCACTCACATATTTTAAAATGTGACAGCTATCATAGAGTATTAAGTGAAAATTTTCCTCTGTACCCCAGCCATCCAGTTTCTTATGTATTATGTTTGCTTACCACTTTCTTATGTATTATTCCAGAAATAATCCACACCCATAAATATTACACAAATAGGAGCAGAGTATAAAAAATTGTACTGGTAACTTGCCATTTTTCCCCAAAGACTATAACTTGGATATCATAACCACAGAACAAAAAGAAGATTGGGATAACCCCCTTCCCTTGAGAATGTGCAGAGCCTGTGACTTACTTCTTAGTTAACAGAACAGAGCAAGGTGGAGGGATATCACCTCCATAGTTACATTAGGTTACATAAGACTCCATCTCAGCAGACTGGAGTGAGAGACCTTCCTTGCTGACTTGATGAGATTTAACTGGCCATGAAGAAGCTTATGAGACAAGGAAATGCAGATGGCCTCTAGGTGTCATGGACAGTCTCTAGGACCCACAGGCAGGATCCAGCTGATAGCCAGCCAAAACCAGGGCCCACAGTCTTATCATGGTAAGAAAGTGAACTCTTCCAACAGACTAAATCAGCCTGGAAGCAGTTTTTCCCCAGTCAATGTTCCAGATGAGAACACAACTTGGTGTACATCTTGACTGCAAACTTCTAGGACCCCGAGCAGAGGGATCAGCTAAGCCGTGCCTAGATTCCCAACACACAGAAAGGGCAGTGTCACAGTGTATGCTGTCTCAAGTCTCTAAATTTGCAGTGACTTGTTACACAGCAGTAAAAAGCTAATAAATCCCCCAGGGTAGACTGTAAGGTCTGTGTGGGCAGGAACCATATTCACAGTGTATCCCCCAGCATATCCCTAGCACCTCACACTGTGCTTAGCAGGTTAAATGAATGAATGTGCATCATCTCTATGATAGTTACAACCACTCCATAGGAGAATTAGTTTTATACAAGTTTTGTTCAGACAAAGAGAACATAGGTGATACATCCAAGATTCACATAGAAAAGGATAGGACTTGAACTAGCATCCCCAAGGACCAAACTCCAAGCTCATTCATTAACATCACAGCTGTTAAGAGCTGTACAGGCTTTTGAGCATGGCAAAGTCAGTGGGAGGCTTTGTAAATAATTGTCCCTAGCCTACACATACTGTAAGGCTAGACATCACTAATCAATCCCAGTGTGCTTTCAGACTAAGTCCATTGCAAACATTCTTGACTCAGCATTTTAGGAGGCACAAGCAATTGATCAAAACTATTTCAGGAGAGGATGACTATTCATCAATAGAGCTCTAAGCTCCTAGTTGGTATCTATACCTCAGTGCAACTAGATTTGGACTCCATTTCAAGAAATGTATGCGGAAAGAATAAGAAAGAGACAAAAATCTAAGCATAGGGAGAAGTGATGCCCAGCTTTTCTTCGGAAAAAAGCCAAGGATAGAGATTGGAAGCGGGGATGGGGGAGACAATGTTTCTAGAACCTTCCCCTCAGAGGAATGCCTACAACATTTCAGGACAGGAAATTTCACTACTGAAATACTCTACAGCTGGATTTTCTGCTAAATTCCCCAAGTTAGTTGTAGAGTCTTCCTTGTACAGCACTTGGATTTTGCTGCTGCTGCTGCTAAGTCACTTTAGTCGTGTCCAACTCTGTGTGACCCCATAGACGGCAGCCCACCAGGCTCCCCCATCCCTGGGATTCTCCAGGCAAGAATACTGGAGTGGGTTGCCATTTCCTTCTCCAATGCATGAAAGAGAAAAGTGAAAGTGAAGTCGCTCAGTCTGTCCGACTGTTAGCGACCCCATGGACTGCAGCCCACCAGGCTACTCTGTCCATTGGATTTTCCAGGCAAGAGTACTGGGGTGGGGTGCCATTGCCTTCCCCGACTTGGATTTTGCAATTAGAATCTTATTTATTATCACTGCCATAGCATCCCTCTTGACGATTGTACCAGGAGCACAATGGAATGAGCATTCACCATGGCTGATATTTTTATTGTTTTGACAATTAAGGTATATGCTTGCCTAAGGGGACTGCAGTTTTGATATTTTAAAAATTAATCTCCAGAAAGGAAAGCTAGCTTTTCAAACAAGGAGTATCTATGCTGCCAAAAATATGAAGAAGACCTAAAGTTACACAACAGACTGAAAAGTGAGGGAAACAGCCAATGAATTAGTAGTTTGGTTTTGACTTCTTTGTTTGTTAATAAATTGATAAAATACACTTTGCTGTAGGCATTAAACAAACCAGGGTTACTGAAAATATTGTGCTGACAATACCACCTCTCATGCCCATGGCAGGCGTTACTAATTAATCACATCATTCTTCTTTTCCTAGTCCCAGCTTCGTCTTGGAAGCCTTCCCAACATGGAGCTCCACACAGCCAATAGCAATCTATCATTTTGGGTCTCAAGGCAAAACTACTTGCTATCCAAGATTATAGGCACAGCCCCAGCTCACAAATTTTCAAGCAAAAAGCAGTATAGTGACAGTCAAAAGCAAGGACCTTGGACTTAGAGTGCCTAGACTTGAAGTCCACCTTTGCTATGCCCAGCCATGCCATGCCTCAGTTTCTCCACCTGTAAAATGGGTAAGTGTTGCTTACTCGGTCATGTCCAATTCTTTCTGACCCCATGGGTTGTAGCTTGCCAGGCTCCTCTATCCATGAAATTCTCCAGGCAAGAATACTGGAGTGTGCTGCCATTTCCTTTTGCAGGAGATCTTCCCAACCCAGGGATCGAACCCAAGTCTCCTACATTGTAGGCAGATTCTTTACTGTCTGAACCACCAGTAAAGTCCAAAATGGCTAAGACCAGCAGCAGTTACCTCAAGGAGCTACAATGATGATTAAATGAGTTAAGATATATACTGATCATGGAAGAGTGCCTGGCAAACATAAATATTGTCTACTCTTTCTGATATGTTGATTATTTTTGTTCTCTGTGCAAAAGCTCTCTCCCCCTAGACTGCCAGGTAGGTATCTCGTTTTATTCTTCTCTGTGTCCGCAGCACTTAAAACACAAAAGGACGTTGAGTCAGTATTTATTAAACTGTTGAATCAAACTCTTCCAACCAGACTGACAGACTCATTATTCTTCCTCCCAACGCCTCACCCATTTCTGCCTCCTGTCTCTTCTGTCCTTTCCCACCCCCCGTCTTCCATCGCTTTCTCTCTTCATTTTCATCCTTCTTCTGCAACCCCCACCCAATCCCCCTCCACCAGTGTTCACCTGACTCCTACCCATCATCGAGAGCCTGCCCAGCTGGAATCTGTTCATTAATCTGTTCACCAGGCATTTCCAGCTCTCAGCCTGCTGGGTATCTATAATCTTATTTCTCTGCCCTGCCCTCTGTGGTTGGATGGACGCAAGTGTCCATGCATGCTCAGTCATATCTGACTCTTGGTGACCCCATGGACTGTAGCCCACCAAGCTCCTCTGTCCAGGGGATTTCCCAGGCAAGAATACTGGAGTGGGTTATCAGTTTCTGCTCCAGGGGATCTTCCTGACCCAAGGATCGAACCCAGGTCTCTTGCATCTCCTGCACTGCCAGGCATGTGGCTGGGTGGGACCCTATTAAAAGTCTGGCTCATGAGTGGAGAATTTGATTGCTGCCATGAGACCCTCCTGATCTCAGATCTCCTTTCTCCTGTCACTACAATCAGTGATGTTCCAACCTGCGACTCCTCCATCTGTCTGGTTTGGAGTGAAAACTGGGTGGAGCAGAGCCACAAGCTGACCCATGATGAACCAACAGCGTGTATGAGAGTGAATCTTTCTGCTTTGAAACCACTGAAACTTATTGTTTCTGCACCATCGCTTGCATCTTCCTGCAACCCTGCTCCAGGTAACCTGACCCAGAGTAATTTTCTTCAAAAGGACTGGGGAAAAAACTGTCGTTCCTCTTTGTCCGAATAGAGTGCCTTGCACAGAGTAAGTGCTCGTTAAATGACTCTTGAGGGCTTCCCTGCTGGTCCAGTGGTTAAGAATCCACCTGGCAATGCAAGAGACACCAGTTCAGTCCCCGACCCGGGAAAGTCCCACATGCCATGGAGTAGCTGAGCCTGGGCACCGCGACTGCTGAGCTAGTGCTCCAGAGCCCACATGCTGCAACTACGGATGCCTAGAGCCTGTTCTCCGCAACAAGAGAAGCCACCACGATGAGAAGCCCACGTGCTGCGACAAAGAGTGTTCCCCACTCACCACAGCTAGAGAAAGCCCGAGGGCAGCAGTGAAGACCCACCACAGCCAAAAACACAATAAAGACGTCTTTTTAAAAAAGGACTGTTGAATAAACGAGCAGCCGTCAATCTCTGAGTCTCTATTTGCCCAGAATGTAACGCAGGATAATAGATTTCTTGCTCTTCTTACTTTTCCACCCCTTATGGGACTAAAGTGGTTGTGAACCACAACGCGATGAACACATCTCAAGCATCATTATTAGATGATAAGCTTTTCATTTGTTCAGAATCCATTCATCAACAAACACACAAACACACTTAAGTTCTGTTGCTGTTCTTAAGCTCAGGAATGAGAATAGTGGTCAACAGCTACTGAGTGGTCAACACAAGTCAGGCACTGTGCTGGGTGCTTGTCACACCATTGTCACTTATAATCCTCAAAGAGTCACAGGAGATGGGTACCATATGCCTGTTTTACAGACAGCAAAACTGAGGTTCAAAAAGGTTAAGTAAATGGCCCAAGGTTAAATGGCTACAAAGTGGCAGAGTTGGAAGCTTAGTCAATCACCCCAAGTATCTGAACTTCTTGAGGAATAGAAACCTAAGTATTTGGAATCAAAATCATTAGCCACAGCTCTATTTCACTCCCAAGGGAGATGTAAATTAAACACTCCTTGAACTCGACAGAGAGAAGTACTGCAAGCTCAGGAGTCCTTAGTGTGACCACTGAAGGCTCAACAGAGACGCTACATAAAGCAGGCTTCCCAGACACTCATCTTCCTCCAGTCACATAGGCTGAGCTGGTGCTGGGTGTTTTAAAATACACATCCATGGAAATGCATCCACTCCCAAGAGCAAGAGCCAAGAAAAAGGGAAGCATTTATTTCTCACTGTAGAAAACCTCATGCCTTTAAAAGCACTTCAAACAATGTCAGTCTCACGAATGCCTGACCAGTGCAGTCACGCTAGGCCCAGTGCTCAGATGGTCCCAAACTTGGGATTTCAGGCTCTGTGGTCACCATGTTGAAATTATCAAACTTTCCCTTAGAGTTTGTGTTGTATAAGTGAAGCCGGAAGGGGCAATAGATCTTGCTTCAGAGAGCCTAAAGACTTAGCTCATACAGAGCCCCAGCTCCTGCCAACTCCCTTTATCTGGGGGAGGACCTTCCGCTGCCTGAATGCTCCAGACTAACTGCCCTGTCCCCTCCTGAGCATGGGCATGGGGTCTGGGTGGGAACAGCATGTGGGGCAGAGGCATGAGCCTGCGTGCTAAGTTGCTCAGTCATGTCCGACTCTTTGTGACCCTATGAACGGTAGCCCACCAGGCTCCTCTGTCCATGGGATTCTCCAGGCCAGAATACTGGAGTGGGTTTCCATGCTCTGGTCCAGGGAATCTTCATGACCCAGGGAAGCCACCTTCACCTCTGAGCCACCAGGAAAGCCCCGTTGGAGCAGCTGGCTCAAATTGAAATCCTTCTCCTACATTTGTCCACTGTGGAATATTGGGCATATTATTTAACCTCTCTAAGCCTCCATTTCCTCATCTGTAAACTGAAGGTAAAAGCAATACCTGCTTCATGGAATTGTCTAAGAATTAAATGAGAAGGCCCCTGTAGAGGGACTTCCCTGGTGGTCCAGTGTTTGGGAGTCTACCTGTCAATGCAGGGGACGTGGGTTCAATCCCTGGTCCGGGAAGATCCCATGTGTCACAAAGCAACTAAGCCCATGTGCTGCAACTACTGAAGACCAAACACCCTAGAATCCGTGCTCGGCAACAATAGAAGCCACCACAGGGAGAAGCCCTTGAACCGCAACTGGAGAATGGCCCCCTTCTCCGCAACTAGAGAAAACCCTTGTGCAGCAGCAAAGACCCAGCACAGCAAAAAAAAAAAAAAAACAAAACCAACTGTAGAGTAGTTAGTGCCATGCCTGGCACAGAGCAGCAGCTCAGAAAACAGCAGGTGTTACACTCTTACAAGCAGCTAGGAGACTGGTTTTGTGATCCCAGGTCACAGATGAGAAACTGAGGCCCGGGAAGACTAGGTCCTGCACCCTGGAGGCTCCTGAGCGGAACAGCCCAGTCGCAAACCTTCCGCTGCCGGATTCCAAAACCCAGGTGGCTGACCGCTGCTGCCGCTCTCACAGAATAGGGCCTCTTTTGGTGGCCCGAGTTCCCACCCCAGTCCTGCTTCTGAGGTTTTTCAACCACGGCCCTGTGAACCAAGGATCTGACAGGACCTCACGGCTCTCAAAGTCTTGGCGGCGATCAAGGTAGCCCTACCAGGTAGCGACCGTGACCAGCATTCTGTGCAAACCCCAAGAGACCACTCATGTCTCTTTAACTTCCCTTCCATGGAGCCCCACGCTGGGCCATGCCCAGACAGGAGCTTAACAAGCTCGTTTGATGAAAACCTATGAAGCTGATCAAGCTACTCTGTATCTACCTAATATTTGATGGTGACATGGAGCAATAGGAGGCGAGCAACACGAATAACATAGTAAACGTTCAATGGAAACTAAAGGTAAAGGGGAGACAGTGGGAAAGACAGACCATGCGTCGACTAAATGTTTGAAACCAAGGCTTTGATGCTTTTGAAACAGAATCTGGGAAAATTGCTGCACCCCCTGTAGCCTGTTGGAGGACGTTTTTCCCCCTGCATTGTTGCACTGTTTGGGAGTCTCTAGTCTCTAATCTCCCAGGTTGGGAGCACAGCCCTGAGGTCTCGGGGCGGGGGGCAGGGTGTGTGTGAGTCAGCCCCGGTGCTGGCACGACCCTGGGCCTCGCGTGGAGTCCAGGCCGGCCTCTGACACATGGGGGAATGCAGAGACAGGAGTGGGTGTTTGCTGACAAGCAGCTTCATGGGAAAGCTTGCCTCGGCATTTCTCAGTGCTGAATCAGGGAGAAAAGTTGGGCAGAGTGCCTGTGGGGTTCAACACAGAGAGAGAGAGAGAAAATAAAAAAACCGACCCCGAGGTGGGACAGCAAACAGCAGGTGAGGCAGTGGTAGCAAGAGCAGAATTTTCATCACCTGAAGACCGACTGGGTGCTTTCCATGGCCCACTGTCTGTCTTCCTCACAGCCCCAGGAGGCAAGGAAACCCCAGGGGCGAACGATGATTCTCTCTGGCTCATGAAGAAACTGGGGTTAAGAAAGAACAAGAGCTACACAGCTAACTACTAGCTACAATGGAATTCAAGCTCAGACTGACAAGAGCCAAATCTCATCCACATCTAATCCAAAGCCCTACCCCTTCTTTGGGAAACTACTCACCCGGCCCTCCTTCTCCTCCAGAGATTAGGAAGAGCTAGACAGACAGGAAGCGGAGCAGATGTGGAGAGTGCAGCCACCTCTCAGCCAGACTGGCTCCCACGTGCAGGAGCCTGGGCAGGTGGTGTTCCACCCTGCTCAAGGCAGCCCTCCACCTGCTCATCCAGGTGAAGGGAGAACAACCCAGACCCCCCTCCGATTCCTCCCCAGTCATGTCATTCGGAGCAGCACTGTTCAATTAAAACACAACCCCAGGTACATCTTGTAATTATAACTCTCTAGTAACTGCATTTTTAAAAGCAAAAAGAAAGCTGAAATTAATGATATGTTTTATTCAACCCATCTATCTAAAACAGTATTTTTTCTATCTATTGGAGTTGGCCCAAAAGTTTGTTCGGGTTTTTCTGTAAGATCCTGAATGAACTTTTGGGGCCAATTCCAGTATAACCAACATAAAACTTTAGTGAGATAGCGTTTGTCCTTTTTCTTGTTCTAAGTCTTTGAAATCCAGATGCACTTTATGCTCGCTCTACATCTCCATTGGGACCAGCCTAGGCACATGTGGCTGTATTGGATGGGGTAGGTCTGTGGAATACCAAATTATCCAAACGAATATCACCTTACTCTACATAATGAAAAGGCTTTTTTTTTCATTATCATTGATTTTTTGGATGTACAGTCTATGAATTTTAACACAAGTATAGATTCATGCGATGACCACCATAATTAGAATACAGAGCTATTCTTCCATCACCCTCAAAGAACACCTCGGTGCTATCGCTCTCTCTCTCTTTTACTTTTTCTACCTTTTGGCCTTTCCACTTGGCATGTGGGATCTTAGTTCCTCAACCAGAGACAAAACCCACATCCCCTGCAGTAGAAGCGTGGCGTCTTGGCCACTGGACCACCAGGGAAATCCCCCGGTGCTATCTCTTTACTGTTACCTCCACTGTCCCTTAATCTTTGCACAAATGCAATCACACTATATGTAACCTTTTGATACTGGCTTCTTCTACTCAGCATAATGCCTTTGAGGCTCATCCAAGTTTGTTGTGTGCGTTAATATTTATTTCTGCCTCATGGCATTATTCCTGTTTATTACCGAGTTTTATTACATTGTATGAATGTACCACAGATTGTATATCCATTCAACTGCTGAAGGACCTTTGAGTTGTTTCTGGTTTGGGGTGATTACAATGAGAGCTGTTACATGTGTTCAGGTTTTGTGTGAACTCAAGTTTTCACTTCATTTCTCAGGACTGAGATTGTTGAGACATATGTCTAACTTCATAAGAAACTATCAACATGTCTTCCAGAGAAGCTGAACCACTTTTTATTCCCACCAACAATGTGGAAGGGTTCCAGTTACTCTGTATCCTTATCAGTACTTAGTATTGTCAGTATTTTTATTTAGCCATTCTGATACATATGTAACCCACTCCAGTATTCTTGCCTGGAGAATCCCATGGACAGGAGAGCCTGGCAGGCTATAGTCTTTAAGGTCGCAAAGAGTCAGACACAACTGAAGCGACTTGGCATGTCTGATACATAGGTAGTTTTATCTCATTATAGCTTTGTTTTTTGCTAATGACTAATGATGCTGAGCATTTTCAGTGTGCTTATTTGCCTTCCACGTATTCTGTTTAGTAATATATCTAGGTCTTTTGCCCAGTTTTAAATTAGAGTCTATGTTTTAAGTTTTGTATATTTTAGATACAAATTTCTTTGTAAGATAGGTGATCTGCAAAACAGTTTCTCCCAGTCTCTAGACTATTATTTTATTTTATTAATACTGTCTTTCACACAGTAAAGGTTTTTAATATTGATGATGTCCCATTTATTGATTTTTTTTCTTTTATGAATGATGATTTTGTTATCATTAATAAGAACTCTTTTGCCTAACTCCAGGTCATGAAGATTTTCTCATATTAAGTCTTTGAACAATAAATCACATATTTAATATCCAAGGAATTATAACTTTAAAGAAATTAACCTGTGCATTTTAGTTATGAAAATCCACATTGTCCCATGGATTCACTTATTCATTCACTCCACGGACATTTAATAGTGGAAAGTCATCACCAGTGAAACAAAGATGGCTACAATTTGGTCCACAATAGTAGTTGTCACTAACCGAGGGTCTAGGATCAGTGACCATATTAATATTAATATCCTATATTAATATTTGATATATTTTATATTGATTATGAATACCTATAATAAGTTATCAATAATCAGTGGCCATATTAATTATCGATAACCTCCAACATAGGAGAGGAACTTGAAACTTAGAAAAGTTAAGCAATTTTCCAGCCACACAGGCAGGAAGTAGTAGAGTTAGGGTTTGATAACGCCAGTGCCCTCAGGTATGGGAAGTTTCTTTCACTTCTAGCAATAGGAAACAGCTCAATCTACCTAAGTGGTTAAAAAAAAAATAGAGAAGTGGTCCACAGATATTTCACAGAACCAACCCAATCTGAACAACCATATCTTGGAAGGGAAAAGTCAAGGAACTTCAAAGATCTAGCTAGCAGGAAAAATAACAGATATCCCCTTTGAATGAAGCATCTTCAATTATTTTCAGCCCTTGCTTATGCCCTTTCTAGGTTCAGTTTCCTGGAGCAATCATGTGACCACCTGTTGCCCAAAGAATGATGGAACCTTCATTGACAGCCCCACCAAGACTATATCCAATTAGGGGCATAGTCTCTTTTCCTTGTCAAATGGAATATCAAGGTGCTGTTACTAAAGGAAAACGGGAAGAATTGATCCTGGGACAGTAAAAAAAAAAAAAAAAAAAAGATGCTGAGTAATCCAGTGACTTCCAAAATTTTTGACCATGACCCATGTTAAGAAATCTATTAATAGTTCACCAACATGTAAATGTATTCACATATGACCAAAATGAAATTCTCATGTAACAGTATGTGCCCTTACAATGTGGGGCACAGTGTGATATGTCACACTTATTTCCTTCCATTTTTGAAAATGAATATCGGAAGCCCTTTTTGGATCAGAACCTGCACACTGCACTTACCATGAGTTCCTTCCTCTCCTTATCCATGAAGACTTCAGAAGGAAAGCACAAAGTGATGAGCTCCATAATGTCCCGCCAGAGAACATCAACCCGACCATCTCACCAAGCGGACATGTGAACAGAGATGTAAAACTCCCATGAATAAGAAAAGGCTGATAAAAGATGCTAGTTTTCCCACAGAAGTAGACCTTGAAACAAAGATGGGAGCCCACGTAGCTTATTTGTGAAGTGATCCCAGGAAGGACAGGGAGGGAGTGAGAAAGTGAGACGGGGAAGGGAGGAAGGCCAGCAAAGGGGTCTTGATGAGTCATGTGGGGCTCGGTCAGACAGGACACCTGCTGATAAACAGCTGCAGAACATGCTTCAGGATCATCACACCAAAGACCAGGGACACTGGGATGTCCATCTGCCAACCGCATCCTTCCTTGGAAGCAGGTCCCCAAAGCCATTAATTTCCCAATACGTCCACCTGCCACCAAGTGAGGACCAAGTGCCCACGGCTGGAGGACACCCTAGGGTGGAGAAATGCAGAAGGTTTGGGCTGTGTGGGAATTTTCTGCAGATGACCTCCAGGTAGGTCAGGAGGATACAGTTTGAAAGTCTCCTGTTGTGTGTGACTGGGAGGGAAAAGGAGCAGCTCAGGAAACCATTTTTAGTCATGAACACCTGCCTTCCTTCCCAGGATCAGACACACCCTCATCTTCCACAGCACCTTGGAATCCCTATGACTATCAGTCCCCTGATTTCTAAATGTACCAAATTCATTTCAGCCTGGATGCCTAGTTTCCCACTTCAGCAGTGCTGAATGAAGACAGGAAATCCACCCAATCATCTCACCAGCCCTACTTGGCCCCTCTGATTCTCAGCCAACATCTCAGAGATGGTCTCATTTTTCAGCCAATGATCTCTGCCACAACATCTCAGGAAGTCTTTATCTACCGTCTCCCTCCTCTTAGTGCCCGAAGAGAATATATTTCTGCTGTGTGGGTGTCACTGAAAACAAATGTCCAGGACTCAGAGGAACGCTCCAGCACACAAACCTCGATCAATTCCCAGCTATTCATCAGACTAAAACACAGAAAACAGACCAACTTTGGGAGTCAGGTCCCATGGGATGGGACTAGACTCGGCATTGAGTACAGAGTAGCAAACCCTTAATCAACAGTGCTGGAGGGCAGTGGGTCTCACCCCAGGCTGCACACCATCATCTGAAGAGCTGTTAAAGAGCGCTGATTTCCCACGGGGAATGGGGTGGATCCTAGGTACCAGTATACATATTTTTAATTCCATAGATTCTAATGTGCAGGATGTAGAAGATGGAACAGGAGGGAAGGAAGAACATTTCCTGGGGTTTTGTTTTGTTTAGGTAACCTTCGTGTCTCATTTAATTCTTTCCACCCTGCTATATGTTTCATATCACTGTACCCATCTCAAAGATAAGAAAACTGAGGCTGAGGGAAATAAAGTAACTCCCCCAAGCTCCCACTGTTATGAGCAAAAGCCCCAAGCTTACTATTCAAGATTGAATCCATTATTTTTTCTACTCCACAATATTTATCTCCCAAGGAAATTTTTAAGAAAATTGATGGTGAAAGGAAAGGGGCAGAAAAAAATTGAAATCAAGGGTGTCACTGGAAAAACTAAGACTGGCCTAAGGAAGGCATGGTAGAAGGGGCTCTGGAGGCAGTGAGAAGCCCTGGATAGCCAAGGCTGTTCACAGTCCCAAAAAGAATGAGGCAATGCCACCAAAAGGGGATGGAGTACCAGCTAACCTGCCTTGTCCCAGTGTTCCCGAGGGCTAGCCCTGCTCTCAAGGTCTTGCATCCAAAGTTAGCTCAATGGACCATTTTCCCATCAGACCCTGAACTGTGACTGGGGACGTCACGGCCCGCCAGCTCCCGTTTGAGAGCCTCTCGGCATGATTGATCTTCTTCCTCTTCACCGTGGCCTCCAGGCTGGCTATATTCATCGGAGAGAATAAACTGACAACCCAGCAACCAGCCTTTCCTCATTTCTGCAACTGATTTCTCTATTCTCTGTATCTGCTTGGCTCTCCAAGCCCAGCAGCCCATCTGGTGGAAGAGATAGCCTGCTGCTTGCAGCCTCCTCTGGGACTGCTTGAAGATAGGAGAGGCCTCAGCCGTTTCAACTCTACGTGTTTGTGCCATGAAACTGAATTTTATTTAAGCATCACATTTGGGGAAGGAAAAGACGCTTCATTCTTTGCTTTCTCAATAGTTTCTTTCAGCAACAACAAGATGCCTAATTCACTAAGGCAATCCTCAAAAGGAAAAATTCAAAACTAAAATCTCCTGAGCAGGCTGTGCTTCCAAAATCCAAGAGAACCTTTCAGTGAATATTGGAAAACTGTAGAGTTGAGAGGGACCCTATAGATTGTCTCTTAGAAGGGGAAGCCAAGACGCAAGCGGGGGAGTGACTTGCCTACTACCATGACAATGGGGGTGCTTTGATCTCTTGTCCCCATGGGATGTTCTAGTGGGCAGGAGCTGTGAACTGGGGACAGGCAGAAAGGCAGCATGCTGAAGGTGATGATTCATGTTGAGAAAGATGCAGATTTCGACATCCTGTGCATATATACACACATGACTGAAAAATGTGTACAGAAAGTAGGGTTGGCAACAAGGAAAATAGTGGATCGAAAGCCTGCAGGCTTAGCCCCAGCTGTGAAGAAAACAAAGTGATCTTCACTGTTTACCAAGCCATCCTTCCCAAGTTGGCTAATCACAGGGCCACCATACTGCCTAACTCCAGGGGGCCCACCTCACACAGTACCGTTCATCTGTATTTTAGAAAGGTGGAAGAGTAAAAGCACAAATATTAGCTTTTATTTTTCTTGTTCTGCATTAACAGCAGGAACTGAGGCATTCATTGATAATTTCAAGATTCATTAAAAACAAATAGCAACTGAACATCCCATCTTGAAATGTGACTTTCAAGATTCAAAAGAGTGAATCTATAAAAGCAGGTTAATCACAAAGATCATTAAAAGAGAGGGAGGCCCTTCAGGAAGAGCTCCCTTAGGCACCCATATAGGCATTATTCTCAGTGCTTTATGTATGAGAAGTCTCACAACAGCTCCATGACATAGGCGTTATTTTTTTTACAGATGAGGAAACTGAGGTGTAGAGTCACAAAGGGAGCAACCTTGCTTCCAGCACCGTGTGCTTGACTGTTTACATCAGGGGTCCCCAGCCCCTGGGTCTTGGAGCTGTACCAGGAACCAGGCTGCACAGCAGGAGGCGAGCAGCGTGCAGGCAAGCAACGCTTCATCTGTATTTACAGCCACTCCCATCACTCGCATTAGCAGCTGAGCTCCACCTGCTCTCTGATCAGCAGCAGCATAATAAATGTAATGGGTTTGAATCATCTGTCCCCTGGTCTGTGGATAAATTGTCTTCTATGAAACTGATCCCAGGTGCCAAAAATTTGGGGGACCGCTGATTTATATCACTCCTTTTGCAAGAGTCAGTTAATCAATGTTATCTGCTTGTTAGAGCTGTGGGAGCAGCTGGATCCTGTTCCATTTCCCTCAGATCACTGCAGGTGGCCAGCATGAAGTCTGCATTGGGGAGACCATGACCACGTGATACTGCTCCCATGTTGTAGGGAGGTGATGGAGACCGCCACAGGAAATCTACAGTGATTTCCGCTGCTCCAGGAAATTTACAATGAATGACGTCATCAGGGAAGCACAGTTCTGGACAAGAGTCCCAGCAACTCCAAACATCACATGGAATCTCATGGGGGAGGTTCTGGGCCTCTGGGAGCTCCTTCCCAACTCCCAGTCCCAACCCTCCTTTGGGGAGGTGGAGTAAAAAGGGAAGGGAGAAAAAAATGCTTTAAGCCTCTCCTCCATAGGCCAACAACAAACATTCAGAATAACTTTGAGATGCCCTCCAGACCTCCCAACCAATAGAGAGAGGAGAGATTTTTTAAAATTCATCCCACTCTGCAGTTTTGAGCAATTCACACCACGTCTCTGAGCCTCAGTTTTTTCATCTCTATAGACCCACCATATATACATGTGTAAGAATTGAATTGAAGACATTATCTGGCAGTTTCATGGTTAGGACTCTGAAATTTCACTGCCGTGGGTCCAGGTTCAATCCCTGGTCGGGGAACTAAGACCCCACAAGCCATGTTGCATGGTCAAAAAAATGAAATTGAGATGAGTGGTGAAAAGGGCTTCACACAATGTTTGCCACCTGGCAGAAGACCATTAAGTGAACCAATAAAATGACAATTTCCTTCTGCTCTTTTGGGATGAAAGGAATGTGGCTAGGTTCCTAACTAATATCCATTCTTCTCTACCAACAGAGTCCTGATTTCACTCAGGGCTTCAAAACACCCAGATTAAAAAAAACCACCTTCTCAGATTCCTTTGCACGTTCAGGAGGCCATACTTCTGTTCTGGCAAATATGATAGGATAAGACTATTTGGGGAGGCTTCTAAGACATTTGTCACTTCCCTAAAAACAGGGGTAACAAACTCAGCTAACATTTCCCTTTGACCCTTGCCCTTTGTCTCTTCTTCCTTCTGAAGGTGTGGCAACCCTCTTGCCACAATAGGGACAAAAGCCATGGGCTGATGACAGGAACAGAGACAGGGCCGGGGTCCTAATAACATCCTCTGGTCCACACACCAACTCCAGACTTCCTGACTCTTGGCTTATTGGGTTAGAAAAATAAACCCCTATCAGGTTTTCCATTATTTGTAGCTGAACACTTTCCTAACCGATATTTACCAATCCCAGTTTGACGTACTGAAATAAATGTAGTATAGAGATGCTGGGCTGTTTGTCCAAGGTCATATCAGGAATGATTGGTGGCAAATTCAAGTCTCTTGAGTATCTGAGTCTTAAATTCCCAACCCAAACACTTTCCAAATCAATTCTATTCCCACAAAAATTTTATTTATGTCAAGAATCAGAATGATCACTATTATAAAATATTTCTATGGTAGCCAGTTGTGTCATGGATAAGAAGCTCCCTTCTGGAAATGTAAGTAGCCAATTTTTTAGGAAACTTGGACTTTGTTTAATCTGTGCAAGTGGGCTTTTCAGTCTTGGAACAAATCATACACGATGCTCAGATGAAATGCTGACCATCTACAGCACTCATGTTCACCCCTCCAGGAAACACTTGGACCACCACGTTGTGAAATCAACCAAATAGAACTGCCTGCCCTGACATCTATGCTAGAGGAGATTCTGAATTCACAAAAGTAATGCCTTTGAACTACTAATAAATATTTTATAACCTGATCACTTAGGAAGTCAGGATTGAAAAGCACTATTATAGAAATATAATCTTTGCATGGCAAAATTGTTTGGGCTTAAAGTAATCATCTGCCTTGGATTGTTACAATTTAATGAAAGCAATTTGCTGGACTCAAAAAATGCAATTAATAAGTAAAAGCAATTAATAAAGCCACATTCAAATACTCTTGCCGAGTATTTATATCTGCAGGATGTGAGATTAATCCGAATCTCTGGAACTTTAGGATCCTTAGGAGAGAAAGGCCTACTGCTTTCCTTGGGAAGAGATGTGTCCTTGGAACTATGAGGTTAGAGGCAGGTAATGTTGCTTAGAATTAATCCTGTCACCAAGCCGTAGACTCGGTGGAATGACTTCACAGTGATGCCCCCAGTGGCCATGGCTACACTCACATCACTATTCCACTAGCCAGACCCAATGCATCCAGTGTAAAAACACATGACCCAAATTGTGCCAGATTCTCTCTCATAGGAAGTCAGGATGTAAACAGAAAGACATAGTGATGGGTAGTCTTTAGAACTGAGTCATGTGGCTGGCAGCAAACTGGAAAGTGAGCCTGCAAACTCCTGCCACTGAGGTCCCAGGGGCCTGTCTGTTCTTGCTCTTTCTAAGGTCACCTCATTCTGTGAATTATCCCAGGACTTTCCTAAGAAATACTTCAGTTTAAACTTAAGCTAGGTAGGATCAGTTTCTGTTGCTTTAAAACAAAAGCTTCTTAGAGAATATGTTTGACACTACTGTACACCCATGGGTAGGGTTATAAAGTCAGAAAGACTCATTCCTTCCCACCTCTACGGAGAAATAAACAGTCCTAATCTTGGGCAAATAGAAGCTGACAAAGAATCTCTGACTCATTGGAAGAGACCCTGATGCTGGGAAAGATTGAAGGCAGGGGGAGAAGGGACAACAGAGGATGAGATGGTTGGATGGCATCACCGACTAAATGGACATGACTTTGAGCAAGCTCTGGGAGTTGGTGATGGACAGGGAAGCCTGGTGTGCTGCAGTTCATGGAGCAGCTAGTGGTTCAGGTGTGGGCTTCCTAGCTGGACTGGAGTTGGAATCCTGAGCCTGCTGCTCTGACTGTGTGACTCAGGGTACTGTCCATGGCTCAGTTTCCCCGTCTAGAAAGAGGGGAGGTAAACAGAGTGCTAACCTGTGGAATTATTGTGAGGACTGAGTTAACCTAGATGTGCTCAGAAGAGCATATCACCCCTAACTGTTCCAACCACCTCCTCCTATATTGCAAACACATCAGCCTACTTTTCAAACACATATACTTTTAGCTGTCTTAAAGGGGCTTTGCTCATTCTGTTCTTTCTGCCTGGGAAACCCACTTCACCTGGACACATTCCCCATATTCTCCCAGTGATATATGGATAAAATGACCCCTGTTCCCCACCCCCTCCCTATACCTACATTCACTCTTTGCTCTGGAATTTCCCATGACCCCTCCCATCAGGAGTCTATCCTCCTCATCCCTTGATTCTGGGCTACTCATGGACATGCTTTAGTCAATAAAATTCAGAAGTGATGTGGTACCAGTTTCGAGCTGGAGCTTCAAGAGACCTTGCGTGTTTTTTTGTTTTTTTTTTTCCTCTCTCTCTCTCTCAAGCTCCTGCCCAGCCACAAGTTCAAGTTAGCCTGTTGGCTGATGAGACACACATGGACCAGTCTGCACCATTATCCCAGCCCACAGCCAATCACGATCTCAAAGCAGAGCCACCTAGCTGACCAGTATCTGACCACAGATGCACAATGTTCTCGCTGGACCAGCTGCGACCAGAAGAACCACCCAGCAGATCCAAGCCCAAACTGCCAAGTCACTGCATTAAAAACTAAATAAGTGATTGTTGACTCAAGCCTCTGAATTTGGGGGTGATTTGCTACATTGGAAAAGATAACTGGCACCTACCCACTCTAAGCTTCATATTCCTCAGTGGTATAATGAAAATAGGAATAATAAAATTTACCTCTTAAGTGTGAAGACTACGTGAGATAATTTACATAAAATGCCTGTGTTACATGAAGAATTACATGACTGCTAACCAGCAAAGACATGGTGATGATGATACTGGAGTTTTCCACTTTGCTTCTCATCTGGAAATGTGAGAGTAATGACATCTAATGAACAGGATTGTCATGAAGAATTGAGAAAATGTGTCTAATGTGCTTAGCACCATCACAGACACAGAACATCAATAACTGGTTTATTATTGATGTGTTTCTGTTAAATATTATCTCAGAGAATTGGCTCACAACCCACCACCATCTCCTGCCCTGCCCCTAGCCTTCAGCTTCCTCCCCCTGATGATTAGGCCTTGATTCCCAGCCCACAGCTTCACACTGGGACATCCCCGAGTCTGCTAGGAGGCTTCAAGGTCCAGCTTAGAAAGGAGGTCTTGTTTAATTCCTGGAGCCCTCAAAGTTCAGTCCCCTGTGAACTTTAGCTACGAAGGGGCAGTATCTCCCTCCAGCCCTGCAGAAAGCGGGTGCTGTCCTGTGGGTCCACTTCTGTTTTCTGATCCCACCACCCACCGTGCCTTAGGGCCCAGGATTTGGGAAGCCCATACTGGTCCCATTGCGTGCAGGCCACACCCTCACTGTGATCACCCATCTGTCCTCCCCGGATCTTCCCTCCTGACCAGGGAGCAACCCTTCCCCCAACCCACTTGCCGAGACACTGGTAGCAACACTTTCCCAGCTCCAGGCAACCTCTCAACCTACGTGAGTGGTTTCATAATTCATGCCTGCCCAACAGCAGACAGATTTAGCCTCCTGCCTGCTGAGTCTGGAAATACTGAATATTAAAATATCTCAGATGCTCGCCCTTCTGATGCCCTCGCCTCTCAGATTCACAAGCAGTTGGTTGCACAAACCATCTCTGGGACACACACGAGTTGGTCAGTTAAGTGGACTTTGAGCACTCACATGTGTAACTTTCATGGAAATGGGAAGGCGTATTTGAGGTGACGGATTAGGCACATGACTTGGGAGAAGCCCTAGTTCTCTGGCTTTGGAAGCCAGAGTATTTTCTGCTGCTCCACGTCACTGCAGAACCTCTGCCAGCACTTTTTGTAGCACCATTTGCAATCGAGGGAAGCAGGAATTCTCTTTGAAGGGGATTACTAAGCTAAGTAAAGCAAAAGATCTGAAGAAACTTTCTCCGCCCACCTAGGATAGCCAGAATCTCCCAGGAATTAAACTGACCAATATTTGAAGATAGAGGAAGCAGAGAGAATCTTTCCTACTTGGTAAAAAAAAAAAAAAAAGTGTGTGTGTGTGTGGCTCGTGCCCCCATCTCAAAAGTCTAGCTGACTTCCCTCATGCACATCAAAGACTACCAAGCCTTTCCCGCCTTTGATGTTGAAATTTTAAAATTTCTGCTGAAAGAAATTCTAGGTTAATGCACACACCTTCTGCTAATATCCAGCAGTGACCAATTGTAAAAGTGGGTTCAGGATTTCAGGGAGGGAGGATGAGAATTCCCCACAGATTCAAAATAGAGGGAGGGGCTCTCTCCTCTGTCCTGGTAGATTTCATTCTTTTCTCCACTGGGAATCCTGTGAGCCCCTGATGCTGGCTCCCAGCACTGAGCAGAATTTGGAAGGAGTTGGAGCTGCCTCTCGGGGTGTGTGATCTAATTAAGGAGTCAAGGCCTCCCTGGGGGAAATGAAAGCTGATGTCCAGGCAACACAGAAAGCCTGCGTGGTAACTTAGCATCAAAACCAGAGTGACGGAGTGAGTCTCTACAGAGGGAGTATGAAGTTCTTCTACAATACATTCAGGAAAAGGGGAGCTCAGGCCAGAGTGTGTTGTATGAGAAAGAGACAGGCAAGGCAGACCTAAATTCAAGCCCTGGCTGTGTCATTCACTGTCAATGTCCCACACTGACAGTGTGGGACCTTCCCCTCTTAAGCCTCAGTTTCTGCATCTTTGAAATGGGAATACAATGCCCACAGAAGAAGCTTGTCCTGAGGCTTCATCAGACTTCTCTTTAGGGTCCTTCCAAGCAATGCTTCATTAGGAACTTTACCTGGGAACTTTACCTAAAAACAAGAGATTTAGGCTTAAAGGTGATGGAATTACAGTCAAAGGGTAAGTTGTTCATTGGATTTTTAGTAAATAGCTAAACTAAGCATGATGACTGGGCTTCCCAGGGGGCTCAGTGGTAAAGAATCTGCTTGCCAATGCAGGAGACAAAGGAGATGTGGGTTTGATCCCTGGGTCAGGAAAATCCCCTGGAAGAGGAAATGGCAACCCAGTCGAGTATTCTTGCCTGGGAAATCCCATCGGCAGAGGAGCCTGGGGCCACAGTACATGGGGTCTTAAAGACGCACAACTGAGTGCACACACACAGACATACACACACATACACACATAAACATGGTGACTGGTGACAGACAGGGAGCTTTGCCCACACATCTCCTTCACTGAGGGGGTTCATAATGTTCTCTTTTCAGAGTTTCCCAGCCAGGAACCCAGAAATAGTCACCGTCTTAGCTTCCCATTGCTGCTATAACAGGTTACCACGAACTTAGTTGCTTAAGACAAAAATTTATTACCTTCCAGTCCTAGAAGCCGGAAGTCCTAACTAAGTCTCACTGTGCTAACAGTCAAAGTGTTAACAGGGCTGAATTCTTTCTAGAGGCTTGAGGAGAAGCCACTTTTCAAGTTTCTAGAGGCCACCAGTATTCCTTGGCTGGCGGTCCCTCCTCCATCTTCAAAACCAGCCACACTGGGAGAAGTCTTTCTCATGCTAACATCGCTAGTCTGGATTTGTGATTACACTTGGCCCATTGGGATAATCCAGCAAAATAACCCGATCTCAAAGGCAACTGATTAGCAAGCTTAATTCCATGCACCTTAATTTCCCTTTCCCACAGGAGCTAATGTATTTGCAGATTCTGGGACTGGGATATTTGGAGGCCATTTACCCCAGCTGTGTCTCCAGAGATGAGGAGGAAACTGGGTGAATGGAGAGGAGTCGGTCCCCTTCCTGTCTGCAGCAGTGGCGGAGCAGCCCTATGGGAACTGGAAAGGCACTGGCCTGGAGGTGGGAGGTGTGAGGTCTGCCCTGACCTGACGGTTCACTGCCGAAAACTTTGGGCAGTTCACCCTTTTCAGGGCATCAGCTTCCTCATCTGTAAAATGGGACTGATTACACTGCCTTTTACCCCTGTATCACTATTAAGAAGGTTAGATATGATTCCCAGCTGAGGGCCTCCTATGAACTGGGCCCCATGAAGGACCCTGAGGTATAGAGGTCATTTTTAACGACCACAGTCTCACTATACAAGAAAATCATTCCATGCTTCCTCGCAGTTTTTTTAAGGATGCTTGGGTAATATTTACAGAATTAAAGACACAAAATGGATATAACATTAGTTTCAATATTTTCCCTTATCATCATTAGCATTTCCAAAGTTGGTACATTTCCAAGGTTGGTATATTTTCTCTGAGATAGTCTTCCAAATAGAGGCACCCTTTTACTGTTTATTTAAGTCACTTCCAGTTTTTCTGTTTTTTAAGTAACATTAAAATGAGCAACGTCACACACGATCTTTTTCCCCTTCATTTTGAATTACTTTTAAGGATGAATTCCCAGAAGTGAGTTTGATGGAGTAAAGGATATAAGGGCCTCTTTCAGTGCTTGAGACATATTCCCAAAATGCTTTCCAAAAGTGCTGTACCAGCATCACCCCCACTACCCATTCATGAGTGTGGAAAAAAAGTAGGAGTATTGGCCGCTCAGCAGTGTCCAACTCTTTGGGACCCCATGGGCTGTAGCCTGCCAGGCTCCTCTGTCCACAGAGTTCTCCAGGCAAGAATACTAGAGTGAGTAGCCATTCCCTTCGCCAGCGGATCTTCCCAACCCAGGAATCACACCCAGTTCTCCAGCATCGCAGGCAGATTCCTTACCATCTGAGCCACCAGGGAAGGTTGGTTTATGAGTGTATCAACTTCCTTGGGAAACCCTTGGGGGTTTCATTTTTACTAATTTAATTGTATCAGATAAAATTCTGACATTAGTTTAATTCATTCCATTGATAATAGAGAAAGCTACACATGCTCCCATATGCACCTGCTAAGTATTAAGATATATCTTATATGACCTAACTCTTTATGTCTTTGCCAATTTCCCTCCCCTAAAGCAGAACTAATCACCTCTTTGTTGGTTTCCTCTTAGTACCTAGTTCCTGTCTCTGTTCTTGGATACGGACACACCACGGAGCTGCAGTTACTGGCTCACATATGACTCCCAGGGGGAAAGGACTAATATCTTCCTCCTCAAATTACCCTGTCAGTAGCCACTAGTTACATGTGGCCGCTGAGCACTTCAAATGGGGCTGTGGCACAGATGCAGACTATTATATGTAGAAGGTTAACAACAAGATCCTATTGCATAACACAGGGAACTATATTCAATATCCTGTGATAAACCATATTGGAATAGATTATGGGAAGGGTATATACATGTATAACTGAATAACTTTGCTGTA
Organism: Oreotragus oreotragus; assembly: GCA_006410675.1. Lineage (NCBI taxonomy): Eukaryota > Metazoa > Chordata > Mammalia > Artiodactyla > Bovidae > Oreotragus > Oreotragus oreotragus. The sequence continues at coordinate 205,621 of SJYX01016965.1, forward strand.
CAACAGAAACTAATGCAACATTGTAAATCAGTTATACTTAAAAAAAAAAGAACATAGCTAGTACAAATCAAAAATGTGCTGAAAGCATAAAATACAGACTGACTTTCAAAGACTTGGGAAAAGAAAAAAGAATGTAAACTATCTCATCAATTACTTTTATATTCATTATATTTGGAAATGATAATATTTTGCTATGTTGGACTGACCAAAATAATAATTAAAATTAATTTCACCTGTTTATTTTTACTTTAGGGGAGCTACTAGAAAATTTTAAAATATACTTAAAATTTTTTAAACAAAAATTTTGTAATATATTTTAAAATTTTATGTTTATATCAGACAAATCTGCCTAGGGACCAGTGCTTTTAGAAAAGTAATTCATTAAATGTTTGAGAGTGGATTTACAGGTTTTATAGTTCTTCATTACTAATTGAATTGTGACTCAGTTAAGATGATTATCATCATTATTATCCCTCTGCCATATTTATACCTGTCTTTAACAACAGTGAGACCAGTTGAAAATTGCCATTAAAGGCAACCATGACGAGAGAAAGACAGAGAGTATGGTTAGTCCATCTGATATTTACTGAGCATCTGCTGTTACCAAGCACTTTCTAGAAACTTAGGACCACCAGCAAACAAAGTAGATGTGGGTCCTACCTTGAGAAGCTAACGGGGTAGAAACAGACAGTTAATGACCTGTACATTGGGAGGTGAGAAGTACAGTGGCAAAAGGCAGAAGAAAGTGCAGGTGAGGGAGGAGCGGGTGCCACAGGGAATAAGTGGTCGTGGTGGGTTTCACTGAGAAGATGACAGGGTAAGCAGACGGGAAGAGTGGGGCACGGCATTCCAGGGTTCCCAGGTGGCACCAGTGGTAAAGAACCCGCCTTACGAGACGAAGGTCATCCCTGGGTCGTGAAGGTCCTCTGGAGGAGGGCATGGCCACCGACTCTAGTATTCCTGCCTGAAGAGTCCCGTGAACAGAGGAGCCTGGTGGACTACATACAGTCCATGAGGTCTCAAAGAGTCAGACCCGGCTGAAGAGACTTAGCATGCACACATGCCCAATATTCCAGTTGACTCCCTGGGGGAAGAAGATTAGGAAACAGAAGCAGCTACAGCACAGGACCTAAGGTGGGGCCGTATGATTGCAAGGGGCGCATCTCTTAGCCTCAGTTTCCCCTCTTGGAGGTCTCCTCTCTCTAGTCTTGACCAGCTCAAACAAGCACAGCTCCACCACCTATATCCCTAAGCACTGCCCCTCTCTCCACCCGCTCCTTCCCCAAGCAGAGGCTTTGGTGGTTTCTCTGATTGTCTGAATCCTAGAAAAGGCTTTTACCTAGAGCACTTGGGGGAGGACCGAAAGGAGCCGGAGAAGATATTTATAGATCAGGACAGTCCGTAGGCTGCTCTGCAAAGCCGGCTCATCTATGGGAAGAACCGCCAGTTGCTAAAATGATCATCCCAGGGGAGGTGCCCATTTGATGCGCCAGTCAGCCCAGGTCCATCTCCACCGAGCGAGCGAGAGAAACGGCAGGATGGAGGCAAATCAAGCCGCGCTCACTTCCTAATTGGCTTCCCTGCCACCTCTCCCATTACTGTCCCTTTCCACTCTGCCTCACGAGTCTGGGTGTGTCATTTCTGGTCTTAAAAGTGTTCCATCTGGGAATTCCCTGGCAGTCTAGTGATTAAGACTCCACGCTCCCAATGCAGGGGATACGGGTTTGCTCTCTGGTTGCAGAACTAAGATCCCACATGTTGTTCAGCATGGCCAAAAAATTAATTACAAAAAGAGCGCTCCTTCCAATAGCTCCAAGCCCAAAGTTCTTAGCAGGAAGTGGAGTCCATCACAGCCTGGTCTCAGCTGAATGCTTCAGTCTCCATCCTTTTTCCTTTTTAGACTCTACTCAACTCCAGTACTCTTGCCTGGAAAATCCCATGGACGGAGGGCTGGCTGCAGTCCATGGGGTCGCTAAGTTGACACGACTGAGCAACTTTACTTTCACTTTTCACTTTCATGCATTGGAGAAGGAAATGGCAACCCACTCCAGTGTTCTTGCCTGGAGAATCCCAGGGACAAGGGAGGCTGGTGGGCTGCCGTCTCTGGGGCCGCACAGAGTCAGACATGACTGAAGCGACGCAGCAGCAGCAGCAGCAGCTAAGGCATTCTGTTAGAGCAGATTAGGACACTGGGAAAGAATGGTTCCTGCCTCTGCTGTGTCTCCATGTGACTTAGTTTGGGCTTCCTAAACTTGGTGGTGGTGGTGTTTAGTCGCTAAGTCATGACCAGCTCTTTTTTTCAACCCAGTGGACTGTAGCCTGTCAGGCTCCTCTGTCCATGGGATTTCCCAGGCAAGGATACTGGAGTGGGTTGCCATTTCCTTCTCCAGGGGATCTTCCTGGTCTTTCTGAGCCAGGGGATTGATCTGGCGTCTCTTGCATTGACAGGCAGGTTCCTTACCACTGAGCCACCAGGGAAGCCCAAACCTGGTGTTGGTTTCCTCAAAATCATACTCTGCAATAAGGACTTGGATGCAAGGAGTTTCTTTTGGGACCTGATCCCAGGAAGACAAGTGAGGAAGTAAGGGAAGTGAGACAGGGAAGCGAGACCAACAAAGGGTGTGTTCACCGGAAGGGTATCTTTGTGGTGTGAAGCTCACTGCCCACTCGGGAGCCCCCCAGGAAAGGGCCTCATCTCCCAACTAGACAAGGACATGCTGAAGACCCAGTACAGCCCAGTCATGGAGTTTCAGAGAAAATGACCTCTGCCGAAGGGAACTACCACAACTCAATGGCAAATAGCTGTTCCCCAAACCTCAAAATCTTACAAGCTCTGAATTAGCAATTCCGCTTCCAAGAATGTATCCTAGGTGAATAAACACAGATGTGAAAAAAAAGCACGGCTAAAAGAATTCTCATTCCCAAGATTGTTTATAAGAGTGAAAAACTGGACACCATCTAAATGTCCAATAACAGGAAAGTGAATAATTGAATGATGGCTCATTCCTACACTGGAATACCCAGCAGGCACTGAAAGTGATTTTCTATGAGAGTTTTTAATGCCACAGAAAAGTGACCATGATATTGTTTGGTCATTTTTTAAAAGCAGATACACAGACACAGAAACTAATATATATGGTATGACCTAATAAGGGTTTGTCATGTTAAGGAAGCACACGTGCACACACACACATATATGCACAGAGAGAGACCTGGAGAGATAATGATTAAAAATGATGACAGTTTAGTACTGATGAACCTGTTTTCAGAGCAGCAATTAGTCTGTGTCTATTAGATTTAGAGAAGAGACTTATGGACATGGCTGAGGGTGAGGGGAGGAAGGAGAGGGTGGGATGTATGAAGAGAGTAACATGGAAACATACATTACCATATGTAAAATAGATAGCCAAGGGAATTTGCTGTATGACTCGGGGAGCTTAAACCGGGGTTCAGAAACAACCTAGAGAGGCGGGATGGGGAGGGAGGTGGGAGGGAGGTTCAAGTGGGAGGGGACATGGGTAAACCTATGGCTGATTCATGTTGATATCTGATGGAAACCAACAGAATACTATCAAGCAATTATCCTTCAATTCAAAATAAGTAAATTTTTTAAAAGATAAAAAAATGATGATAGTGGTAATAGCTGAGTGGTTGACTTGTATTTTTTCTTTTTTTATTGGTATTTTCAAAAAATATTCTACAGTGTTCATGTTTTCAAGGGTGGCTCTGACAGCACCAGGCTGCCAAAGCAGAGAGTCTGCAAGAAGTGGGAGCATCAGTTAACTGCCTGTCCAAATGGGCGTGTGTTTTTCTCTGATCTGAGAGGTCCCGCTGTCAGTCCCCTCTGGGAGATCGGCTTACCTCTAACCTCTAAGTAGCCCATCTGGGCCATGTGTATGTCTAAAATCACATGGGTTTTCCCAGTGAGAAGATACAGCCTGCAACCAGAGAAGGAAATTAAATGCTTTTCTCAGTAAATTTCTCCACCTCCAAATTCGAATCATTCTAATAGGGCTACCTGCTGATTTATGTTGCTTGAAAAAAGATTAAAAGGAGTTGATTCTATGAAGTTATCAGTAGATTTTTATGGGGGGAGGGGAATGCAGTGTTTATAGTGCTTTCTAATCTCTGATCTTTACGTCCTTTTTGATATTGTTTCTTGCTCTCTGACCATCCTTTGAGGGAGTGTTCAGGCAGGATTTAGGTAAGGGAAAGAGAAGACTATAGAAAATCATTACATTCACTCAAGAAATATTTTCTGATTTTTAGGAGGGGTGGGGTGGGAGGCAGCCCTTCTCTGGTTTTTCTTGCTCACAATAGGATTAGAGGGACTTTCATCTTTTTTATCACTTCTGGTGTCTTTGGCTACTCCCTCCTTTAATAGCTTCAGCCCAAGAAAGGGAGACAAGCTCCTGTCACTGATCAGAGCCTGCAGCGGTCCTCAGATCACGTTTATTGTCGGGTGGACCTATGACGCCCCCACACATCCTAGACCTGAGAACACAGGCCTCTTCCCAATTATTCCATCACAGAGCAGAGCCTGCTGGACCTGGCTCCCTTCCTATGATTCTATGCCCACTGCTGGGTGTGTGATGCAAGCCGGCTAGCCTGGCCCAAAGGCTAGTTGGGGAAGTGGAGTTAAGAGAAGGCTCTGTGGTTTCCTGCCAGTCTAGATTTGAGGAAACAAGGAGAAGGAAACTCCGTATTTTCTTCTGGCCTGAGGCCCCGCGCCCCTTCCCAGCTTTTATGAAAGAAGGCCTTCTTGTGGGGGGAGGGTGGCTTAAGATGCTTTGGTGTTGTCGTTCAGTCTCTAGGTCCTATCTGACTCCATGGCAACCCCACGGACTGTAGCCCACCAGGCACACGTCTCCTGCACTGCAGGCCANCCTGAGGCCCCGCGCCCCTTCCCAGCTTTTATGAAAGAAGGCCTTCTTGTGGGGGGAGGGTGGCTTAAGATGCTTTGGTGTTGTCGTTCAGTCTCTAGGTCCTATCTGACTCCATGGCAACCCCACGGACTGTAGCCCACCAGGCACACGTCTCCTGCACTGCAGGCCAATTCTTTGCTATCTGAGCCACCAGGGAAGCCCCCAGTATAGGAAAAAGTAAAAAAAAAAAAAAAAAGCGAAAGTCAACCAGATTAATATACTGCATCCGGATACAATGTTCTCTGTCCTACCTCAGAGAGGGTGCAGCCTGGAAGGCTCTCAGGTAATGAAAGTATCGAAGTTTTCAAGTGGAGAAACATAAAAAGGTCGAGAAAGGTCTCAAAGTCTTCTTTATAGCTTCCGCTAAGTCCTGCTTCTCTGATGAGGTTTCATGTACTCACATTTCAGTCGAGGCACGCGCTGTTTACTCATTTCAGCCATGTCCCCATGGTCTATGGCCCCATGGGCTGTAGCCCAGCAGGCTCCTCTGTCCACGGGATTTCCCAGGCAAGAATACCGGAGGGGTTGCCATTTCCTTCTCTGGGGAACTTTCCCAACCCAGGGCTTGAACCCGGGTCTCCTGCACTGCAGCTGGCTTCTTTACTGTCTGAGTAACCAGGGAAGCCCTTCAGTTCAGGTAGCCCTTGATAACCAGGTAATCAATCAGTTTTTTTAATGTGCCAGGTGATTAAGATGGAGAAAATGGGACTTAATCTAGTCTTAAAGAATGAGTAGCATTTGGATGCGGGGAAGGCAATGGCACCCCACCCCAGTACTCTTGCCTGGAAAATCCAATGGACGGAGTAGCCTGGTGGGCTGCAGTCCATGGGGTCGCTAACAGTTGGACAGACTGAGCGACTTCACTTTCACTTTTCTCTTTCATGCATTGGAGAAGGAAATGGCAACCCACTCCAGTGTTCTTGCCTGGAGAATCCCAGGGATGGGGGAGCCTGGTGGGCTGCCGTCTATGGGGTCACACAGAGTCGGACACGACTGAAGTGACTTACCAGCAGCAGCATTTGGATGGGTTGGTGCTATCATCTGAAATGTTTGTGTCTTCCTAAAATTCATATGTTGTCCTCTTAACCCCTAAAGGGGATAGTATTAATAGGTGGGGCCTTCCTGAGATGTTGAGCCCTTGTGAATGCGATTAGTGCCCTTATAAAACAGGCTCTGGAGGGATCTCTAGCCCCTTCCAGGACGTGAGGACACAAGAGGCCTACAGCCCAGAAGAGGGCCCTCCCCTAGTCATGCTGGCACCGTGCCTGGACTCCAGGCTCCAGAACTGTGAGAAATGGATTTCCATTCCTCATAAGCCACCCAGTCTGTGACATTCTGTTATAGCAGCCTGAATGAACTAAGACAGCGGGGAAGAGATGAGCATGGCAATCCCAGGAGAGGATTCCTGCACGCTTCTACTAAACACGGTCTAGGATTACCACCCTTTCTCAGGTGAGCCCGCTTGGTTTCAAACAACAAAAATAAACTCAGCCTAGCTCAGTGAAAAGGGGAAGATTTGCGGAAGAAACAATGAGTGGGCTATCTTATGAGTCATCTCCTCAGTTTTAACCTCTTGCAAAGACTAACTGGCTTTCTCTGACTCTCAGTTCTCAGGAACAGATCCAAGTGGACCAATTTGACTCACATGGTCACCCAAGCCAATCAACTCTTGCTGAAAGTCTGGATCCCATGGGATAAACATGGCTGCTTTGAGGAACTACCAAAAACGGAGGCCAGTACAAGCTGGACTACACTAATTCCACAGTTCTTTCATATACTTGAGGTTCCAGCTGTCCTGGAGTTAAAGATTCAGCTGAAATCTGTAACTGAATAGAAATCTTAATTCAATGTGGAAAATATGGCTGCCAGACTTAGCAAATAAAAGTATAAGATGCCCAATCAAATTTGAATGCTTAACAAAAAAATTTCATCCCACATGATATTTGGTACTTATACTAAAAATAAAAAGCTTCATTGTCTGAAGTTCAAGTGTAACTGAGCATCCTATATTTAACTGCCAAACAGAGTGGAAAGCTGGACCTTTTGCGGGACTCTGAATTCTTGACATTTCCAAAATAATAATCACATCTCTGGGAATTTAAGCACCCAGGACGGATGTAAGGGTTTTGAATATGCCACATCGAAGACACTGAGAGTGAAGCCAGCATCCTGAGAGCAAGAGGAGGGCCTGCATAATTATCAGTGAGTTAAATTGCTTTGTTGCAGAGAGGCAGCTTATTAAACATGCATTTCAATTTTGGAGTGATTGGCTGAAGAACTTGATTATCAACAGATGGGAAGTCCCTCGCTGCATCCGTGACCTTTACCTGTCATGTTGGCACACAGGACCACATCAAAATGACACTGGGACAACTTGATCCCAGTCTCCAGAGCCTCTGGACAGGGCATCCTGGGCTTCCCTAGGGCTGGAGTGGAAAGGTGGAGGGCTACGATGTTTACCTAGATGGGTATATGGCCTCCTTGGCTTAAATGGGTCTTTTTATGACTTCACTCTTCCCTCTCTATGAAAACAATACTGTTCTTAGTTGTTAAACAAATCTGGGTCCCTGTCCTGCTGCTACCTCTCACAAGCTTTACGAGCCAGAGCAAATCATACAACTACTCTGAGCCTCAGTTTCCTTATCTATTAACTGGGAATAATAATATTACCCACTTACAAGGTTATTGGGAGGAATCAATGACCTCCTGCCTGTTTAAGTGTCAGATTCCATGGACCCCAGCCCCTCGAACTTATCCCAATCTCCCTCTTTCCTATTATCTAGGTCCCCAAGGTCAGTCGTTTTAGTAATATCCTCCCAGCCACCTCAAAATGTGTGCCTTGCTACTATTCTGCTCTGTTTATAAGCAAGCTTATAGATTTGTTGTCCCACTGTCTCTGGACCAACCAGCTTGCTGGCATCAAATGAGAAATCATGTTATTAAGTCAAATCATATTACCCAACCCCAGACGGCCTCTCCTTGTGCTCAATAATCCTTCTACTCTGCTCCAGTAGATGCACATCTCAGAGGCTTCATGACTACAACAGCATCCAAAGTATTACTTATATTTTTCTTTTTAAATAACCTTATATCGTATATTGGGCTTCCCCAGCAGCTCAGTGGTAAAGAACCTGCCTGCAATGAAGGAGATGTAGGCTTGATCCCTGGATCAAGAAGATCCCCTGGAGAAAGGGATGGCAACCACTCCAGTACTCTTGCCTGGAGTATCCCACAGACAGAGGAGCCTGGCAGTCTATAGTCCATGGGGTCTCAAAGAGTTAGACGTGACTGAGCAGCTAAGCACAGCATAGTTTATCATTATCATTATTATTATTGGTGAGGGAGCAGAGCATAAGTACAGATAGGAAATTTATATCTTCTGAACTTCCTTCCTTACTCAGAATCCTACCTTAAAGTCAGCTACTTCATAGGACTTCCTTGGTGGTCTAGTGACTAAGACTCCACATTTCCAACGCAAGAGGCCTGAGTTCAACCCCTCATCAAGGAACTAGATTCCACGTGCCTCAACTAGGCATTCACATGCCACAACTAAAGATCCTACATGTCGAAACTAAGACCTGGCAAAGCCAGATAAATATATTTTTAATATAGGTATTTCACCTCTTTTTTAAAGACAACTTTTATTTTATTTTTGGCCGCGCTGGGCCTTCATTGCTTCATATGGGCTTTCCCTTGCTGCAGAGAGTGGGGACTACTCTCCGCTGCAGTGCAGAGGCGTCTCATTGTGGTGGCTTCTCTCGCTGCAGAGCACAGACTTGAGGTGCTCGGGCTTCAGCAGCTACAGGACATGCGCTCTAGAGAGCAGGCACAGTAGGTGTAATGCAAGGGTTCAGTTACTCTTAGCGTGTGGGATCTTCCCAGACCAGAGATCGAAACTGTGACCCCCGCATTGGCAGGCAGACTCTCCATTCACTGTGCCATCAGGGATGTCTGATAATTTTTTTAGTTAAATAAATAAAGTCAGCTACTTCTTAAGGTCACCAGTTGTGCCCAGGGCACTCTGCCTGCCTATTGGCTGCATCCGTGTGCATGCTCAGTCACTTCAGTCCTGTCTGATTCTCTGCGACCCTATGGACTGTAGCCTGCCAGGCTCCTCTGCCCATGGGATTTCCCAGGCAAGAATACTGGAGTGGGTTGCTGTGCTCTCCTTCACTGTATCTTCAGGGCCCAGGGATCAAACCTGTATCTCCCGCACTGGCAGGCAGATTCTTTACCCTGTCATGTTGTCTAAAAATCCCCATTTGTCTATGTCATATTTGGAGTTGAACCCCATGTCTCTCTCCTGTTGCAATATCCCATCCCAATAGTCACAAATGTCTCCCTCATCATTTTAACAAGTGTTGGAATAATTATTCAAGTTAATAACACCTGGAGCATTTCTTTTAATTCCGAGGAAGCTTAGGCTCCACCTAAGACCAAGGAGTCAGGACCATGGGCATGGTTCTGATGTGTACCAGGATTGAGAGCCACTGGCCCAGAAGGTCTGCACAAATCTCCTATGAGGCGGACTGACTCTTAGACTGGAGGGTCCCTTGAATTCTGGCTGGGTTGACATTCATTTCTATCTCAGAGCAGCCCTATCCCCTTTGTCCAGTCCCACCAGACACTGTGTCACTCCTCCGTACATCTGCTAACACTACCTTCCCTTCTGAAACGTCCACTCTATGCCCCCTGACCACCAGGGAAAGATTACTCACACTGAAGAGCCCACCTCAAGCATCACCTCCCCTGGGGAGCCACTCCCAATTCTTTCCAGGGATATAATGATCCCTTCCTCCTTCTGTCCCCACAGACTTGTCAACCAGGTATCACCACGTGGCCTTCCGTAGCACACCTGGTGTTACTGCGTCCAATATCATACCGCTCGCTACTCAACAGGCCAGAAATCATAAAACAAGTTGTTGGGGCAAGGAATGATGATTTGGAAAGCCAGCTAACAGAGAAGATGGTGGGTTTGTGTCCCAAAGAAACATCTTGCCTGAGTTAGAATTCAGGCTCCGTTAATATTACAAGGGGAGGCAGTAAAGTCAAACACCTCCTCGTTGGCATCCGCCCCCAGAGGACATGTGTTCATTTCTTCCTCCCTGCAGTCATACAAAGTGGGCCTGGTCAGGATGCACTGAGCCAAGGAAAGGTATTTTAGCTCAATGTTTATTCCCTGGGAAGCAAGGTTCCGAGAGATGGGCTATTATGTACCATTTAAGCTTATAGGCAATGCCCCTTTAGTGATTAGCTTAGAATACAAAGGTTCTTCCCTGTCACACTGGGACTTCTTTTGCCCTGTCAGCAGGCCTGACAATGCACAAAGCAAGCCACAGCATGACTGACGTCACTAAAACATCAATGTGAAATGCAGCTACCCTGGCTAAGGGTGTAAAGAGTAGGACTTGATATTCATGTTAACAGACACTAGGTTTTCAGAAATTACCCATCTGAAATTAATACTGACACCTGAAAAGATAAAAACAAAAACTTTCCATCAGGCAAAATGAAACTTATTATATCTGCCAGAAAACTGTAAACTTGGATAAACCTCAGTATTGAACACATAAATTTGTTGATGTCAAATATTAGGAATCCTACAACACAGAGCATTGAACTTAGTGTCAGGAAATCTGGACTATAAATGAATTCAGCCACTTTCTAAGTGTGTCACTTTATGTAAGATACTTAATTCCCATGAGCCTCACATTTCTTATCTACAAAGTGGGGATTGTAATATTACTTCATCTACTTTCTCCAACAGGTTGCTTTAATCATTAAATAAAATAAAACCTGGAAAAGCATACTTCCTTTCATCGTGAAGCTCCATACAAACACGAGGAAGAATTTGAAATTCTTACGAATTACTTGTGCTTTGCTTGTTTCCTTAATCAGTATCAACACTCTCACATTTATATGAAACAGATCGAGATGTCCATTCAGGAATAACTAAGAAGGAAGGTTTATTTTAGAAAGACCGTGGGATGTTGTTAGAGAGATTATGTCTTTTCTCTTAGGAAATAATATGCAAGTAACTTTATCTTGCTGACATTTTCCCATACAAACTGGAATAGAAACTATCCTGGACCTGAACAATACACTTATATCTAAATTGTAAATAATAACTAAGGGGAAAGAATAGCTAAAGAGAGTAAAGAAAAGAACAACACATGATGAAAACTGCAATCTCAAAGGTGTTGAGGATCCAAAGCAGGCAATGTGTATGTAAACAGATGTATATTGATACTCATCAATGTGCTTGATTCTCCTCTTCCTTCCTTATCCACCTTCTCTCCCTGTATAAGCCAAATGTCTCCTTTCCTTGTGGATCAGCAAGGTTTGGAGATGTGAACACACTTGTAGCGTATGTGTGTTTTCTTTGTCTTTTGGTCATGCTACACAGCTTATAGGATCCTACTTCCCCAACCAGGGATTGAACCCAGGCCCTTTCAGTGAAAGAGCAGAGTCCTAACCACCAGACCACAGGGAATTTCCTGTGTGTATGGATATGAGTGTTTGTGTGTGTATGTGTGCTAAGTCGCTTCAGTCTTGTCTCACTCTTTGAGATTCTATGGACTGTAGCCCACCAGGCTCCTCTGTCCATGGGATTCTCCAGGCAAGAATACTGGAGTGGATTGTCGTGTCCTTCTCCAGGGGATCTTCCCCACCCAGGGATTGAACCTGCATCTCTTACATCTCCTACATGGCAAGCAGATTCTTTACTGCTAGTGCCACCTGTGTGAGTGTTTTTTCCCTCTGCTGCTGCTGCTAAGTCGCTTCAGTCGCGTAAGACTCTGTGCAACCCCATAGACGGCAGCCCATCAGGCTCCCCCGTCCCTGGGATTCTCCAGGCAAGATCACTGGAGTGGGTTGTCATTTCCTTCTCCAATGAATAAAAGTGAAAAGTGAAAGTGAAGGTGCTCAGTCGTGTCCGACTCTTCATGACCCCATGGACTGCAGCCCACCAGGCTCCTCTGTCCATGGGATTTTCTAGGCAAGAGTACTGGAGTGGGGTGCCATCGCCTTCTCTGTTTTTTCCCTCTCGTCTTTTTTTTTAAGTTTGGTTGATTTACAGTCTTTTAGGTGTACGGTAAAGTGATTCAGTTATACCTATATACACATACATATGTATATACGAGGCGGACAACGTATTGTTCAAAATGGCATCTCGCATGCCACCAGTAAAACGCTGGTCCTCTGGGCCTCGGGTATTGCGGTTAAACATCAGCTGCCTCATGCCCAGTTCTCTTACCACTTGGGTCAGCTCGGCATAGGTATACCATTTACTCACAATATCGGGGAGCTCTCCCACATTCACCCATGTGGTGTGGATGGCAGTGTTAATCCATTCCATCAGGGTGCGCGTTTGGTGAGGCGCGCCCCTTGCATGAGTAGCCTAGCGTTCTGCAACCTTTGTCTCAATGAGGGGGGAATGGTTATAGAGGTTAACCGTTTCATCTCGTTCCCAGAACAAATGATACTGTCCACCCCTGCGTCCCAGAGTCACAAAAGCCATGTTGCCAAGGGCTCCCCTTGCTTTTGCCGCAACTGCTTACCCAAGGCAACCCACTCTGCCTGAGTATTTGGTCGATACGTTGTGAACTCAGTCACTTTGGAGGTCCCTTGAGGACGCTCCTCCTCCCAGACGCCATAGGCTGCTTCACTTTCTGCTGCACAGCTGGGGCCTCACTGACATGTGAAACCTGCAGTCTCATAATGTTCACTGTCATCATCCCTCATTACCTCATAGTCCAAGGTGCTGGGCTCCTCAAGGCCATGCATCTCTTGCTCCAGCACGCATGTACACCACTCTAGCCCTTCCTCCCGTTTCTGCAATTCACGCACTTGCACAGCATCATGGAAGGCACTGTCCATATTCGCCTACAAGGCGGTTAAGAAAATCCACCCCAAAGTGCCAGAGGCAGTCCACACCTCTGTCCACAAATGGGAACTCACCGCCTGTAACGCCTCTTCAGTACTATCCAGTGACCTGCCCACTGCCTCCCAGTCTTCCTTCCACTGGGTACCACATACTAAGTGGTGGCCAGCGGCTTCCTCCTTCCATCAGAGCCTCAGGTTCCCCTACCTGCTGGGCATCCTGCCGGGTATCCTGCCGACTACACCAATTGTCTCACTGTTTGCAAATTCGCTGAACCCAGGGTAGGCAAGACACAAGCAGGGTAGCGGGAAGAAAACTCAAAGGGGTGTAGAAACTGCAGACATGTGCTTTCTCTCTGGGCTGGCAGGAGCAAAAGGGGTTTCTCAGGTGGGGCTCACATAGGTCTACAGAACAAAAGTGCCCGGTGGCCAAGCAAGTACATCGTGCCTGCGTGTACTGTGCTATTAGTGCTCTCAGCTGTTACATAACCATGCAAAATCATTGTTTACAGGGTATGGGGCGAGAGGGCGAGAGGGTGAAAGGGCGAGAGAGCCTGACTGATGCCATCTTGGCTACGTGCTGTTTCCCCGCACACATATAAGTGATATATGGTATTTGTCTTCCCCCCTTTAGTTTTTTGTGGTTGGTTGCTTGCTGGGGTGGTGGTATTTAATTTTATCTTTGACCAGGCGTGTGGTATTAAAGTCTGAGATACTTGGGTATCACAACAAGTTGCTACACAGCTCTGGTTAGGCTACAAGGGACAGAGACTAGTTCTGGATGACAAGTTCTAGAAGCAGCAGAGCTAGTCAGGGAGATAAATACTGTCTTCAAAGTGTTCTTGACGTAGAAGAAATTTTACAGATCATCCAGTCCAATCCTGTGCACGTTCTCATTCCATAGATAAGAAAAGCAAGAATGATCAGAGAGGGAAAAGCGACTTTCTTAAAATCACAGAGCTTTTACATGTCTTTCTTAAGCATCTTCCCTGTGCAAGGCATTATTCTGAGACAAGATAATGGGACCTGGGGCCCTTTGCAGGAGGGCGGCAATCCGTGCACCTGGACACACCTCTCCTCGAGTTACAAAATACAGAGAAAATTTATGGAACTAAAAATAACTGCGTGGATGTGCAGTTGGAGCAAATTCTAGACCAAAAGTCATGTCTGACTCTTTGCAACCCCTGGGCTGTAAACTGCCGGCTTCCTCCGTCCATGGAATTTTCCAGGCCAGAATACTGGAGTGGGTAGCCCTTCCCATCTCCAGGGGATCTTCCCAACCCGGGGATCGAACCCAAGTCTCCTGCAGCTCCTGTATTGGCAGGCGGATTCCTTACTACTGTGCAACCTGACAAGCCTAAATGTACAAAGACAGAACAAAAACAAAAACCCAACCGCCATTCTGGAGAGCTACAAGTGAAAGAAAAACTCAAGTGTTGGAAGCAAACCCAGAGTACTGGGAGATAAAAAAATAACAATAACAAGGCAAGAAGAGAAACTGAGAAGGAACAGACTGGGAAAGAACAGCAGAAAGCATTGAAGGTAATAAAGGGAACATTGTCTTTAGGAAAAACAAACAAACACAAAGCACCTGCTGGGGGCTCGCATCAATTTAAAATGCAAAAAGCAAATCAAAGCGTAAGTCTTTTCTGATCATGCTAAGAAGTTAAAGCAACTTGGTAGGATTATTCAACATGGTTATGGTTCACTAACCTTCTCAGATATATAAACTATCCATTAGATCCATACTTGAGTTAAGGCAGAAAAGACCAGATAAGGGGGAAAAATACAAAGGAAAACAACTTTGAACTACATTTCAAAACGTGCAGGATCTGGAAGAAGAGCCACTGTGTATGGAGATCCTAAGCCATGCCGCAGGGGGCCAGGTCAGCCTGGAGAATAAGAACCTGAGAGATGAACAAGCGTGATGTCATCAACATGAGGACTGATTATTAAAGGGCCGGGGTGGGGTAAGATCACCCAGCTAGGGGGCGCGGGGTGAGAGGAGACCCTGGGCCAGGATCTGGGAACCTCTGACCTCTCCAGGGCAGGCAGTAGCAAGGAAGAGTCAGTGGTGACTTAGGCGATTTCTAGGGGAGCAGAGGGCGGAGTGCGGTGGCTTGAGGTAGATGCAAAACAACGAGAAAGCAAACCAAAAAACATCTTTAAAGCCACCCTCCTGGCAGCTCTACAGGGGACAAAAGCTACTCCATCCGGCAGTGGGCATGACTGCAGAATAATTAGATGCTGCCACACACATTGGAGAGCCAGACACTCCCACGGGCCAAAGGGGAAAACTCACAGGCAGTTCTTGGAGGGTGATTTACCATCATACAGCTTAAAAGCTTCAGGAAGTGCTTCACTCCCTGTGTGTGTGCATACTAAGTCGCTTCAGTTGTGTCCAACTCTTAGAGACACTATGGATGCACCAGGCTACTCTGGACCTATGGACTGACCAGGACCCATGGGATTCTCCAGGCAAGAATACTAGAGTGGGTTGCCATGACATCCTCCAAGGGATCTTCCTGACCCAGGGATGGAACCTGGACCCGGGGATGGAAACTGCATCTCCTGCAGCTCCTGCATTGTAGGCAGATTCTTTACCGCAGATCCACCAGGGAAGCCCGTTTCACTCCCTACACACCCCCAACCATGCACACACACACACAGGAATAATACATTTCAAATTTTGTTTATGTATTTATTGGCTGCCCTGGGTCTTCACTGCTACATGTGGCTTTCTCTAGTTGTGGCAAGTGAGGCCTGCTTTTCGCGGTGGTGTGTGGGCTTCTCATTGCAGTGGCTTCTCCTGCGGCAGAGCACGGGCTCTAAGCAAGCAGGTTTCAGTGGCTGCAGCACATGGGCTCAGGAGTGGTGGCCCATGAGCTTAGCTGCTCCTCAGCATATGAGATCTTCCCCAACCAGGAATCGAACCCGTGTCCCCTGCATTGGCAGGTGGATGCTTAACCACTGGACCACCAGGGAAGCCCAGAAATAATTCATTTAATTAGGGGACTAAACATCCCAGCATACATCTGCTGACCTGGCATAGTAGTTGATGGCATTCCCTTTCACTCCCCAAGGTATATCAGTTTGGAAAATGGATTCCATGTGATTGCAGAGAGTCAGGGATGGTTGGGACAGGAGATGGGGCTGATTCCAAAGGGGAAGCAAGGGAGAGACCACTGTGCTGATGGAACAGTTTTACATATTGATCATGGTGGTGCATACACACATCTACTTGTGATAAATGATGAATAACGACACACACATGTTGTACGTTGACACACAATGTCAATTTCCTGGTCGCTATAGGTAAGTAAGATATAATCACTGAAACTGAGTGAAGGGGACAAGGTTCTCTCAGTATTATCACTACAACTTCCTGTGAGTCTATAATTATTTCACGATTAAAGGGCTGGGGGTTTTTAAGTGCTCTGGAAGCATCCCCTGAGCACTGGAGCAGGGACTTTGGAGAATGGACGTTCACGCATCCAGCATTTGCTTGGATCTGTGCAGTTGCTGATAGGAACATAAGCAGCTGCTGCAGATAGGAGTTGGAGAAGGCTCTGTTCTTTAAAGTTTGGAATTATGAGACAGGGAGACCAAGAATTCTCAGTTACTCTTTCATTAGCTCTGGTACAAGAAAATAACCATTTCAGCATGAACAGCAGAGGTCAATGTACTTTGTGGAAGTGGATTGGTGGATGGGCCAGAACAGCTTAGAGACAGCCATGGGGATAAGCAAGCAGAAGGATAATGGCTTTTACTTTGGCGTCCCCTGGACAAGAGCTTCGTCAGTGTTCAGGAATTCACAGGTGGCTCAGTGGTAAAGGACCCGCCTGCCAATACAGGAGAGAGAAGAGAAACAGGTCCGATCCCTGGTTGGGAAGGTCCCCTGGAGGAGGGCATGGCTCCTGTATTCTTGCCTGGAGAATTCCCATGGACAGAGGAGCCTGGTGGGCCACAGTCCATGGGGTTGCAGAGTCGGACATGACTGAGTGACAGCACATGCACAATGTTCAGGAAAGCAGAGAATTAATAGTTAACCTCAGATACCTAACACAGTTTGGTCAATGGCTTTCAGTTTATTCCTATCGTAATTTTTGTCCTTCTCAACCACTCAGCTGATTTTCTTGTTTGTGTCCCAACTTTAAAGGATCCCATGAGATAATTTTAAAAAACCATTTCCATTTCTTGAATGCTTTGTATTTACACTGTTCACATGTCATTTCACTCCGATCTTCACACAGACCTACAAAGTGGATATTATTATCCCCACTTTGCAGAGGAGAAACTTGCCCAGTGTCACACAGATAAAAAGGGGTAGGGCCAGGATTCAAGCCCAAGTCATTCAGACTCTGAACCTGCTTCAGCTCCCCCAGTGCTACAGTGCCTCTCCCAGGGTGAATTAGGCAGGGGTAGTGAGAGTTACAGGGTCACCTGAGCTAGGTGAAGCCAACTGCCACCTGTCACAATGTCACTGCTTTGGTGAATGGATCGGAAGTTCTCCCTTGGAGTAAAGCATCGGAGTTGGCCCTGTGCCCCATCCACCCCTAGTACCAGATGGAGCAAGGGATGCCTCAGGTTTGCCCATCCCTCCCTTTTTCCTCAGAGGTCTGGGGAGAAGGCGATGGCACCCCACTCCAGTACTCTTGCCTGGAAAATCCCATGGACACAGGAGCCTGGTAGGCTGCAGTCCATGGGGTCGCTAAGAGTCGGACACGACTGAGCGACTTGACTTTCACTTTTCACTTTCATGCATTGGAGAAGGTAATGGCAACCCACTGCAGTGTTCTTGCCTGGAGAATCCCAGGGATGGGAGAGCCTGATGGGCTGTCATCTGTGAGGTCACACAGAGTCGGACACAACTCAAGTGACTTAGCAGCAGCAGCAGCTGGGTGAGAAAGGAGAACCCTCCCTTCTCGCCAGAGCACCCTCCGGCTCTGTGCAGACATCCACGAACTACAGACACTCGGGGCCACACATTAAACTGAGACCCTGGCAGAATGGCCAGATGTCCCCAGCAACTCTGCATACAGAGTAGATCCCAGAAACCCGACCACAGTGTCTCTCTCACCACATCATCCTTTAGGTAAGTGGCATCTGCCTCACATTAGAGAAGAAAGAATTTTCCTGGCCTGCAAACATCTCCAGCAAGAGCTCCACTGGGAAAAGCCTGCAAATTTCACTCTCACAGTGAAATCTGAGGATTCCAGGCCAAGTCGTTAGATCGGATATTCTGACGCCAAGAAGGGGAGCGCAGCAGCTGAGACGTGGCTGACATCTTGACGGTTAAACTCCACAACCAGCGCCAAGGATTTTGTCTTCTGCTCACGTGACTCAGATAGGCGAATTGAGACGTCCCAGGGTCAGCCCAGGAGACTGGCGTGGTGACTATCCGCGGCTCCGAAGTTTCTCTGCCTTCATTCTCAGACATGGTTACAGGGGAGAGGGACTGGGAACAATTAGTGGTCAATGAAATACGCTTAGAAACTAGCAGCTACAATTTCGTCAAGTGTATTTGCAGGCCCTGGGGTAAGGACTTGAGTTGCATTTATCTCACTGCAGGCTCACAAGAGCCACACAGATCCATGTGATTATCATCTCCATTTTACAGGTGAGGAAACTGAGGCCCAGGGGCATCCAGCAATTTGTCTAAGGTTCTCTTGATGGGTCAGCACAGAGAGGATTTGAACCCAGAGCTTGTGCTTTTCGTTGTCCTTATTTTATCTCCCACATGGATGGTAGTTGGGGTGGAGAGAGGAGAGAAGCAGAACTAGACCCCAGGGCTGCCCAACTCTAAAGCTGGTGCCTACTCAAAATATTCCATATATGTAGTCATTTGGGCATGACCCGCACACTTGTCCATGCACAAGAGCGAGGCAAAGAGCAAATACAACCACCTTAGAAGCCTTCACTTGGAGAGGATTTTTTTTTTTTTGAAGTATAATTGATTTAAAATGCTGTTATTTCTGCTGTACAGCTAAGTAATTTAATTATACATATATATATATTTTATATTCTTTTCCATTATGGGTTTATCACAGATATTGAATATAGGTCCTGATTTAGCACGTACACACACACGTCATATGTTGGACTTTATTGCTTATCCAGCCGGTATGTAATAGTTTGCATCTGCTAATCGCCAACTCCCAATCCTTCCCTCCCCCACCCTTGGCAACCACAAGGCTGTTCTGAGAGGGTGTTCCCATTGCCTATACCTAGTCCCAAGTACGCAGGAAGGCCCTCCACACTCACCACATTGCAAGTGCCACTCACCTAACCATTAACCAAACTGGCTCTGGCTAAGCTGGGAAGCAGACAAAGGTTATCCTGTGGAGTGATTGCATCAGCTTCTCAAACCCAGCCCTGGTACCAAGTGGCCTTAAGCTGACCCATAGTCTGCTAGGACCACAATTGCTGTGCCCCTTTCCAGATCCGTTGCTTTACCCTTCTGTTTTCAGTCCTTAGGGTTTTGTGACCCCAAAGTTATCAGCAATAATAGCTTACATATATCATGAACTCAGGACATCCCAGGTGGTAAAATGGTAAAGAATCTCCTGCCAACACAGGAGACACAAGTTCTCCTGGGTTGGGAGGATCCCCTGGAGAAGGAAATGGCAAGCCACTCCAGTATTCTTGTCTGGAGGATTCCATGGACAGAGGAGCCTGGCGGGCTACAATGCATTGGGTCGCAAAGAATTGGACACAACTGAGTGACTGAGCACACACACACACACACACACACACACACACACACGGTATGCTTACTGTGATCCATGGATTAGTTTGTTTAATCCCCACAAACACTACAAACACTCTGGGAGTTGGGCACAATTATTAGCCAAATTTTCCAGGTGACGATACCAAGACTCAAAAAGGTCGGAGTACCTTTTCCTAGGTCACGTGTGTGCATGTGTGCTAAGTTGCCTCAGTTGTGTCCAACCCTTTGCCACCCCACGACCTGTAGCCGTCCAGGCTCCTCTGTCTGTGGGATTCTCCAGGCAAGTATACTGGAGTGGGTTGCCATGCCCTCCTCCAGAGGATCTTCCTGATCCAGGGATCAAATCTGCATGTCTTGTGGTTCCTACAGGCAGATTCTTTACCACTAGCACCACCTGGGAAGCCTCTTCCTGGGTCACACAGCTTATATTGCAGAGCTGGTACCTGACTTAAGGTATTTTGATCTTGGAGCTGAAGCTGATCCTACCCTACACTGCAGCCTGCCTTTCAAAGACTTTGACCCAAGAGTGGGAGGATTAAGCAGCCAGAATGGAAAGTAAATGTTGGAGGCTGATTCTCATGTCCTCCTGGAAAAGGAGCTCTTCACCCTCAGGTCGCCTCAGGACCTGACCCAGCAGCACCACGGGCCAGCCATGGTCATAGTCATGGTCAGTGTGAACCTTAGAAATGATGTGTCATGCTCTCTGAACAGACAGACTTTACTTTTTTATTTATTCATTTTTATATGAAGGATTTATTTAAATGATAATCCCTTGGTTATGTGCTAGTTATCCATATTCACCCCAATCGCTGACCAGACAACAATTGCTGACATTCAGAAAGATCAACATCAGACCCTGGAAATTCACAGTGGTCAAAGAGATTAACAGGGCTTTTATCCTTTCCATGACAGTAAATATTATGAATGTATTTTTTTTAAGTTTCATTAAGAATTGAAAGTGAAATGCCTAATCTTAACAATTAAAAAGTAATTTTAAAATAGCATTTTACCCAAATATTTCCATCATCTGAGGTATTTCTGTACAACATTTTGACTAAAGCACTGAAAAGACAGACTTTTTAAAAACTGCAGAATACCTTTTATCCCAGCAGTTCCACTTCTAGAATTTCATCCTTCAGATATACTTGCGCATGTGTGAATGGACATATTTACAAAGCTACTCAGTGTTTGTAACAGCAAAAACTTGGGAGCAACTCAAATGTCTATCACTGTGGAATGGTTAAATAAATTGTGGACTATAAAAAAATAGTTGCTCAGTCATGTCCAACTCTTTGCAACTCCATGGACTGTAGCCCACCAGGCTCCTCTATCCATGGAATTCTCCAAGCAATAATAGTGGCATGGGTAGCCATTCCCTTTTCCAGAGGATCTTCCCAACCCAGGGATTGAACCCAGGTCTCCTGCATTGCAGGTGGATTCTTTACAATCTGGGCCACCAGGGAAGCCCACTTGGAAGCAACCCAAATGTCTATCACTGTGGAATGGTTAAATAAATTGTGGAATGCGCAGATGGTAAAATACTCACCAAGCATAAAAAAGTGTTTAAAGTGAGCTGTATTTGCAGGGATACGGAAGAGATACGTAGACATGTATAGGATATAAATCTCCACAGCATACTGCTAAGTGAAAAAGTAAGACCAGCTTGTATGTTATGCCTCCACTTATATCAGATGTGGGGAGGAGGAGAATAAATACAGGTGTTTTCTCAGATATCCGTGGATGACCTCTAGCAGGAGCTAGAGGAAATGGGTACCATTCGTTGATTTCAGAAAGAACCTAGATGCTAGGGAGACAGGAGTGCAGTATGGAATTTTTGCTCTGTCTCATTATATTTATCATCTGAATGTGGGCAGCTATACCAAAATAAATCTATCTATATAAATATTCACACACATATGAATAATCATAAGGGAATGTTCACGGTCCATTAAAAAAAAAGTCCCTGGACACAGCAGCAGAGACCTTGAATTTGATCATTGTTTCTACCACCTTGGAAAAGCTATGGGATGTTTCTGAATCCAGGTTTCCTCCATTATAAGGGGGATGGTGAAGAGAGTAATAACTCTCTTCCCAGGGGTGTTGAGAAGACTAAGAGCAAAATGTATTTGATTCTTACTTCTCTAGATATTTGTAGAACACTTGCTCTGGGTTAGGCCCTGGGGTCTGGGCTCAAAACTACATATAAAGGACTTCCCTGGCTGTCCAGTGGTTAAGACTCCATGTTTTCACTACAGGCAGTGGAAGTTTGATCCCCAGTCAGGGAACCAAGATCCCACATGCTGTGCAGTCAAAAAATAAACATAAAAATCATAGCACCTCAAAACGAATGCTTTCTTAAAAATGTAAATCATTTAAAAAACAAAGGTAATGACCATGAGAATTCATGTGACATTTTTAAGAACTGGAAGCTATACAGCAAAGTGTTCTAAAAGAAAAGTGAAAGCCAATTAGTTGTGTACAACTCTTTGCGACTCCATGGAGTGTTGCCCATCAGAACTGTAGCCCGCCAGGCTCCTCTGTCCATGGGATTCTCCAGGCAAGAAAACTGGAGTGGGTTGCCATGCCCTCCTCCAGGAGATCTTTCTACTCCAGGGTTCACACCTATACTTTATAGGGTATGCCAGTATCCTATACTGGCAGGTAGATTCTTTGCCACCTGAGCCACCTGAGGTGGTACTTCTTGCCTGGCAAACCCCATGGACGGAGGAGCCTGGCAGGCTGCAGTCCATGGGGTCGCTAAGAGTCGGACACGACTGAGCGACTTCACTTTCACTTTTCACTTTCCTGCATTGGAGAAGGAAATGGCAACCCACTCCAGTGTTCTTGCCTGGAGAATCCCAGGGACGGGGGCTGCTGTCTACGGGGTCGCACAGAGTCGGACACGACTGAAGCGACTTAGCAGCAGTAACAGTAGTGGTAAAGAATCTGCCTGCCAATGCAGGAGACATAAGAGATGAGGGTTCAGTCCCTGGGTTGGGATGATTCCCTGGAGGAGGGCATGGCAACCCACTCCAGTATTCTTACCTGGAGAATTCCATGGACAGAGGAGCCTGGCAGGCTACAGTCCAGAGTGTCACAAAGAGTTGGACATGACTGAAGCAACTGAGCACAGACACATGAGCCACTTAAAAAGAAAAAATATATATATACATAAGTAAGATGTGTCCAGGAGTTGTGTTCTCCCATCATGCACTGTGGGATTACTGGCTGGTGGGAAGATGGGCATGAAATCAATACAGAGCTATGCAGCCAGCTGCCTGTTGTCAGAAATACTGCAGCAAGACGGAGTGGCTCTGGGAGAGAGACTATCACAGGGCTTATACGAGGCCTTTCCGAGACAGTCACACAAACTCAGACCCACAGGCCCTTGCCTGGCCAGGCGAGGAGGGAGGAGCATTGCAGGTGACAATTCTGAACCAGAAATAAACTTGGAGAGTTCAAGGAAGCGGAAGACAAGCAAAATGGCTAGGGAGCAGAGAGCTTGGGGGAAGGGGAGAGCTGGAAGCATCAGGGGAAGGAAAGATCCGGTGCCTACAGGGATGGTGGGAAAGACCCTGAGGGGTACCTTCCAGGGGCAGTGAGAAGACATGGGTGGTTCATCTTGAGACAAAGGTGGTGGGTGCAGCATTGCAGACAAGAGAGCAGGCTCAGACCACCCACTTCAAATCCCAGCGCTCCCACTTCCTGGTGGGGTGCCCTGAGGCAGTCCTCTGCTTCTCAGTAAGGAGGCAAACAGTGCCTCTGGGTCAGCGTGTGAGGTTTAGGTGCATCCTAGGAGGGACTCAGCTCAGTGCCTGCTGCCTCTCACCTCTCAGCAGATGGCTTCGCAGCAGCAGCAGCCATCATGAGAGTTACGGTGCATTTCTGGAAAACCATTCTAGGGCCTCGCTGGGCCAGTAATGGTCCCTGGACCCCACCTCAGCCTACCTCCTACTTTGTGCTGTCCACAGGCAACAAGTGGTTTTAACATTTTTAAGTTAGTTTGACAAAACAATAGTAGGAATAATTCATGACACACGAAAATCTTATGAAATTTACATTTTAGCCCCAATAAATAAAGTTTTATTGAGACACGGCCAACCCCAGTCATTTACAGATCCCCTGTAGCTGTTGCCGTGCCCCAACAGCATCATTCAACAGCTGAAACAGAAAACGAAGTGCTGCAAAGATACTTACTCTCTGGCCTTTGAGAGAAAACTTCTGCCAATCCTTGCTCAGAGACTGGATTAGAGAGGCTCAAAAATATAAGCAGGAAGACTGGTCAGAAGGCTCTTACTGAGAGTGAGCAAAGGAAAACAGTGAGGGAAGAGAAGGAAAGAGCGGGGAGCGGGGTTCTGGAGAAGTGCTTTGAAAACTAGGAAGGGCTTACAAACGTTGGGCTTTGCCAATCTTTCCTACACTAGTCATGGTTATGACTACTTCTGTCTGTAAGACTTAAGAGGTTTTTGTGGTTTGACATCAGTTCCAAAGTCCTATCGTTCCGAGATACTTCATGGTAACAGCAGAGGGTGATTTCAGAGTCCAGGTGACTGACAAGCTGGCAGCATCACAGATGTATAATGCTGGCCTATTCTGAGCAGGCCCAGCGCTGGGGTGTATAAACAGAAGTCAGAGGTCATCAGGAAATATTCCTGGGGCTGAGGTCATCCTCCTGCTACAACGTCATGGCAGGAGCAGGTGAGATCTAGGAGCACATCTGTTGTCGCCATTGTTCAGTCACTCACTCGTGTCTGACTCTTTGCAGTTCCATGGACTACAGCATGCCAGAGTTCCCTGTCCTTCACTATCTCCCAGAGTCTGCTCAAACTCACGTCCATTGAGTCAGTGATGTCATCCAACCATCTCACCCTCTATTGGCTCCTTCTCCCCCTGCCCTCAATCTTTCTGAGCATCAGAGTTTTTTCCAATAAGCTGGCGCTTTACACCAGGTGGCCAAAGTATTGGAGTTTCAGCTTCAGCGTCAGTCCTTCCAATGAATATTCAGGGTTAGCCAACAGCAAACTAGAGTCAGGAGAACATGATGGATTGGAGAAGGGACCAAAAAGTCAGCTGGAGAATAACACCTATGAAAAAGTTAAAGCAATTGGATAATTATGGATTATCCAATAATGGTGGGTGACAGGTATGAGGCATCTACTATGTTCCAGATGTTGTTGTCAGCTGTTTACATGAATCACTTCATTTCATCCTCATAATCAACATTACATGGTAGCTACCACAATTAGCTCCATTTATCAGATGGAGGCAAACAGGGAAAACCCAAGACAGTACAACTTGTCCATGGAGGAGTCAGAATTCCATTCCAGGAGATCTGGGTTGGAGCTCCCGGACTTAACCACTATGCTTCACTATCCTCTGTTCCAGCCCTGGTGGGAGGCAGGGAGGGTTGGGGTGGTGAAGACTAAGGGTTATTAGGAACTACATTTAGGGTCCTTTTGTTATTTCCCCTCACAACTCCCACAGAGTATAATATCTACAAGACAGCATTTATTATCTTATGATCGATTTATTGCTTTCTTGAAGTCATATGTGACCATTTAATCCTTGCTCATAAGCCTGCGAATGCCATCCTCAAAATGTAAACACACACACACACACACACACACACACACACACGTCTCATCAAGGATGGATTAGGATTTCCAATGGGCTTTTTTACAAACTGCAGGTAACTCTCAAAGCACCCAGAGCACCCCTGGGGGCGTAGACAGAAGGCCACCGCTAGATACACAGCTCAGGCCCTTTCCAGCTCTCCCTGGCGTATCACCAGGTCAACTCTTCCACTTAAAACCCAGCCAAGTGGTAGGGGCATGCCTATCTGCATAAGAAACAGAAGCTAGACCAACGACAACCTTAATTATCACTGCCAATTATTAAGTGCCATGTGCCTTCAATTTAATCCTTTCCACCATCCAGGGATTGGAGAAACTGGGTGGGGATCATTATCCCTGTTATTCACAAAGGAAACAGAGGGTCAAAGAGCTCAAGTACTTGCCACACACCCTCAGGGAGAGGATGTCTCAGTCCGTATCCATGCCCAAAACCTGGATTTTGAATCCTGCCTCCAACTGCAAGGCCATGGCAACTTCACAAAGGAATGAATGAGCAAGGTCTAAGGAGCAGCTCTGTTCAGTGGACGGTTGTTGATCACACACTACATGCCCAGTATCGTATCAAGCCTTGGAAATGCAATAAGACAGAAATGGTCCCTGCCTAATAGAATCTAGAGTCCAATGAAGACAACTACAGAATTTATTCATTCAACCAATATTCACTGAGAGTCATCATGTGAGAGCCGGACACAAGTCTAAGTGTTTAAAGATGTGGCAATGAACAGAAAAGACAGGGATACTGACCTCATATTTGGGCATTTCAAAACACTGTGATGGAGCATTTTAGACAGGCAGTGGAAAAACTGGAAGGGGAAACAAGTCTGGGACATGCCTTCCCAGCCCTCCAGGGAGCCATCCAGTGTTGGTGGGAAGCCTGGGCTCCCGAAAGGGTGGTCACCCACCCAGGCACTTCCCAGACTCATATCCCAGGAGAAGGTCTGGGAGAGACTGGCTGGTTTCTAGCCCTGGGTAGCTAAAAAATCCCAGTTGTGCTGAATGCCCTGGGGTTCTCCAATTATTAATATTTTAAAGAGGTGTCATGAAGTTCTCCTCCCAAGTGCTCCAGAAGAGATGAATTTTAATCCACTTTTATGTAAAGAGTGACTATGTTGGCAAACAATAGTATGTCATGGGGTGGGGGTGAGTGGCATGAAAGGCAGTGCCATGATGTTTAATGCCTGCTCCAAAATGTTTGAGAATAAAAGAGATATTTTTAATTAAGCGTCTTAGAAGTAGATGCAGTGAGAGGGGACATGGTTGGAAATTTTCAAGTGAAACAAAGCAGGTTTCCCCTCTACCCCCACACTCCACAGAGTTCATGAAAACTGTGCTTGGAGGTTTTCCATAACTGGACCACTGCAAGGAGGACATGTTTTATCAGAATCTGGATTTGGGTAGAGGTGGCACGTTGAAATGACAAGCTCCAGCCACCATCTCCTTCAAGTTGAGATTGGGACCTCAGAGGACAATGCTGGTCCTGGCTGTGCCAAGCTCACATGACTTTTCTCCTGCCATGTTGCCCAAAGGGGCACACGTTCCATGGCAATATGAAATTTCCTCTTTAAAGTGAGTCAATTTGGAGGAAAGTATTCCATATACAAGGAAGCAGGTGGTACCATACGACAAACTCAAGCTGGTGCTGGATAAATGGTTGAAGTTTGAAAACCTTGATTGGACCCATCGCCATCTTTCCTGAATTTGAGGTGGAGAAACTGAGGCTTTGAAAGTTTAAATGAATTGCCCAAGGACACACAGCAGAATGCTTCTACTCACCCCTTCTCCAGTGTGCTGTTCACGTCTGTCACACAGGAAGCTTCAGACTTTCAAGAAAGAAATGGGATTCAAACGTGGAAGATAAGCTCAGAAACCCTGTGTCAGTGGAGGCGGGGGCAGGGCAGCACAGGTGGAAATGTTTCCTTTATTTCTCTAAAAGGGAAATGGATCAAGATCCTTTAAAGATACAGGGTACATCTAAGGCAAGTCTTCCAGTCAAGATGTCCCCACAACACCTAATTCCCTTCATAAGATGAGCTGAGCATCCTCTATAAAGCAGTAACAGTAGATTCACCATAGAGACCCCAAGTACACATGGTAATCCTACGAAAATGGCTTTAAAATTCCATCACTTAGGAATTCTGCCTCTGGAAAGATGGAATAGATTCAATTTTCCCTATTCCTCCTGCAAAGGACAATGAAAATCCCTGGACATTACAGGCAAAACCATTTTCAAACCTACAGACTCTGAAAGATGAAGAGAAGAAAGCAGACCAATTAGGAATCTCAGGATCTGAGGGATGTCATGGCCATGAATTCCCTGGGTTTTCTTTTGCTTCGTACACCCCACAGTTGAAGCTGACAAGACCAGCAACCTGCAGGGACCAAGAAGTACTGGGGGAAAAAACCCCACTGAAACTCAACCAAAGCCTGCTTTCTCTAGACAAAGGACCAGGAAAGAAGCAGAGTAGCAAGACACATTTTTAAGACAAAAGTATCTCTACCCTAGTCAAACAACACAGAAAAAAACTGGGGCCCAGCCTTAATGGTGCCTGCAATTGCCAAGTGAGCAGCCCAGACTTCCATGGGATGAAGGATGAAAGGCTATCAAAGAAATAATGCCCCAAACAGCCCAGATTTCATAAAACAACACAGAACTACAGATTTAAGAAGCTGTGGGTGCTCAGTTGCTCAGTCATGTCCAGCTCTTTGTGACTCCATCTACTATAGCCTGCCAGGCTCCTCTGTCCATGGAAATTCCTAGACGAAAATACTGGAGTGGGTTGCCAAACCCCAAACAGGTTAATTGTGTATGTACCAAACAAAGGAATGGCAAAAACTGATAGAATGGAAAGGAGAACTAGACAAGTTCACAATCACCCTTGAAAATTTCAACGGCCTTTTCTCAACTTACAAAACAACTAGATAAAAATTAGCAAGAGTGTAAAACTCCACAACGTCATCAACCAGCAAGATCTACTAAACGTTTATAGAACGCTCCACACAATAGCAGAGGAATACACATTCTTTTCAAGTGTCCATAGAACACATACCAAGATAGACTATATCCTGGGTCTTCCAAGCTCAGCGGTTATTGGCAGAATTCAGTTCTTTATGGTTGCAGGACTGAGGTCCTTGTTGTCTTGACCGTCAGCCCATGACTGCTCTCAACTTCTAGAGGTAGCTTTCAGGTCCTCACCATGTGACTTCTCCACCTCATCCGCAGAGAATCATCCTTTCTCACACTGTGAATATCTCTGAATTCTTCAACCAACTCTGCTTTTACAGAGCTCAAAGGATTAGACAAAGCCTATCCAGAAATATTCTTAATTTCCAGATTATAAGGCCAACTGACTTGATATTTTAATTAGATTTCTAAATTCTTTCACAGCAATACCTTAGTTAGTGCTCAGTTGAATAAGCAGGGCTGGGAATCTTCAGTATCTTAGAATACTACTTAGAGTATCTTAGAATACCACTACCCCACATTCTATGTTAGGCAAGAAATGAGGACACAGAGATGGCTGGTAAAATACCCATCCTCAAGGGGTTATAGTCAAGTGAATGTAGCAAAGAAGTGACTGGACTGTACAAAGAAGTGACTGGACTACAGGGCGATAATTGCTAATTCAAAGAAAATGCAGTCAATATCCTGCTTACTTCAGAGGAGGCAAGACTAACTCTCTTGGGAAGAATGCAGGCAAGCTTCCCAAAGGGAATGTCATTTGATCTGAGTCTTGAAACACAGAGGAGAAGGGAAGGCATTCCAAGTAGAGGGTGCATGACTTAGAAAGACGGAAAAGACCACAGCAAATTTAGGGAGTGACAAGTAATCCAGTGCTGAATCTTAGAGGACAACATTAGAAGACATGGTTTTAAATGATGCATGGATGTAGCCTGATTCAGAAAGAAAGTTATTTTGTTGCAGTTCTCTTTCCATCCTTTTAATTAGCTCAAGAAAAAGTTATTGGTTTGTTGTTAACACCTTTCTACACCTTT
Source organism: Oreotragus oreotragus (assembly GCA_006410675.1). Lineage (NCBI taxonomy): Eukaryota > Metazoa > Chordata > Mammalia > Artiodactyla > Bovidae > Oreotragus > Oreotragus oreotragus. The sequence continues at coordinate 234,783 of SJYX01016965.1, forward strand.
ACCCTCTGGCTCTACCTTCTGCAAATGAAAGTGTCTAGCTAGCTTAATAGCACTCTTTCTTTCTGTGGATTATTTTTGTTGCTACCTTTCATTTTTTACAATCAATGTTGGATTTCCTTTTCTCGTTGTAATAAAAAGCTTATTATTATCACCATGATTAAATAAATACACACATTTAAGTTTTGAATATAAAATGTCAAATAATATTACAGGTAGTACATACGCCTCCGGGGAAGGCAATGGCACCCCACCCCAGTACTCTTGCCTGGAAAATCCAATGGACGGAGTAGCCTGGTGGGCTGCAGTCCATGGGGTCGCTAACAGTTGGACAGACTGAGCGACTTCACTTTCACTTTTCTCTTTCATGCATTGGAGAAGGAAATGGCAACCCACTCCAGTGTTCTTGCCTGGAGAATCCCAGGGACGGGGAAGCCTGGTGGGCTGCCGTCTATGGGGTCACACAGAGTTGGACATGACTGAAGTGACTTAGCAGCATACGCCTCTGGGGCAAAAATTGTGAAGGTGTTTTGTAAATGAGCTAATTTAGGACACAAAGGTGTACTGAGAAGGAATCAAGATTAGCAGTCAGGATTTATAGTCAGTCAAACTTGAGTTCTAGTCCAACTCTTCTATGATTCTTAGTCTTCTCCTACAAATTAGGGAAATGATACACCTACTCAGGCAGCTGTGAAGACTAAGTGAAACCAAGTGAAGAGGCATCTTCAAGGTGTCTTCATGCAGCTTTTCGAGTCCCTATCACAGTGCATGTCTCTGAAGAATGGAGATACAGGCAACACCAAACAGGAACTAAACTCCAGCACCTACTGAGTATCTGTGCTAAGAGTGTTCATCTGCTTAGGATCTGGAATATGTGTGTGTTGTGTGTGTGTGCGTGTGTGTGTGTGCACTGGGGAGTGGGGGGTAATTCTTAGGCTGAATTCAGCTGTTCTGTGAAAAACAACTAATATCACAACTCTTTTGTGAAAGGGTTGTCACTCAGAGGAGTGGCCAGCGCAGGCGTCATGGACCAGTCCCTCCAATCCCTTGTCTGGCTTTCTCTGTGATCTCAGAATGCTACATCCTACAGAGATCAGTGGGAAGTACAGCTGGAATATTCAGACATACATGCAAACGAAAACAAGAGGAAAACACCTCCCATTTCAATTATCTATTGCTGGGTAATAGACTAACCTTGGCAGTATTAAACAACTATTATTTTATTATCATCTCCCATGATTCTGTGGGTTGATTGGGTTATGCTGGATGGATCTTCTGCCCCGTATGATGTCAACTGGGGCTACAGTCAAGTGGAAGGTCAATAAGTCTGGAATGCCCGAGATAGCTCACTCATATGGCTAAAGTCTGACTGGGAATTAGCCAGAAATCAGCTGGGGCTGTTGTCCCTGGCATCTTGGTTTTCTGCAACGTGGCCTCCCCTTGAAGCTTGGGCTTCTCACAACATGGCAGCAGGATTCTAAGAGGAAGGAAGCAGAAAATGCCAGATTCATAAGGCCTGGGCTCATATGTCTCAGAATATCACTTTCATAGCATCAAAGCAATCACAGGACTAGTCCAGATTCAAGGGGAGGGGAGATAAACTCCATCTGTTAATGGTGAAGTGTCTTTCATAAAGAGAGGGAAAGGATTGACTGCAGCCATCTTGGGAGAGCATGGACCCTACCCCCTGAAACTTTCATTTACTGCAAAGGGTTTTTACTCTAGAATTATGTGTATATTTCAACCCAGTAATGAGTTATCAAGGAATTTATCGTAAGTCATCTTGAATGGTTCAAAAGATTTGATGCAAGGTTTTCTGTTGCTAATGTTTCTCACGATGAGAATTCAAATGAGGACTGACCACTCATGCTGTCTCACCAGACACAAAGCCTATGCACCATAGAAACACAAGCCTTGATCCTGGTAACTGATGTGCTTAGCTAAGGTCACTCTAGGTAAACAGAAGATGTGGATACTCTTGAAAAGCATTGGCTCCCTATAACTGGATAAACCTTGACAAGAAGTGCATTTATTCTTCCTTCATTCATTCAGCATTCATTTGTGATGCACCTGTGATATGCCATGTTTGTTTAAACATAAGGATACAACAGCAATGAACTAAACAAAGTACCTGGCCATAGGAAGCTTACATTCTAGTGGGGATACAACCAAATAAATTCATAATTAGATATAATAATTCTCCTCCAGGGTTCTATAAGAAAAGAGAGACAATATCTGATAGGAGCCACGTTTAGACCCCTTTTGGTATGATAAAAAGTGATGAAGATGGGGCATAGTTACATAGTTTTGCAGTTACAAGCCCTGGATTTAAATTGTGGTTCAGAATTTAGTTTGTGAACTTGAACTAATGATGTGATCTTTATGATCCTCAGTAACCCCCTCCGTAAAATGGGAACAATAATGCCAGTTCAGCTTTCCTTATAGAGATGATGCAAGGATCAAACCAGACTGTAAAAATCAAAGAAAAAATAACCTCTGAGTTTTCCCCATTTGGTAAACTTTCAGCTCTCCACTCCAAGCAGGATCAAGTTGCTGCCAAGCCAAGCTCCTGCTGTAAACTTGAAAACATCAAATCCCAGCTCCAATGCTACCAGTGCCATGGGGTGATCTCAGGGCACGAGACATTTTACATGAAGCCACAGGGTAGGGAGATGCAGACATGCAAGGAGACAGCCTCTGTCTAGCATTACTCCTTTCTTCCTTTCACTCACAGGTATTCAGTAAAGCAATCTGAATGTTCTAAAAGGTCACACTCTGTCTCGCTTTGTTGTAAGTCGTGTCAGCAGTGGCCATTCCATGCTAGTTGGAAATTGATATTTAACTGTTTTCATTTCTCTTGAGTTTCATAATGGAAAAAGTAAATAAATATAACATATGGAAAGATACATATTAAAATTATAACCAGTGCCAGGTGGGACTGCTGATGTTTTCTTTTTCTTGTTTCTGTTTTCTTTTTTCATTCATTTAGAAAAATCCTTCTCTAGCATGTGAATGCAAGGATCAGATAGATGCCCACCCCCCCCACCCCNTCTTGAGTTTCATAATGGAAAAAGTAAATAAATATAACATATGGAAAGATACATATTAAAATTATAACCAGTGCCAGGTGGGACTGCTGATGTTTTCTTTTTCTTGTTTCTGTTTTCTTTTTTCATTCATTTAGAAAAATCCTTCTCTAGCATGTGAATGCAAGGATCAGATAGCTGGAAGGGGTAACCCCACAACCCTCATCTCAATTCCAAATTTTTGCCCACCCCCGCCACCCCGCCCCACATCTCTTTTGAGTTTGCAAGCCAGTGTGGATTTGTTGTCATTAGATTAAGGGTCCCATAAGGGTATTGCTGCTTTTTATTTCTTCTCCTCCTGCCATTTCTAAATTTTTAAGACTTCTTAACCTGGCCTAGTATCTTAACAAATCATGAACAGAAGTTGCTTCCTCCCTACTTGGCCTCTATAAATCAAAGTGACAGACTCCTGTCTCTCCTTGGTTTTGAAGCCACCAGACAAAGATTTGAACCCAGATTCTTCTGCTTACTGACTGACTTTGAAGAAGCTTCTTAAGTTCTCTGAACTGCAGTTTTGTCTTCTGTAAAATGGGAGAGAGAATACCCACAGGGAAGGTTGGTTGTAAGGATTTAACAAGATGATGCGTAAGAAGGGCTGATACATAATAGAGGCTTGAAAGATAATTGCTGCTAATAAAAGCAGTCCTGGGAAGCACTGGAGGCTGTTCTAGGCTGAGGGAGGAGCTTGAGTTGTTAATAAAAGGCAGAATTGTACAATCATTATGAACTCTGGCTCTAGCCTCTGAAAAATCTAGTGTAAATCCTTGCTCCCTTCATTTGCCTTGGACACGTTACTACATTTATAAAAGCCTGGCCTTCCTCACTTGTAAAATCACATAATAATAACTTACTTTAACAGTGGTTCTCAAAATCTTATCCAGGCATCCTGGAGGCCCCCAAGACCCTTCCAGGGAGTCCTCAAGGTCAAATCTGTGTTGGTTATAGGGCTAAAATATTACTATTTTCACTCTGATTCTCTCTAAAGTGTACAGTTGTTTTCCAGAGGCTACAAGACATATAGTGTCATTGCTCTGATGGCACTGTGTTTGTAAATTCCTGTGCTTTAATTTTTTCAATTTCTAATGTGGTAAATGTCAAGATATATAAAACTCAGGTTAACAAAAGCTATTTGGGGTCCTCAATAATACTAAAAGTCTAAAGGAACCCAAGATAAAATATTTGGAGAATCACTGCCTAAGGATTGTTGTTAACGATTAAGTACCGTACCCCTGAAACTAATACAATATTGTAAGTCAGCTATACTTCAGTTAAAAAAAGATTCAGAAGCAACTGGTATATGTATACAAAGCACTCAGTAAACATTATCCCTATAATTATTGGTTCCAAAGCTCCTGAATCATAGCAGATAAGGGTCTGCCTACTCCAGCTACACATAAGCAAACTGAAATAAAATTCCAGCACTTAAGCCAAAAGTCACCCTTGTTTCATCCCCTCCTGTTTATTTATATAGTGAAGGTTGAGTTCGTGCTAAACAATTTAAAGACACTGAGGCACATAAGAGGCCCACACAGTGCCCAGGAGATCCAAGTGCCCTGAAGATATGGGAACTCAGTGGACAGTCCAGAGGGCTTACCCTGCTTGGCTCAGCCGTGACCCTGCCATCCTATTACTTACTGGCCCAGCCAGAAGAAGGAGGTAATGAGGTGCGGCGTGCGGGGCAGAGGGAACCTGGCTTATAGAAACTCCTTCAAGGTGGTTGACCAGCAAAAGGGAGGTGCAGCCTCAAACAGGAATAGCTTCCTTAAGGTTTCAGTAATTTCCATGGAAACAAGTTGAGAGTTATCATTTTCAGGGGAAGGTGGGGAAATGGTGAGATGACCTGGAAGAGTCAAGAGTAAGCAACATAAAAATATTAAGAGTTGGGGACATCTTTTTCTTTCACTCTTCAGACACACCCTTGAGGGAAGGGGAAAAAAAAAAAAAACAGCATCCCTAAATGCTGGGTTTGATGGCAACTAACAGATTAGGATTTTAGACAGTAGGTAACAGCATCCCTAAATTCTGGGTTTGATGGCAACTAACAGATTAGAATTTTAGACAGTAGGTATCAAATGAGTTTGAGAAAGATGCGACATGACCTGGATCATAGTCATTTGGCAAGTTCTTAACAATATTTTAAAAGCCTGCCTGCCGGGGCAGCTCAAGCCTCAGGTGTCAGAGGGTCTCCGGGAGACCCCCCTCCCAGGCCAGAATCTAATTTTATGCACTGTTAACAAGCAAACCCTATATCAGCAATAACGGAACAAACAGGTGCAAGCCAGTAAGAAAGTTTTGCATACGAGCTATTTTTATTGCAAAAATTCCTGGGGACCCAAAGGAGATTCTGTTGAAGAAACGAGTCTCCGGGGAGATCCTAGGAAAACCTTTTGGCTTCTTCTCCTAAGCCTCGGAAACGAAAATGCCGAAAGGTCACTCAGTGCCTTGGCCACGAGGTCAGCCCCAGAGCCAGCCGTTTGCACCCCAGTCCCGGTCCTCGCCTGCAGCCACTCCGCCGCACCCGGCCACCTGTTGCTGCCCTCGCGCCCGGAGCCGAGTCGCAAGCCGCCGCTAGAGTTCGTTCTAATTCCCTGGAGCAAAGGCTGGCCGGGAAACCCCGACGCTCCGAGCCTGCTAATCTTCAGGGCAGGCGGGGACTCCGCAGGGCCTCCCAGCCCCAGGCTCCCTTTGTCTCCTCGCGGCGCTNCCCAAACATGAACCCCCCTCCCACCTCCCACCCCACATCATCCCTCCAGATCATCCCCATACACCAGTCAGGTTTCACATTTCTTTTGCATCTTTATTAATCATTGGGGTTCCTCTTTATCTGGTTATTTGGCTGTTTAAAACTTATTTGTGAGAGCTCTTTTGACACATTGTTATTGATCCTTTATACAGTTTTTCTTCCAGTCTGTCATTTATTATTTACCTTTATTTATAGTCATTCAAAAAACTTAAGTTTCTAGTTTTTATGGAACTTTTCAATGAGGAGCAAATGTCTCTACAGTGTTTCAGTTCTTCATTTGGGCTTACAATTATTTTATCATTTTCACCTCACATTTCATAAATTTATTCCTATGTATTTTATTTTTTTAAACATGTTTTCATTTTTTATTTAAAGGCAATCTGAGTAGGGTTTCTTTTTTTCATAACATTTTCTGTTTGGTTACTAGGAAAGAAATATGTGTATGTTTGTATGTCTTGATATTTATCTTGTAATTTCCCAATTTTCTAGTCTATTAAAAACCTCTTGATGAAAGTGAAAGAAGAGAGTGAAAAATTTGGCTTAAAGCTCAACATTCAGAAAACTAAGATCATGGCATCTGATCCCATCACTTCATGGGAAATAGATGGGGAAACAGTGTCAGACTTTATTTTGGGGGGCTCCAAAATCACTGCAGATGGTGATTGCAGCCATGAAATTAGAAGACGCTTACTTCTTGGAAGGAAAGTTATGACCAACCTAGATAGCATATTAAAAAGCAGAGACATTACTTTGCCAACAAAGGTCGGTCTAGTCAAGGCTATGGTTTTTTCAGTGGTCATGTATGGATGTGAGAGTTGGACTGTGAAGAAAGCTGAGTGCCGAAGAATCGATGCTTTTGAACTGTGGTGTTGGAGAAGACTCTTGAGAGTCCCTTGGACTGCAAGTAGATCCAACCAGTCCATCCTAAAGGAGATCAGTCCTAGGGTTCTTTGGAAGGACTGATGCTAAAGCTGAAATGCCAATAATTTGGCCACCTCATGGGAAGAGTTGACTCATTGGAAAAGACTCTGATGCTGGGAGGGATTGTGGGCAGGAGGAGAAGGGGACGACAGAGGATGAGATGGCTGGATGGCATCACCAACTCGATGGACATGAGTTTGAGTGAACTCCGGGAGTTGGTGATGGACAGGGAGGCCTGGCATGCTGCAATTCATGGGGTTGCAAAGAGTCAGACACGACTGAGCAACTGAACTGAACTGACTGATTAAAAATTCTAGTGTTTTTCTTTTTTTGGTTATCTAAATATACTGTTACTTTATTTGCAAATAATGATCACTTTTCTACTCTTTTTCACTATATATATATGTCTATGTGTGTTTGTGTGTGTACTTATCTCATAGACTTGATTAGCACCTCCAAAACATGTTACATAATGGTAATACTAGTAGTGACTCTTGTCTTGCTCTTCAGTAATAGGAATGTTTCTGAAGTTTTAGTAGTAATTGTGTTGTTAACTCTTTTCTTATACATATTCTTTCTCTATTTAAGGAAATTTGCTTCCATTTCAAGTTTAGTAAGTATTTTAATCAAAATGAGTATTTACAGTCATTATATTTTTCTTTTTAACTATTATAGTAGTCAAGTAAATGAATTGGTTTTCTTATGTTGAACTTTTGTTGTTTTCCTAAATAACATTTTTAGCCTGATTTTATTTAAATAAAAATTTGACTTATTAATATTTTATTTAGGCTTTTTATATATATGCACGCATGCTTGCTCAGTCACGTCAGTCATGTCTGACTCTTTGTGATGCTATGGACGATAGCCCAACAGACTCCTCAGTTTGTGGAATTTTCCAGGCAAGAATATTAGAGTAGGATCCTTCCTCCAAGGAATCTTCCCAACCTAGGGGTCAAACCTAAGTCTCCTGCATTGGCAAATGGGTTCTTTACCCCTAGTGCTACCTGGGAACTCTGTATGTATATATATGTAAATAAAATAGCCTCTTATCTACTATTTTAATGCTGTCTTTGGCTTGGGTATTAAATTATGCAAATATATTACATATTAGATTATGGTTTGGATATTAGATTGTGTAATCCTTGTGGATTTAATTATCAGGCTTTCTTTTGTGCTTGGAAAATTTTAGCAAAAAAGAAGTAATTTGTTTCTGTTTCTTGAAGTTCTGATAGATTATACTTAACAGACTATTTTAGAAAGTACTAAGGGGATAGCTTTATTACTTTTTCAATTTATTCTGTTAAGGTTATTGGTCTGTATGATTGTGTTCATTCATCTTAGTCAGATTTTAATTATTTGTATGTTCCTTCAAAATTGTCCATTTCAGTCACATCAGTAGTTCTCCGAGTGTGGTGTAGGGACTACTCAGGGTCCTTGTAAGAGGTTCATGAAGTCAAAAGTATTTTTATACTAATATATAATTATTTGCCATTTTCATTCTCATCCTCTCAAGAGTATACAGTGGAGTTTTCCAGAGACTACATGATATATACTATTGTAGCAAATTGAACGTAAAAGCAGATATAAAACTCCAGATGTCTTTTTTAAGATGTATACTAAAGAAATTGCAAACATGTACTACATTCCCAGGGCTGCTGCTGCTGCTAAGTCACTTCAGTCGTGTCACTGAATTATTTTGTTTGAACAATATAGTACTTTTAAAGTGTTATTTATGTTAGCATGTAGTAGATTTATCACTTTCTTATCAATTTTAGATGAATTCAGTTCAGTTCAGTTCAGTCACTCAGTCGTGTCTGACTCTTTGTGGGATTAATATTTTTAAAATTTATAGTTTTAATTGCTAATATGATAAATATTGGTAGATATAACCAGCATAAACAAAAGCTATATTGGGTTCTCAAAAAATTTTTAAACTATAAAAAGCTCTGAAACCAAACTATTTGAGAGTCACTGATCTAGATTTAACAGGTTTTCTTGAAAATGCACATACTCATCAACTCTTTCTTGACGTCTTCTTTGAATATTCTGCTGTATAGGTGTGTGTGTGTTTGTATATATGTTTGCATCTATATGTACACATACATATGTGCATGCATCTTTGTTTTTTATGTATTCATTATGTATTTCTTCATGTGTGCTTGTGAGCAGAACCCCAATGTAGATAGAAGAACTGGCCCTCTTGATATTTTGGGTCTTCTTTGTGGCTGATTTGGTCCACAGGCCAAGTTTACAGAATTGATTTAGGTAAATGAAGTGGCCAACTTCTGATTAGGCCTGGATGAAAGGCATAGAGTTCTGAGCCGTAGCAGGGAGAATGGCAGGCTCCCCCAGGGAAGTTGCTATCATAGGTCAGCCTCATCCTCCGACGGTTGCATTGGACTTCTTGAAACCCGTCTTGTATCCAAGAGGGATCAGAAAAGCCCCTAGATTGAGGCTGCTATGTACAGTGTCTTGGCCACTATGAATCCCGTGGTCAGTTGTTTTCTGGGTTCTGCAGTCTATGCATGTCAACTGTCTGTCCTGAGTGTACCCTCTCCCCCACTTCCACCAAGCTGGACTATTTCATCTTCTTATCCATAATGACCAGAAGTCTCTGGATCTGAAGGCTAGTGCCTGTGGAGACGTACTGCAGGGCACAGGTGAGATGCTTGGGTCTGGTACCTCCTGCCTGCCCACTATACACTGGGAGCTCCTTCTTGGAAGAGAATAATCCAGCACAGTGTGAAGCAGAGGATTATAGGCCAAGACCTAGGACAGAGTTTTAGCTGGTAAAGCCCCAACTTACTCTTCCAGCAAGTGGGTCACAGACTGTTGACCCATTAACAGACTGGTTAATTTGAAGGCATTGAGATCCTAGAAACAACCCTAGTCTTTCTCCTTGCTGTACCTGTCAAGATAATTTCCCTTATCCAGAGGCAGGTTAAGCAATTGCTTGGATTTTTATAGTGACCTCCTAAAAATTGTCCCTACTTCCATGCTTGTCCCTTACCACTTTAAGAAGTAAATCAGTTCATGTCCTTCCTTAGTTTAACCCTCCATGGCTCCCCATCTGGCTCAGAATGAAACAAGAGTCCTTTAAATGCCTGCTAGGGCCTATACTGGCCCTGCCCTACCACTACACCTTAGTTCCTTAACTTCATCAGTAGATACTTGCTCTCTTCCCGGACTGTCCTAGCCACATTGAACACAACAGGTGCACTTCTGCCTCCAGGTCTTCGCATTGCTGTTCTCTCTGCCTCAGATAGAAATACTTCTCCCTCAGATATATGTATGGCTTATTCCCTCACCTTCTTCAATTTTTTTTTTTTTTTTTTTGTGCTTCTCAGTAAGGCCTTCCCTAGCTACCCTATTTAAACTTGCAAATTGCTCTTCTTCCATTCCTCTTTCCTGTTTTAGTTTTCTCCACAGTATCTGATAAATATCAACCTCAGATATGCAGATGACACCACTCTTATGGCAGAAAGTGAAGAGGAACTATAGAGCCTCTTGATGAAAGTGAAAGAGTAGAAAAACTGGCTTAGAACTCAATATTCAGAAAACTAAGATCATGGAATCCAGTCCCATCACTTCATGGCAGGTAGATAGGGAAACAATGCAAACTGACAGGCTTTATTTTCTTCAGCTCCAAAATCACTGCATATGGTGACTATACCCATGAAATGAAAAGATACTTGCTCCTGGGAAGAAAAGCTATGACCAACCTAGGCAACATATTAAAAAGCAGAGAAATTGTTTTGCTGACAAAAGTCCATCTAGTCAAAGCTATGGTTTCTCCAGTAGTCATGTGTGGATGTGAGAGTTGGACCATAAAGAAAGCTGAGCACCGAAGAATTGATGCTTTTGAACTGTTTTTTTTTTTTTTTTTTTGTGCTTCTCAGTAAGGCCTTCCCTAGCTACCCTATTTAAACTTGCAAATTGCTCTTCTTCCATTCCTCTTTCCTGTTTTAGTTTTCTCCACAGTATCTGATAAATATCAACCTCAGATATGCAGATGACACCACTCTTATGGCAGAAAGTGAAGAGGAACTATAGAGCCTCTTGATGAAAGTGAAAGAGTAGAAAAACTGGCTTAGAACTCAATATTCAGAAAACTAAGATCATGGAATCCAGTCCCATCACTTCATGGCAGGTAGATAGGGAAACAATGCAAACTGACAGGCTTTATTTTCTTCAGCTCCAAAATCACTGCATATGGTGACTATACCCATGAAATGAAAAGATACTTGCTCCTGGGAAGAAAAGCTATGACCAACCTAGGCAACATATTAAAAAGCAGAGAAATTGTTTTGCTGACAAAAGTCCATCTAGTCAAAGCTATGGTTTCTCCAGTAGTCATGTGTGGATGTGAGAGTTGGACCATAAAGAAAGCTGAGCACCGAAGAATTGATGCTTTTGAACTGTGGTGTTGGAGAAGACTCTTGAGAGTCCCTTGGACTACAAGGAAATCAAACCAGTCAATCCTAAAGGAAACCAGTCAATCCTAAAGGAAATCAGTCCTGAATATTCATTGGAAGGACTGATGCTGAAGCTCTAATACTTTGGCCACCCAATGCAAAGAACTGACTAATTGTAAAAGACCCAGATCCTGGGAAAGATTGAAGGCAGGAGGAAAAGGGGATGACAGAGGATGAGAGGACTGGATGGCATCACCAAGTCAATAGACTTTTGAGCAAGTTCTGAGAGTTGGTGATGGACAGGGAGACCTGGCATGACGCAGTTCATGGGTTGCAAAAAATCGGACCTGACTGAGCGGCTGAACTGAACTGAACTGATAAATGGATCGTTTCTCATTGCACTTATCACATGAAATAGCATGTGATTCATTTATTTATTTTTGCCTGTTTTCTGTTTCTTGCCTATAAATTTTACAAGGTCAGGAATTTGTGCCTATTTTGTCTAATGTATGCCTACCACACTTGGACACGACATTTGTCATTGACTATGGCCACTCTCGGAGAAGGCAATGGCACCCCACTCCAGTACTCTTTCCTGGAAAATCCCATGGGCGGAGGAGCCTAGTAGGCTGCAGTCCATGGGGTCGCTAAGAGTCGGACACGACTGAATGACTTCACTTTGACTTTTCACTTTCATGCATTGGAGAAGGAAATGGCAACTCACTCCAGTGTTCTTGCCTGGAGAATCCCAGGGACGGGGGAGCCTGGTGGGCTGCCGTCTATGGGGTCACACAGAGTCGGACACGACTGAAGCGACTTAGCAGTAGCATGTCCACTCGGGACCATATCTAGCATGTCTTATCCAGGATCCCAGCAGAAGCCACGGGAATTCATGTCTATTCAGTGATCAGAGTAACAGGAAGAAATGGGGAAAGGGAGGAAGGAAGTCTTTCTTTCTCCTCCACTCCCCAAGGGTCCTCATACTTCTTTGCTGAAAAAACAAAAAACCTTTGAGGTTGAGATAATATACACAGAGAAAGTGAGAGAGAAAATTATGTTCCACAATAAATAACAGTGTATTCCAGGGACTTCCCACGTGGTCCAGTGGTTAAGAATCTACCTTCCAATTCAGGGGACATGGGTTTGATCCCTGGTTCTGGAACTAAGCTCCAACATGCCACAGGGCAACTAAGACCCAAAGCAGCCAAATAAATAAATATTTTTTAAAACCAGTATATTCTGTACTTTTTACGTGTTATCTGAGAGGGAAAACAGAAAATGAGAAAAAAAAGTAAAATAGTCTACTCAAACTCATGTCCATCGAGTCGGTGATGCCATCCAGCCATCTCATCCTCTGTCGTCCCCTTCTCCTCCTGCCCCCAATCCCCCCCAGCATCAGGGTCTTTTACGATGAGTCAACTTTTCCCATGAGGTGGCCCAAGTATTGGCGTTTCAGCTTTAGCATCAGTCCTTCCAATGAACACCCAGGACTGATCTCCTTTAGGATGGACTGGTTGGATCTACTTGCAGTCCAAGGGACTCTCAAGAGTCTTCTCCAACACCACAATTCAAAAGCATCAATTCTTCGGCACTCAGCTTTCTTCACAATCCAACTCTCACATCCATACATGACCACTGGAAAAACCATAGCCTTGACTAGACGGACCTTTAACGTGCNTGTGTGTGTGCTGGGTGGAGAAGAGCAGAGGAGATGTGTATAAGAGACAGGACTCTCAAGAGTCTTCTCCAACACCACAATTCAAAAGCATCAATTCTTCGGCACTCAGCTTTCTTCACAATCCAACTCTCACATCCATACATGACCACTGGAAAAACCATAGCCTTGACTAGACGGACCTTTAACGTGCTATCTAGGTTGGTCAGGAGAAGGCAATGGCACCCCTCTCTAGTACTCTTGCCTGGAAAGTCCCATGACGGAGGAGCTTCGTGGGCTGCAGTCCATGGGGTCACGAAGAGTCGGACACAACTGAGCGACTTCACTTTCACTTTTCACTTTCAAGCATTGAAGAAGGAAATGGCAACCCACTCCAGTGTTCTTGCCTGGAGAATCCCAGGGACGGGGGAGCCTGGTGGGCTGCCGTCTATGGAGTCACAGCGAGTCAGACACGACTGAAGTGACTTAGCAGCTTAGCAGCTAGGTTGGTCGTAACTTTCCTTCCAAGGAGTAAGCATCTTTTAATTTCATGGCTGAAATCACCATCTGCAGTGATTTTGGAGCCCCCCAAAATAAAGTCTGACACTGTTTCCACTGTTTCCCCATCTATTTCCCATGAAGTATGTTTAAATTGACATCAGAAATGTTTCAGTGTAAGTTTAAATAACAAAGAATATTGCTTTTAAAAATGTTTCCATTGGGAATTGTTCACAGGTGAAATTATTTGAGGTTTTCTTATGGTAACTCCAGCCCACCTCCCTCTTAAATGAAAAAGGTAAAATATTGCCAGGGTCCAGCCCCGGTGGGTCCAGGGTGATTCGAAGGGGAGACGGATAGGCGAGGAAAAACTTATTTATTTAGAGATATAAGATTAGATTTAGGAAGAAATAGTATAGCAGGAAATTTAGACGGAGAAAAGGAGGCTGAATAACGTGGTTTATGGGGAAAACCAATAAAACCTCGAGACAAGAGGTTTGCACCATCTACGTTAGGCCACTGGCGCCCACTTGAATATCGAAGAGTGCCCCGCCTTAGGCTCCCTTTCACGCGGATCTTAGCAGCCAGGGCAAATAAGTAGACGTGGTGAGCCTCCCCGCTCCAGATGGGAATTCAGCCAGAAAAGGGGAGAAAAGAATGACATGGGGAAGCCCAGCATCAGTGCAAGACTCCAAAAACTATTTTTCAAAATCAGCTTATATACCCCAAGTTGTACATAAAGAAATGATGGAATATGCAGAGTTATGCAGGGGCAGCAGTCCGGACCCTCATTGAGACTAGGCTTTCTTTTGCATACCCTCCCATATACAAAAGGTCTCAGGTGGTTTACATTATCTTCTGGCCAAGAGGCCTGTTAACATTTTTGTGGCTCTCTTCCTGGATAATTGTCTATCAACCGGAAAACTCCTTTTCCCAGAAGTGTTTTTTCTTTACTCTGCACCACCCTCAAAGTACTAAATAAAGTTACATTTCTGTAGAACAAAGGTGCAGTGGGTTATAACAAAGAAAGTACTTCACTCAGAGATCTAATGTTGTTAATACCAGGTCTACTACCTGTTTTTCTATATACCAGCTATATCTACAAATAAAAGATATGAAAATTTGGCAGCAAGTATTGGCTCAACAAATGAAACCTTTCATCAGTCCTATTCTAATGATTTTGACTCCTCGGAAGCCCCTAGGATCCTGTGCCTCCCGCGGTCTCGGGAGGCCTCAAACAATCACATGCGCAGCTGTACACTAAAAAGCCATCAGAGGGGGTTTTGGATTGAAACACTCGTTTTAGGCCCAGGAGATTTATTATCTAAAAGCTCTAAATTAATTTTTTTTTCCAGAAAAATGTGATGGGGGGACAGCCCCCTGTTAATGTCAGAAGAGTAGGTGGAAAGCATAACACAGTAAAGCAGGCAGNCTGTACACTAAAAAGCCATCAGAGGGGGTTTTGGATTGAAACACTCGTTTTAGGCCCAGGAGATTTATTATCTAAAAGCTCTAAATTAATTTTTTTTTCCAGAAAAATGTGATGGGGGGACAGCCCCCTGTTAATGTCAGAAGAGTAGGTGGAAAGCATAACACAGTAAAGCAGGCAGACTCTGGTTTTGCGGAGTGGATGCTCAGGAAATTCCAGGGGGATCAGATCCCCTGAAGCCTGATCACGTCCTTGTATTTTGTCAGGCTTCCTTCCTCATGACCTTGTCACGGGTGGGATTCCTCATGCTGGCTCCCGGCAAAATATGTTCAGCAAAATGTTGATAACTTGAGGCTGGCTTGAAGGGCACATGGAAATTTGTGCACTATTCTTTCCACTTGTGTTTGTGTTGGTTTCTTCCTTTCATGTTAGAGATTTTCTTCAAATGACTTATGGTCTCTGTGCATTCATTTAAGTACAGAACATTAAAGGTGATTGAAAGTTATGTGTGGGATGGTGGTGCCTGTTGACTGAATTTTATTAGAAGAGAACAGGTAGTAAATTGACTTTTTATATGAAAGGGCCATATCACATTATCTGAAAAATTTCCCTCAAAAATCATCCAGTTTGTCCAGAGAAGAATCCTCTAGTCTCCAGTCAAGAAAGGTATAAGCTCAGCAGCCTGAGTGCCAGAGCAAGGTAGGAAAGGGGGCTGTCATTCTCTCTGTTCAGACTGTAAGCTCTTATGGACCCTTCCTGTTTTCCTTGCAGGGCTTCACTCCAGCGGTCCTCTTGCCAGGGGCTCCTTAGTGTAGACACCTCTAGTTTGGTTTCCCAGAGTATACGTCTCCTATTGCTTGGTGTCAGGGAGGGACGTGGAGGTCCATCTGTTTTTTATACAGGCCTTCAACTATTCCCCTTCTTTTTAGCCCACATTTCACCCTCTATTGTCTTAGGTTTCCAGTCCTCAGCTTTGCTTGGCTTGGAGGAGCTAGTATCTCTCTTTGCCAAGACTGAGGGATCAGCTTCCTGGGCTCCGCTACTCTCCACTCCTGCATTCCTTTTCTTTTGTACTTTGAGAGTTGGGGTGATGAGTCTTCTTGTCTCATTGTAGATGGAGTGTCTTTTTCTCATTCTCCCTATTTTGCAGTGATTTTCCAGAGAAGTGAGCAGAAAGGGCCTTTTTCTACTATCTTGAAGCCAGAAGTCTGATTATTTTGATAATATTCTTTTAATATATTTACAAAGTAATATCTAAAAGTTAATTTTAAAAATGCAATAAAGAAATCTTTATCCCTAAGAATATTAATACATTTAGTGCAAATCAAGTTCAACATATGGAATGATTCTAGTCTTATAATTTTCCTAATTTGAATTTTTTTTTTTAGATGTACTGCTCGACTTGTAGGATCTTAGTTCTCTGACCAGGGATTGAACCTAGGCCCTTCGAAGTGAAAGCCCAGAGTCCTAACCACTAGACAACCAGGGAAGACCCTGGAATAATTTTAAAATAATTTTCTTTATAGAGTTCTTGAGTTATTTATTGAAGACCTTTTTCAACAATTAATAGGTTATCAGCAAGTTAGTTTATCTCCTTAATATTCCAAAACTTAAAACTTACTTTTAAAATGCTGTTTTTCTTGGTAGTTGTTTTGAAGTAAAATTGTATTTATGGCTATTGAAATTGAGCTAGTTGACAAAGCCTCTTGAATCCACAGGTTCACTTCACATTAACCAGCATAAGTAGAGGTAGAGAGAAGGAATTGAAAAGAGAGAGCAGCTGCAGTGAATGAAGGCTTGGGGACAGATAAAAATAAAGACAAATAAGGTTCAGCCGTGTCCTTCAGTGTCATATGTTAACTGGGTGGCAGTGGATGCTAATTCTCCAAAATCAAATTCTAAGAGGAAACACCTTTGCACCCTCAGCCTCACCCAATTACTAATAGATATTTGTTGTTATCTCCATTTGACTGATGTCTTTAACTGTAGAGTTACCTGAAATTCAGTTGCCAGGTTATCTCCTCATTAGCATATGACACCAAAGGACAAGACTGAACCCTGTTTTTATTTATATCTGTCCCAGAGCCTTCATTCATTGCAGCTGCTCTGTTTTCCAGTTACTTCTCTCCTCCTCTACTTCTATTCCACCTTCCCACCCCTATAGAATTTTTTCTTATAATTATTTCCAATCAAATCCTTCAGAGTTAGGCAAAAATTATCTAGAGTATTGGAAAATGCAATGGAAATTCTCCTTTTTCTTCCCCAGTTCCCCTCAGATTCTCCTTAAAACTCACAAAACAGAAGTAGTAATGCTCTTGGAAATTTTATCAGTAGGGCTGTACCCTGGTGGCTCAGATGGTAAAGAATCTGCCTGCAATTCAGGAGACCTGGATTCAGTCCCTGGGTTGGGAAGATCCCCTGGAGGAGGGCATGGCAACCCTCTCTAGCATTCTTGCCTGGAGAATCCCGTGGAAGAGGAGCCTGGAGGGCTACAACCCATAGGGTTGCAGAGTCAGACACAACTGAGAGACCAAGCACAGCACACAGCACAGAGCTGTATCTAATTTGACTCTGCAGATTCATTCTATCTTTGCTGATTTGTCCTTGCTTTTTTTCCTCTTGCTTTGTCACAAATAGAATGTTCAATGTTTTTAATGTTATCTAAAGGTTTTTTTTTTTGCCAACAGTAGTAGGAAAATTTGGAGTGAGGTCATATGTCTTGCTTCATTTTCTTTTTTCTCAACCCTGTAGAGAAAGATAATGTAGAGGATTGGAGTGGGTTTTCAAACATGGCTAAAAAAAGAGCTTTTATTTATCAAAGAGACACTCAGACTCTGTGTTAGTCATTGCATCACAGGTCTGACTGACATCAGAGATTCTGGGGAACAAAAGAGTGGCAGGGAGGTGATGGCGATGAGGAGACTTGGAGATAGGTAAATGGGAGAGAGAGAAGTGGGGAAGAGAGAGAGAGAGAGAGAGAGAGAGAGAGAGAGAGTGAGTGTGTGTGTGTGTGTGTGTGTGTGTGCTGGGTGGAGAAGAGCAGAGGGTCATGCCTCTAGCTGCCCACACTGCTATTGTCATTTCCCTGTAGGTACAAGTCTATATTTACATTATCCTTGCTGTCATAAATGAGCCCAAGAGATGTGTAGGATTCAAAAGACCTTAGAATTTTAAGGGCATTGGTGGTAATTTAGAAACACCAGCATCAGTGTTGATCACCAAGTCCTGCCCGTGTGCATCTCCTTTATCTGTTAAAGCTGCCTCCTCCTCTCCAGGCCTACCACCACTGCCATATATAGATTTCCCACTTGAATTACTGCTTTAGTTTACCAAATGTCTTCATTTCCCGTAGTCATCATCTTCTTCCTCTAACTCACACTGCAACCTGAGTGAGAATTCCTGAAGACAAATATGATCATGCTACTACTCCCTTGCTTAAAATCCTTCTGTGGCTCCATTTTGCCTTAAGTGTAGAATCTAAACCCCTTACCGTGGGTTCACTAGTTCTATCATTTTAATCCTGTTTCCTCCTTTGTACTTTGCAGCCACACATCCTCAGCTCTTTAGGGACCAATAACCTATAGTTCCCAGGAGCTTCCTGATGCTCTGTGGCCTTTGCACAACAGTTTTTCCCTGTTCGGATTGTATTTTCTCTACTCTTCACTCAGGTAATTCTCAATAACTGATTCTTCAGAATTCAGATTAGATGTTACTTCTTGATAGTTTTCATAACAAGACTGAACTGAGGATGCCTTAAATGTCCCCTCAAAACATTTCCCTGTCACAGCCCCTACCACTCTGTATTTCTATTTTTATTAATCTTATTAATCATTATTATTGTTATATTACCATTTTGGGGCTTCCCTGATAGCTCACTTGATAAAGAAAGTGAAAGTTGCTCAGTCATGTCCAACTATTTGCCATCCCCAAAGAGGTGGCTATTGTGAATAGTGATGCTATGAACATAGGGATGCATGTACCCTTTTGAATGATAGTTTTGTCCAGGTATATGCCCAAAAGTGGGATTGCTGGATCATATGGTAATTCTATTTTTAGTTTTCTGAGGAACCTCTATTCTATTCTCCATAGTGACTATACTTAATTTACATTTCCACCAACAGTGTAGGAGAGTTCCTTTTTCTCCACATCCTCTCCCAGTGTTTGTTACTTGTAGACAAACAAGTTTGAGTTTGTCTCAAAAAGTGAGTTTCCTTTTTAATGATGGTCATTCTAACCAATGTGAGGTGGTACCTCATCGTAGTTTTGACTTGCATTTCTCTTATAATTAGTGATGTTGAGCATCTTTTCATGCGCCTACTGGCCATCTGTATGTTTTCTTTGGAGAAATGTCTGTTAAGGCCTGTTGCCCATTTTTCAATTGAGTTGTTTGGGTTTGTTGTTGTTGTTGAGTTGTATGAGGTGTTTGTATATTTTGGAGATTAAGCTCTCATTGGTTGCATTATTTGCAAATATTTTCTACCAGTCTTTTCATTTTGTTTATGGTTTCCTTTCTGTGTAAAAGCTTATAGGTTTCATTGGGTTCCATTTGTTTATTTTTGGTTTTATTTCTATTGCTTTGGGAGACTGACCTAAGAAAACATTGAGTAATTTATGTCAGAGCACATTTTGCCTATTCTTTCTTCCTGGAATTTTATATTGTGACGTCTTATGTTGAAGTCTTTAAGCCATTTTGAGTTTATTTTTATGCATGATGTGAGTGTGTGTTCTAACTTCATTGATTTACATGCAGCAGTCCAACTTTCCCAGCAACACTTGTGGAAGAGGCTTTTTCCCAGTTTATATTCTTCCCTCCTTTGTTGAAGATTAATTGACTGTAGGTGTGCACACTTACAGTGTGTGGGTTTTTATTCTGGGCTCTCCATTAATCTGTATGTGACAAGTGCCATTTTTAATACCTCCCCCCATCTCTCCTTCCTTCCTTCCTGCCTCCTCTGCTTGAACAGCTTCAATTCCTGGCCTTACTATAACCCACTTTCATTGTTTACTGGTGAATGAGCCCCTAGCTCGAAACTCTAAGATTAAAACCCATTCCCAGGCATAGAATTTCCATGATATGTGTATGGGTATATGCTTGTGTATGTGTGTGTCTGTCTGTGTGTTGCCAAAGTGCACAAGCACTTCAGTAAGCACGTTATTCAACTACCCCATTTAGCAAAGCCGAGTCCAGGATTAAATTCTGTGGGTCCTGAGTTTTCAGGTGACATGCTACCTTTGGTATCAAGTTTGATTAAACTTGATAACTTTAAGTGGTTCTATTGGGGAGGAAGAATTAAAATTCTTACTCCAGAGAAAGAATTTTTTCCACTGACTAAGGAATAGAACATTTATTAAAAGTATCTTTCTTGGTGACCTGAAGGAGAGGAATGTACTTCTTTTACCTCAGCAGAAGTAAGTCCATGGCATTATTAGCACGTGGTAAAATTGAATAATTGAGCAACACTGACTACTTTGGGATTCAGCCTTCCAGCCCCTGCTGTGTGATTAGTTCAATCCAACCCTGCTGACATGCTTGAGCAGGGAGCCTGCAGGGGATTAGGAAGGGAAAACCCTTTAACAAATCTCAGGTACTAAAGACATTTGATTTAATTTAACATGTTACACATGGTAATCTGGTTTCCCTTGGCAACCTCCACCCTACACTACTTTATAATCAGAGGAAGGCAGGGTAGATTACAGACTAGATGGAATCATCTGGAAGGGACCATAGAGAACAGATGGCAGAAGAGGAAATGAAAAGGTCA
This sequence comes from Oreotragus oreotragus, assembly GCA_006410675.1. Classification (NCBI taxonomy): domain Eukaryota; kingdom Metazoa; phylum Chordata; class Mammalia; order Artiodactyla; family Bovidae; genus Oreotragus; species Oreotragus oreotragus. The sequence goes on from SJYX01016965.1 coordinate 255,288, forward strand.
CTCATAAAGGACAGAAGAGTCTGAGTCCTCTGAAAAAAAGGACAGATAGTTCTCTATGGTGCAGGTACCCAGGAGGGCTTCATTGATGAGGGAGGTTCCAGGACTGCCTACAGCAGAGCAGTCTGGGATGTGAAGGAAAGCGATCAAATCTCTTTTAAGGGAAATCTTTAAAGGGATAATAATTTTATTATTTGTTAATTATAGATAAGGTTTTAATTAAAAAATGACAATAATAGGTACCATTTATTAAGTACATGCCAGAAATCTTACTTGGTTCTTTGCATACATAATTTCATTAAATCCTTACCATATCTTTGCAAGGGGAATATTAATATCCCTTTATAGATGAGGAAACAAGTATTTATTGATCTCTGAAAGTATGGAGACTGAAGAAAGGTGGGGTAACATTGACTCCAAGGTTTCAACTTTGGGAGACCATTATTTATTTTTTCTATGATCTTAGAGTCCTAGAAGTCTTAATAGCCCCTGTTACAGAGCAGTATACCCACTAATGCCCATTAATGGTGACCTTTAGCCATCCAGAAAAGTTTAAATTACAGTCATCTTTAGTCTTGTTGTTCAGTTGCTTAGCCATGTCCGACTCTTTGCAACCCCATGGACTGCAGCACGTCAGGCTTCCCTGTCCTTCACCATGTCCCAGGGCTTGCTCAAACTCATGTCTGTTGCATCTGCCATCCAACCATTTCATCCTCTGGCATCCCCTTCTCCCGCCTTCTATCTTTCCCAGCATCAGGGTCTTTTCCAATGAGTCGGTTCTTCACATCGGGTGACCAAAGTATTGGAGCTTTAGCTTCAGTCCTTCCGATGAATGTTCAGGATTTATTTCCTTTAGGATTGACTGGTATTATCTGCTTGCAGTTCGAGGGGCTCTCAAGAGTCTTCTCCAATACCACAGGTTCAAATGCATCTTTGGTGCTCAGTCTTCTTTATGGTTCAGCTCTCACATCCATGCGTGACTACTGGGAAAACTATAGCTTTGACCAGATGAACCTTTGTCAGCAAAGTAATGTCTCTGCTTTTTAATATGCTGTCTAGGTTTGTCATAGCTTTTATTCCAAGGAGANGTGCTCAGTCTTCTTTATGGTTCAGCTCTCACATCCATGCGTGACTACTGGGAAAACTATAGCTTTGACCAGATGAACCTTTGTCAGCAAAGTAATGTCTCTGCTTTTTAATATGCTGTCTAGGTTTGTCATAGCTTTTATTCCAAGGAGAAAGTATCTTAATTTCATGGCTGCAGACACTGTCTGCAGTGATTTTGGAGCCCAGGAAAATAAAGTCTCTCACTGTTGCTGTTGTTTCCCCATCTATATGCCATGAAGCGATGGGACTGGATTCCATGATCTTAGTTTTTTGAATATTGAGTTCTAAGCCAGCTTTTTCACTCTCCTCTTTCGCCTTCATCAAAAAACTCTTTAGTTCCTCTTCACTTTCTGCCATAAGGGTGGTGTCATCCGCATATCTGAGGTTGTTGATATTTCTCCTGGCAATCTTGATTCCTTGATTCCAGCTTGTGATTCATCCAGCCCAGCATTTTGCATGATGTACTCTGCATAGAAGTTATATAAGCAGGGTGACAATATACAGCCTTGATGCCCTCCTTTCCCAACTTTGAACCAGTCTGTTGTTCCATGTTCGGTTCTAATTGTTGCTTCTTGACCTGCATACAGGTTTCGCAGGAGGAAGGTAAGGTGATCTGGTATTTCCATCTCTTGAAGAATTTTCCATAGTTTGTTGTGATCCACATAGTCATGTTAGACCTCACGGTCTTTTCCTGGGACCCGTCACTCCAAAGACCACCAAGACTCGGATTCGATGCAAACAGCAAGAGGATTTATTAAGCCGGCGCGCCGGGGTTCAGTCACCTCCGAGGAGGAACGAACCTCGAACAGTGGTTACAGGGCAGTATTTAAGCATAAGAGTTACAAACAGGTGCAGGTAGGGTGGGGAGCGCCCGATTGGTGGGCAGGTTTGGACCTTTACGTGGATAGGTCTGTATGCTTATCAGGTTGAAACGGCTGATCGGACCACATTACCACATTTCAACGGTTAGCTAATTCTCGGAAAAACACTCTCCTGGAAAGTCCCTGAGGGAAAAGCAAACAGCCTCTCTAGGGGGTCCCTGAGGGGGTCGGCCTGGAGGCCTGAGATAAGAGTTTGCTGCCTGAGTGAGCCTAAAGGCCTCATTCCATGAGATAAGGGCCTATTGCTTATAGTTAGCAAAATTTTAACTTTCCTTCTCAGTCAAAGGCTTTAGTGTAGTCAATGAAGCAGAAGTAGATGTTTTTCTGGAATTCTCTTGCTTTGTCTATGACCCAGCAGATGTTGGTGATTTGATCTCTGGTTCCTCTACCTTTTCTAAATCCAGTTTGTACATATGTAAGTTTTCAATTCATGTATTGCTGAAGCCTCGCTTGGAGGATTTTGAGCATGACCTTGCTAGCATGTGATCAAAGGCTTTAGTGTAGTCAATGAAGCAGAAGTAGATGTTTTTCTGGAATTCTCTTGCTTTGTCTATGACCCAGCAGATGTTGGTGATTTGATCTCTGGTTCCTCTACCTTTTCTAAATCCAGTTTGTACATATGTAAGTTTTCAATTCATGTATTGCTGAAGCCTCGCTTGGAGGATTTTGAGCATGACCTTGCTAGCATGTGAAATGAGTGCAATTGTGCGGTAATTTGAGCAGTCTTTGGAATTGCAGTGAAAACTTACCTTTTCAGTCCTGTGGCCACTGCTGAGTTTTCCAAATTTGTTGGCATCTTTGTCTAACTCTCTTATTTTACACACTAGGAAACAGAGTGCCAGACATCTGGTAAACCCTAAAGCCAGGTCTTCCAACTCCTTCATTTGTGTATTCCACCATGACCGTACACTTTCAAAGAAGATTTAAGTAAATAGAAGGCAGGAGGGAAGGGGTCTTGTAGCACTATAAATGATATTAGTTTGAGGTAGCAAAGTAAACAAACATAGATTGGAAGGTACTGATGAGACATTTAGGCACTGGGAACAGTTGTAGTTCTTACCTAACTAGTGATTAATTTATTCTGCTTAACTAATATCGATCAAACTGATGCACCTAATGTTTCTAAATGATCCTAAGTCTTTAGAAGTCTCTGGTGCCCTACCAGCCATTTGACATTTAAAAGGACATATGAACGACAAAAGCTGTCTCTCCAGGTCTTAAAATGGGTGTGACTGGCCATTTTTGTGACATGTAGATGCAGAGACTACATGTGGTATTTTATTGACTTACACATTTATGCCTCTGCCATGTTCACAAAATGCTGTATATATGAGGCAGGCCATCTATTACCTTTCTTTAAGGTGAAAGCTGTGGAAGTCTAATGGCAAACTGAAAAATCTGGTGTTACACAGTATACAAAGCATTTTACATGAATTTCACTATATCCTCGTAACAATTGTGATTGTAAATATTATTGTTTTCGTTTAGGCAGCTTTATCAGTTTTTTAAATTAATCCTTCCCAGAACATTTCCCCTAGCATTTTATTAAGAAAAATTTCAAACCTATATTAAAATTGAAAGAATTGTACAGTGAATACTCATATACCCACTTAGATTCTACACTTATTTTTCTATATTTGCTTTTCTTAATACACCTATACATTTATCCACCCACACGTCTTAGTTTTTCATATATTTCAAAGTTAGTTATAGACATTAGTACATAATACTCCTATATCATTAATTTGATTTTAAAATGTTAGCCCTATTAAAAAAACAAAAACAAAAAAAACTGAGTCCTTCAAATCTATGTTTTGGGGACATAGTATGTACTCATTCAGTTTGGGCTTTCCCCCATGAAACAGTAAGATATTTTAAGAGAAAAATGTGAGCCACCCATATTAAAAAACACTTGTAACTTATTAATGAGAAATAGAAATCTGTAGGGAGGAGGGGGATACCCCTGTTGAATTCCTAGGTCACAGCAAGCCAGCACTGCAAATGAAGCATCTTACCTCATTTCTAATTTTAAATGAGATTGAGGTCATTGCCACATTTCTGAACAGTAAGTCCTCTTCTACAGGGGAGAGTTTGATTAGCAAATTACTTAAGCACTTTAGTAATGATATTGGAACCAAATTTCAATGAACATTTTTCCCTTTTCTCTTCTTTCTGGGTGTGACTAAATTGCCTACAGCATGCTGCTTGGTTGCTGGTAAAACAGGAAATGGGGTAAGTAATTTACATAGGGAATTTTTACTACCATTTAAATTTAAGCTACTTGATTTTTAAAGTACTTTTACTATTACTCTTTTTTTCAGAGTGAGTTCACTAGCTACTAGAGAAATTGGCACAAAGAAAAATTTTTATTTTATATATTTAGGTGTTAACCTTGTTTAACTGGTTTATTGCATAGCATATTAGTAGTCTCATTTTTTTGGTAGATTTATCATGAACATAAATGTATATTTTATAATCATTATGCACTTATATAATGTCGTTTGGCAGCTTATTTTAAAGGAACACATTTTATGCTGGTCATAGAAACTAAATTATAAACCTAATTATGCTATAAAAGATACATAATAAAGTCCTAGTTAAGGCAGAACAACAGTAAGTTTATACATAGATAAGACATAGAAAACATAGGTCCACCGTCCTTTATCTGAAACCCTTGGTGGCAAATGTGTCTTGGAATTTAGAATTTTTTAGACTTTGGAAATGTAATACAGCGTAAATAAATACTATATATGATATACCTCTCTCCTCTGGGGTAGTACTGTATTATCAAGCATTAATAAATCTGCAGTGAAGCATACCAATATTCACACCAAATTTGATAAACAAAGCCTTACATGTTCAAGTCAGAGTTTGGTTGCCAACTGAGTTAAGGAAAAAGCTCTTTAATTTCCCAGAGATTTCTGGATTTTGAAACTAAAAATTTTATACCAGTATGAAAAGGGCCATGTGACTATTGGAGGTTCCTGTGTACTCCTGAAAGAAAACCAGAGAGAAGTACTAATTTCTGTATCAGAATCTCATACTTGATATTTTACAGAAAATTAATTCATCTGGCATTTTGTGTGTGTTGTATTTCACATCTGCATTTTTTAAAGGGTAGTAACCACATATTTATCAAAGGTTTGGGGGTTCTGTTAGGTTATGTTAAATTAGTCTCAAATGCTTGTGATTCTGGCATAATAAAATTTGATCTGGTGTTTGATAAGCTTTTTATTAATAGCATAGTCAGAGCATGCTATTTTTTAAATGTTTCCAGTTTCCATCCTCCTTGCTTATTGTGGTTATTTCTTATTGAATGATTTTAAACCAAGGTTAGCTCTTCCAAAAGATCCTGATCAATATAGGGATACTAAAACAGGAAAAAAATGCAGAATACTACCCTTTCCTCTTAATATCCCTAGTTCATTCTATAATAATAATGTCAAAAGGCTATGAAGGGATTGCCATTAAAGAATTGATTCAAGGAATTTAGGGAAAATGGTATTGGATATTTTGGTTCATCTTTGCTTAAGAATGGTTATCCTGTTGTATGTATAGAAAAAGTGATTGTAATTGATATCCTCATCATTAGTTATCTAACAGAGGAGAGGGAAATGCAGTTTCTAAGTATTAAATTGGTACTGAATTTACCTTAATGACTACTGATTCCTTTAAAGGACCATCAATCATAAGCTAAGGACCTCTGTGAAAACATTCACCCTAAATTATATTAGAAATGCTATTAGCCACATTCAGCTTGCAGGATTGAAAATCTGGTGTTTTAAGTACTGTATTTTTGCCTTAAAGGTGAGGCTAAGGTTTCCAAAATGTCTGTTAACCCTTTCCTATAGTTCATTAATCTGGAAGGAAAAAAATACCTATAGTTGAAGTTTTTAAACTGGAGTAAAGTGTTTTAAATTGAAACGTATTTCAAAAACCATGAAGGACCTAAAATATCAATTTTCTTAAACACATAATGAGTAATGTTTTAATCTGTTTTTAGGATTGGCTTTTGCTACAATCCTTTGTACTTTAGACTCTCTAGAGTCTAAACAGTTTTAAAGGGTTTTCCATTCTTGTGTTTTCTGTTTTTACCTTTTTATTCTTTAAAATGTGTGCTCATACCTTAATTATTTACTTTCAACTGTGATGCTGTTTTATGCAAATATCATTAAACTGTTGATGCAATATCAAGATAGTCTTTGAAAATTCCTAAGATGTTTCTGATATTCAGAGGTGGCTCAGAGGTTAAAGCGTCTGCCTGCAATGCGGGAGACCATGGTTCGATCCCTGGGTTGGGAAGATCGGGAAGATCCCCTGGTGAAGGAAATGGCAACCCACTCCAGTACTCTTGCCTGGAGAATCCCATGGAGGGAGGAGCCTGGTAGGCTACAGTCCATGGGATCGCAAAGAGTCGGACACGACTGAGTGATAAACTACTACTAGGAACAGTTTATGAAGCTCAAACACTTAGTTTGAATAAATTCATAAGTGTAGAGAAGTAATCTAATTTTTTGTCAAATGTAGGGCTTATCAGAGTCCTTCATTGTTAAACCACAAACCCAAAGCATGAAAGCATTCAGTTTAACAAGTTATCTCAGCTGGATTAAAATGGATAGATCAGATATTTCTTAATGTACATTTTTAGAGTAACAGTGGTCTTTATATTGTGTGTATATAATTATATTTTTAGATCAATTAAATTTAGCAATTAACAAAATTATTTTTTATTTTCTACTCATAGTTCATAGTGTCTTTGGGTGTTGAAGAATTAAACTATATTGACTATATTGTCTTTTTTTTAGTGAAAATTGGTTACTAAAAGAAATGATTCACAAGTTGGCCTAAACGTCTCTTTTGTTAAAAAGCAGTCCTATAAATAGCTGTAACTGATTTAAAATTTTAATTATTTGAATGACATGGGCCTGTTTATTAGTGATATTTCAGAGTAGAGCTGTTTAAATATTACCATATCATGCTTTTCTTTTCTTTCACTTCAGTTCCTTTCTATCTCAATTTTAGGTAACAAACTAAAAGCTAGAAATCATAATTAGGACTTCCCCAAACCTATTTATTGGCTATGAGTAGATTTGAGGGGAATGTAAAATGTTTATTAAGACACGCATATGTTGTTAAATTAATGAACACTTTAGAGCACTGACGCTTTAGGATTTAATCTTCTTTACCAGAAGTACAGCTTTTACATTGATTTCCCAAAAGTCAGTCCACATTATCAGGAAGAAAGTAGATGTAAACATTTTTGGTCTGGGTGAAATTATTGTAATAGTTTGTAATTTCTGAGCAATAAACAATCTTCTCTATTCCTTCTTTCCATCTTCTGATATATAAATCCTGGAATCTGGCAATTTTATCTCAGAAAAACTCATTTGTATGCCTTTGTTTTTGAAACTTCAAAATTTGTCCTGTATGCCATTAAAAAAAAAAAAAAAGTAGTTTCTTGATTCTACTAGAATATAGGTCCATGAACTGAGGAAACTTTGTCTGCTTTGGTCTCTGCTTTCTATCTAATGTGTAAAATAGTGCCTTCACATAGTAGGCACTCAATACATTTTAATAATCGCATAAATTCTTGCCTTCATAAAAATGATGTTTTTCATATCAGTGAATTAATTTTTATGTTATTCAGAAAGCAGAGTCTGTCGCTGGGAAGAAATGATATAGTTCAGCTAAAAGAAGCCTACAAATGGATAACTCACCCCCTGTTTTCAGAGGAACTGGGTGTTCCCATTGATGGAAAGGTATTGGGTCATCAGCATTGTTAATTTTATTCTCTGGTTTTACTAGTTTTACTTCATTATATGGCAGAGTTTTGGTTACCCAAAAAAATCTTCTCTTTCAATAATCCACTAAAAGGTTTTTAAGCTTTTATAGTTCTTAAATTGAGGTTAAAATTGAGATTAAAGTTTTTCTTTTTCTTTTTTAAATTTCTTTGTAATCAAGACACCTATGAATATAACAGGTGCAGTGTACCCTAACTGACCTTAAAAGGTTAGAAATGAATTCGTACCTTTAAGTATATTTATAGTTTAATTAGACAGATTTACTGATATAAAGCTATACATAAATAACTATGAACAAGTGTGGAGTCAACTCTAGACTATTTAAGTTTGGTTGTCTGTGGCTAGTCTTGTTGTCAAATATGTAGACAGAACCTGTTCAACTATAGGGAGCATGGGCTCGACCTATCCCGCCTTGTTGGTATCTCAGATCCCTTTAATTTTAAGCAGACTGCCTTTGAAACCGGAACATTTCCCATCCCCTCTATTCCAGGGTAGACCTTGCTTCAGCCTTTGAAATGGATTGAATTTCAGGGAAGAGCTCAGTAGATTTCCAGACGTGGAAACAGGACATATTCCCAGCTCATCTTAAATTAGATTTTAATAGTATGACCTCATTGCTTCATCATTTTGCTTGAAGGAAATTCCCTGGGTATCAGACATACCCCTATTCAAATAAAATCACAAAACCATCTTTCAAAGCTAAACAATGAAACAGTTTTCCTCAGTCTGAATTCTATAGCTCTGTTTCCCTCTGTTAGTAAGAATAAAGTCTGTCCTTTAAACTGAACACTGAGAGAGTAGAGAATAAAACCACTCCACAGATAGTATGAAGAGGAAACGAGGTGACGAGAGTACTTTGGAGATGAGAGGAGTCATTGGTGCTAAATATTTTCACCTCAAATTTCAGTTTGAAGCGCAGATAATTTCACATGTTGAATCAGTGAGAACAGAAAATAGAAAACAGAAGATGCAATGATGTTCTAATAGGTTCAGCATGAATGAAGTTTTCTTAATAAAAGGAATATGTTGTAATTTTAATTTTATTTTGTTGATTTGAGTAGAACAAAAAATAATTAGTCCTTCACTATTGTGATTAAGAGTTGCTAATAGGCCTGCTGACGATCCAATGCAATCAATACATATAAAATTCAATAAAAAGGAAGAATTATTATGTGACATTTATATCTTTTTTTCAGTGTGAAATTTTGTATAATCTCCATGGAGGCAAATGTATATAGAGTATGAAATTGTGCTTCTTTGTGTATACAAGGATATTCATTGTAGCATTTTAAAAAAACGTTTTTTAAAATTTATTTTTAATTGAAGGATGATTGCTTTACAATGTTGTATTGGTTTGCCATATAGCAACACTGTATCATTTTTAAAAATGGTAAAACTTAACTAAAACTTAAATATCGAGCAGTCCTTAGAGTTGAAAAGATGTTCATGACGTAATACTAACTGAATTAAGCAGTTCTCTAAATGTCTATTTAATATACAAAGAAGCACATATATTTATGTTTATATTCATAAAAATGGCTAGAAGGGAACATGTCAAACTGTTACTAGTTCTACCTCAGTGGGGTGGGATTGAAAACCCATTATTTTATAATATTATTATGTATTATATTTTAATGAAACAAAAAATTAAGATCTTTCTTTTAAAAGTCCTATTAAAAACTTTGAGAACTTAATAAAGAAACCTCATACAGAGTTTTTAGGCATGTGCATAAATAATAGTTGCTAATTCTAATCATAGTACTGACAGGAGTATGTCTTCATTTGTTTCATTTACCCCTTTCCAATTCCCTGAGTTCTCATTCATCTTCGTATCTAATTTATATACTTTACAAAAAAATCATACAAATTTAATTTGTTTTAAACTTGTTTTTTTGTAGGATCACTAGTGATTGAGTTCTAGGAATTAAAAAAAAAGAAAAGACTATTTCCTTTACAGCTGCCCTGTGACCAAGCTGATTTGAAAACAGTAGTATTTCCAGTTTTCCTTGTCACTTTTTCTGAGCCAATCTTTGAGAGTTAATTCTGTTTCCATTGATAAGTTGTTAGATGTTAGTTTCTTTTTGCTCATTTTTAAACTGTCTTTATAATTTTTAGAGCTTGTTTGAAGTGAGTGTGGTCTTTGCTCACCCAGAAACAGTTGAGGATTGCCACTTCCTGTAAGTTACAACTTAACATTGCCAATTGTGCAACATTATTAATACCTTTTGATTTTCATGAAAATAGTTTTGTTCTTCTTTCTAGGGGGCCTATCAGAACTTGTCGTGTCTCTGAAGGTTTAAAGTGTGCTCTCTGATATGAGTCTAGACAAACCAATGTGGCTCATATAGGGATTCATTTTGTCCGCTTCTGATATCCTGAGTTTAGCAGCTATGTTGTATAAAATATTTGAATTTTATCCACCCTCAAGTAAACTCATTAATCTTTTATATTAACTTGAATTTTGTTTAGACGTGCAATATGCCCAGATTGTTTCAAGCCAGCCAAAAACAAACAGGTAAGGATTCCTGCTTCTTATTCTTTAGTGAGTTTTTTCTGAGCTGAATATTCACATTAACAACAAAAAGGATATGCATTAAAAATATTGGCAATCTATTATACTAAGAATATCAAATTATTTCTATTTGCTACATTCCTTTTTTTTTTTTTAACTCTCAGCACCTTTGTGTGTGGCTCAGAAATCGTAATACACATTCTCATGCTTGTGTCAGTGTCCGAATTGTTTCCCCAAAATTACATCATCTGGGAAAGTATGTTTTCAGTATCATCACAATTCCAAACTCTGTCTAATATTTGTTTTCTAGAAATTGGTATTTTGAAAATATAATCCAAAGTAAATTGTTTTATTTAGGACAGTCCTGAATTAATAGAACCTATTTCAGGCTACATTTGCAAAAGGGTTTTTTATTTAAATTCTCCTTACTGTCTGATGTGAGCTGGCCTTCATGTTAATGAGAAAAAATAGTTAGCTTGTATTTTTAGTTTCTGTCATGCCAAGATGGAATGGCCTGGCCCAGTTACTTAGCTGGTTTTTTATAGGCTCAGAGATTCTAGTTTTACTGACCGATGTTGTGGTTGTTAAACATAACCGATGTTTTGCTGTTGTGGTTGCTAAAAATAATATGTTTATCACCAAAGATACATCCTTTGGTCTTTCCTCTTACTTTGACTAACTGCTGGATCTTTTAGTACCTGGGGGAGATTGGAGGCTTGGGGAGTTTGTAACATTTGCCAAATGCCCTGTGCAGAAGTAATCATAAATACAGATCAAGCCTAAAACCCTGCTTCCCTCCTTTTCTCACATCTGGTACTCTAGAACATTACCATGTTTGGCCAGCACCCTGAGGTTAACAGGTGAAGTTGCTCTAAGTTGTGAGCAGTAGGCCCAGGGGTTCTCGTTGTTCCAGGCCCTTCCCCTCAACCCTCATGACCTAGAGGACCCGGGTACAACTGTAGCTCACTACTTTGCCATACCAACTGGGAAGTTCTGCCCAAATGACCTGTGAGCCATATTTATATAAAGATCTAGTTTTATTTTTTGTCATCTTTGAGCAAGTATGTAAGTACCAGCATCAAATAATAGAGTAAGGAAATGTTTGTCAAACCATCACAGACATCATGCCATTTGGCCAGTAGGTGTTGTTTAGTCTTAAGTGTAGTTTTCCTGCATTATGGCTGGGAATAAGTTGAATGACCTTTTGAGATTCTTCCAGGGTTAAGATTTCATATCTTAACAAACAGGCACTTAACTTTTAATTCTAATGCTCTGACAGAGTATGGTTTAGAAAATCATTTCTTTTGTTGCTGAACTGTTTAGATATTTACATTGTTCTTATTTTCAGTCAAGTGTAGTTTCTCATAACAGAAGAAATAATTGTAACTTATCACAATGACCATATGAATATGCACTAATTAGTTCTAGTATGTCTACCATGAAGTTTGGCTTTTCTTGTTTTAAAAAACCCAAAGTGGGACATTTATAGATGCCCTTCTATTCAATATAGTGGATTTTATTTACTTTGTCTGTGGTTAGTGAGTGAAACTGAATTGCTGGATGTCAAAACATGCTAGTTGGCTCTGTTTTACCCCTTATCCTGGCAGCCAACTCCTAAATTATGTACTGTGACCCCTGAAGGGATGTAGAGAAGAAAAGAGAGATGGGTCCATCTAAATTTCTTTTAAGGTCTCCAAAAAAATATTTGAAGCACATTTCCTGCCATGTCATCATTTTTTTGTATTTGAAAAATACCACATTTTGAGGGGAGTGGGATAGTGCAGTGAAGAAGACATATTCTGCTAGATCCACCTGATATTATAGACATAGCCTAAATTGAAGAGAAGCATCCAGTCCAGAACTGACAGTATGGACACTGCTGTATTTTCTTGAAGCTATTAAGTATTTCTCACTTTTAAGTATGGTTTAAAATGATTATAATTTCTCCAACCATGTTCTGTTTCAACTCTGATGGTTTCTTATATAGGTGATAAAATGTTTTTTTTTTTCTTTTCATTTTATCCTATATAGTCAGTATTCACTAGAATGGCAGTTATGAAAGCTTTGAATAAGATAAAAGAAGAGGATTTCTGCAAGTAAGTAGAAGTATAGAAATAAGAAATAATTATGGAATTTTAGAATAAAGAGAATGTTAGAAATAATCTGGATTATCTCTGAAATAAGACTGGATGTATTTTCGGGACCAGAATTGTGTCTTAATCTCCATTATATCCCCAGTTCCTGGCTCAGTATCTGGCATGTAGTGGTGTTCAATAAATGTTTCTCAAATTAATATTTGGATTTATGAATCATGTCCAACTTGTTTATCTTTTAGAAGAGGATGACTTAGCAACTTTACAGCAACAACATTGAGGTCCAAAGTGGAGGCTGATTTGCCTAAGATTGAGTGTTGGATGTTGAGCCAGGTTTCCTGATTCTCCAGGCTAGTACTAGCCCCGTTACATCCCTCATCCTGGATTTCCTGTTATCATACATCTCCAGAAGAGAGAGGAAAAGGCTCACGAGTTTCCTTTCTTGCTAAAGTATGCTGAACTACAATAAATCTTACATTTTAATACTCAGTGTGTTCATTTCATTAATAAGATATTATCATAGTTATCCTTCCAGAATAGCCTTGAATAAATTTCAAACAAGGAAGTTATGAGGAAGGTTTCATATATTTTGCTGACTAAACATGTCTCAGAATAGAAGTATTTTTATTAAGTTTTTTGTTGTTGTTGTTTTGACCATGCTGTGCGGGATCTTAGTTCCCCCACCAGGAATCGAACTTGTGCCCCTTGCAGTTGAAGTGTGGAGTCCTCACCACTGCACCGCCAAGGAAGTCCCTGTTAAACTTTAGAAACAAAAGACAGTTTCTCTCTACAAGCAGTAGTGCCTGAGTTTCTAAGTGATTTCTTTGTTAAGACATCTTGGGAAACTGAAAATTTCAACATAAGCATTTTGGATTAAATACACATTTAGTCATTTATAGAGAGACTCCAGTTCTTGGAAGTTCCCAGATGGTGGACAGAGAATAAAGTCATACATTGCTTTCCCCTGTCTGTCCTCAGCTGGATTGAAGTTTCTTAGCTAAAGGACAGAGTCAGCCACATTTCACTTTTTCTGGCTCTGTGGTCTGATTTCCAAGATTACAGTTGAAATGAAAAGAGAGGAAAATGATGGACTACCCTCCCCACAGGTGTGCCATACTCACATGACCAATCTCTGACTGCACACAGCTTTACCCAAATGATTGAGGATTTTGTAAGCAGCAGCAAGTGTTCATGGATACTAAAATGAACCCAGAGAGGCTTCTACTACATATGTATGGATTTTTTTCCCCCGAAATCTCAAGGCTGATGTTGAAAACTATCATCTGGGAACATGAGGCCTTCTGAGTCTGACTGTTATTAGTAGAGCCCTGATTTACTTAGTGCAGTTCTCATGTATTAAAAGTGGTCCTCCAGAGGCCCAGAAGACCCTAACAGTCCCAAAATTTAAAATTCGGGAGAGGCTTAGTCCTTGAGAGACTCAGGCTCTGTGCATCTCAGGCAATGCTGATTCATCTTAGTTATGTGGTTCAATTTCATGTCTGGAAAATAGTAGCTGTAAAATTTATTTTGTTTTGCAGGCAGTTTCCTTGTCCTCCAAACTCACCAAAGGCTGTATGCACTGTTCTTGAAATTGAATGTGCTCATGGTGCTGTTTTTGTGGCTGGTAAAATACTTAGTGTAGAATATACTTACACTGTCAATTGTCTCTCCTTTCTGAAAAACTCAATTAATTTCTCCTCTGTTTCCTTCTTATTGTTGTTATTAGTTTCTGATTAGTTAACTCTTTTAAGCACTAGGCCTGATAGTCAGGATTATTTAGATTTTATAAGTATTCTTATGGATCACTAAAGAGATTTGATATTTAAAATGCCATGCCAAAAGGAAATGATACATCCCAGATTTTAAGTTTTCATCAGAGATGGCCAAATAGAAATATGGGTAGATGTACAGACCAAAAACTAATCAAGAGAACAGAGAGGATGTTTTACAACATGAAGTCAGTCCTGGCGGGGGGAGAAAAAAATTATCTGCAAAGTGGCTAAACACTTGGCTTCTGATTGGAAAAAAAAATTGTTGCATTGACTTTCCAAAGAGGTAAATCTGGTTAGACAGTTTTTGTTTTGAAAGCTATAGCTGTTTCATAGTAATAGCTGAAATGAAATCACTCTTTGGTCTTGACTATAATACCCTGCCCTGGGGTAATAAAACCTACCTGCCTCAGCATAGCTTTATTGATAAAACAGTGAGTCATATTCTGTTAGGGTGTTTTCTTTTTTTTTTTAACTTATGAAAACTTCAAAATTTCCTGTATTTGAACTCTTTGGAATACATTATCACCAATGACTCTTACACTGAGAGTGTTATCAATCAGGCGTAAAAGCAGTAGTTGCTCTTTTTTTGAGTGATCCTTGGTGTGTTCCATAATATTGTAACTTGTTCAGTCAGTCAGTCAGGTTAATAAGTATACTGAGCATTCCTTTAGAACTCATTGATGATTCATACCATGTCTTTAGCCATCTCTTCTATTGCTACCTTAAATTTTTTCATTGAATTATGTGTATGTGCTAAGTCACTAAATTAGATTATAAATTAGTGAAAGGCTAAGCCTTGTTTGTATCATAGCCCCTAGAATATTGGCACTTTAGTGGATAGTTGTTACTTTCCTTTTTATTCTGCTGTGTTAATCACACCATCCCAGCCAGGTAACCTTTATATTTCTTTGTCAGGGAGATATAATAAATACTCCAGGAATCTACCACAAACTCCTTGGATAATTGATGGAGAAAGGAAGCTGGAATCTTCAGTGGAAGAATTAATTTCAGACCATCTTTTGAAAGTGTTCAAAGCAGAAAGTAAGGGTTATAATATTCGTATTTTAAATACTTGTTCACAGATAGACTTCTTGGAGGTGGCAGGAAAGATTTCTGGATTTTGTAAACCACCACCAAGTCTGGGCCCCTTGCCTGGCAGCTTCCTGTGAACAGGGATTGCCATGTCCTGAGCTCCTCTGCCCAGGGCTGGATTTGAGCCAAGCTGCCCTAAGATTTCTCTGTTCTCTCAAGACAACTGCCTTTTCCTGGGCAAATTCAAAACAGTTGAAACTACTTTAAATGAATGCACTTAAGCTCTGACCTTGGGACACCTTAGCCTCAGCCTCTTATTGGGAATATGAGGAAATTAAAACACAGCTTCTATATTCATTGCTTATTCAAGAGTAACCACTGGCAAATGCCTGGCTTCCATCTTAACAGCTAAAATGTCCTAGAATAGAGTTCAGACCTAGAGAAGATAAATCAACAGCAACCATTTCACAAAGACTTAATAGTAGTGTTGTTGTTTTAATTTCTTAGGTGTTAACAAGCCCAGGTTTGTGAGCTGAGTCAGACCCTGTCAGGAATATGCTTTCTTTGTCTCAGTAGGCCTGTCAGGTCAAAGGAGCAAAAAACCTTGTGATTTCACCCAGGATTAGACTTAGAGGAAAGGGACTAAGATTTCAATCAGAGGAAATCATGTTGTATATCAGGAAAAAACATAGTCAGTGAGTAAGTGTATCATACTCTTTGGAGTAGGTCTCCTAGCATAATTAGAACATCTTTTTTGAAAGACCAGCTAGACATCCATCTTTCTCTCTGGCAAACCTTAGACAAATGTGCTTTAGTAAAGGTATTCTTGCCTGGAGAATCCCAGGGATGGGGGAGCCTGGTGGGCTGCCGTCTGTGGGGTCGCACAGAGTTGGACACGACNTTTGGAGTAGGTCTCCTAGCATAATTAGAACATCTTTTTTGAAAGACCAGCTAGACATCCATCTTTCTCTCTGGCAAACCTTAGACAAATGTGCTTTAGTAAAGGTATTCTTGCCTGGAGAATCCCAGGGATGGGGGAGCCTGGTGGGCTGCCGTCTGTGGGGTCGCACAGAGTTGGACACGACTGAAGCAACTTAGCAGCAGCAAAGGCAGACAAGTGATCGAAATGAGATGCCTTGTCCCTCCAGCTCCCTGCTTGTCAAAAGGAAAGAGAAGCATTTCAAAGCCATATCCCTTTTATCATTTGTTGCCTGTCAGGTAGGTGGGCCCTTTTTAAAAAGGCCTTTAGGAACTGTTTACTGAATGGAAAAGAAAGTAACCTAGCAACCTAACATTTTCCAAAATCTTAACAGTAAAGACTCAGGGCTATTGCCATGAACTTTTACCTACTTAATTTAATATTTACACATTGGTTATCTCATAAGACTTATTCAAGTTACAAAGAAGTGAAAATAAAGCGTTAGCGTGAAAAGTCTCTTTCAAACTCTTGTTGGGGTCCACCTTATTTCCCTTCTGTAAGAAGATACAAGATTTAGTTCTGATTTTTTGGGTTCCAAGGAATCCTCCATTACCAAGAGGGCTATCGAGGGGCTCTGAACACCTGTACGTTTCCCCCTTGCAATCTTTCGTGAGGTAATTCCTTGCTATAGTCCACTTGAGAAGGAAAAAAAAATTGTCCCCAAACTGAAAAGAAAGCAAACTGTAATTGTATGTGTAGGATTATAAAGAGCCACTTGAGAAAAAAGCAGACCACTGGGCCTCTGTGCTAACTGGCTCCTTGTCATGAAATAAAACCTTGTTTTCTGAAATCCCTGATTAGTAGCATCAGTTTGCTAAACTTGTGCTTCTCAGATATATTACTTGTCACTTCTGTGATTAACATCTGACAGCTCTGGGAAGATGGTTCTGACTGTTGAACCTCTACACTTTACAGCTCTATGAAAATAAACCAGTATTGCATGAAGCAGCCTAACTACTTCTATAAAGGGTCCTTTCCCTCAGTGGGAGATCCAAACCTGTTTTTCATTCACTTCAGACTGGCACGTCATATTCTCTACTTGCCAGTTCTCTAGTTAAGTGAAACTTTGACACACTCTCAAAACCAATGTGTCTAAGAAATGTTTTCCCAATACATTTATTGCTTCACTTATTGAATAAATATTTGTCATGTCAGTTGCCTGCTGAAAACTGGTCAGTGTTTCAGCTACAGGGTAAAGTCCAAACTATTTAACGTGATATTCTGAGGCCATCATCATCTGACCTCTGCCCTTCCTTCAGTCCCATTGTCTGTCTGTCCCCAAGTATGAGGGTCACTACAGACCACTGAACCCCTTATCATTCTTGTTCTTGTTTTTCCCTATCGTTGTCGTTCCTGATCATTCTTGTTCTTGGTTTTGTTGTTGTTTGAAATATCTGTTCCATTGAGAAGTCTGTAGAACTCAACAGGATTTGGGGGATAAGGCAAGGCATAATATGAGTATTTTTTTTAATTTATTTAAATTGGAGGCTAATTATTTTACAGTATTGTAGTGGTTTTTGCCAGGTATTGACATGAATCAGCCATGGGTATACATGTGTTCCCCATCCTGAACCCGCCTGCTGCTGCTGCTAAGTCGCTTCAGTCGTGTCCAACTCTGTGTGACCCCATAGACGGCAGCCCACCAGGCTCCCCCATCCCTGGGATTCTCCAGGCAAGAACACTGGAGTGGGTTGCCATTTCCTTCTCCAATGCATGAAAGTGAAACGTGAAAGTGAAGTTGCTCAGTCGTGTCCGACTTAGCAATCCCATGGACTGCAGCCTACCAGGCTCCTCCATCCATGGGATTTTCTAGTCAAGAGTACTGGAGTGGGGTGCTATTGCCTTCTCTGTGAACCCCCCTAAATTTCTGTTATTCATAATTGCATACAAATAAAGTTCTAAAGTTTGCCCCCCAAAGTATTTCTCAGTATAGGGTCCAAATTTGCAACATTTTTTCTAAAAGATGTAATAAATACCCTTTATCCCTTAGTCTGGATTTATTGTTCCTTTGGGCTTCTCAAGAGCCTATTTTTCTGTACTTCTTTCTTGTTGATGGGCTGGAATTTTGGGGAAGCTCTTTGGGCTAGTTTATGAATTTGAGGTTTCTGATCTGATTGAGGAGTCACTGGGAGATCTACGTCTTTGCGTTCTGTTCATTCCCTCCACCCCATCAGCCACAGGTTATGGCTCAGTCACTGTAGGGCCCTAGTTCCCTGAGGTTGGATTGGGGATGGAGGTGTGCAGGTATAAGACAAACTACAGCCTGCTCGTGGTAATGTTTGCTCTGGTAAAATCATCCGTTGGTTTTGGATCTAAGAAAATGTTCATGGAAGCACTCCCTCCACCCTCTGCTCCACTCCATATTTCCACTTTCCCACCCCAGTATTTGTAGCTTTTAGTCTGTGATGATCCATCTGTCTTAAAATATACACTAGTTTTATTGTGGCCCCAGCTTAAGTTTGCTTATATAATGAATTTGCTTTTAGAGGCAACCTTTTTCTTTTCCCTTCCTTTCATGGAGTTTAATTCTCAAATACTGTTTTCGTTTTGTTTTCTTTTGTTTTAAGAAAAAGAAGAAAGATTCAGCATAAGTTTGTAGCCAGTTCGGTAGCAGGGCCTTTCTCCAAACAGTACCCTGCGTTTGGCTTTCCCGTGGGATGGTGGCATGGGATGATAAGCAAGATCTGGTTTTTACCTCCCTTTAATTGTGTTACCTTGGGGAAAGTACTTAACCTTTCAGAAGCTTGGTGTTCTTTAATTTAATACTTACCTCATAAGGTTACAGAAAGGAATAAATGAAATAGTATGCAGAATTTTAGCTCAGTGTCTAACATGTAATAAGTACTCAATAGTATTTATTATTATCATTGTTATTTTCAGCAGAGATTAGGACTAGAGTTGTGATGATAACTATTCCTTGTGATTCTCCTGTAGATTAAGACATATTGGGTTTCTACCAAGGGTGGGAATGAAAGCCTAGGACTATTACATCACTGATTTTTTTTTTTTTTTCTTTATCTGCTTTCCAAAGGCTTTAATTTTTCTTCTTCTGGAAGAGAAGATGTAGATGTGAGAACATTAGGAAATGGTAAGATTGCGACATCACTTGACTAGAACTAACTTTCAGATTATCACCCTTTTCAGGGAGTAGGTTTTCTGTAGTCACTTAGTCAGAATCAAAGTTGGCAGAGCCCAAAGCTTCTCCATGAGAGGAAGCCTTGTGGATTTTGGAGCTACCCTTGTAAATTATATGGTTATGTTTTAACAGGGATCATTTCTTCAGAGGCCATCTTTATTGCATACATATAGGTTATAAGGGACTTTTACAGTTGTGCATTAACAAACAGGTACTTAATTTTTTCCAAAAGTCTGATTATTCATTGTTCCTTTTAATAACATTTCAGTACCAGTACAGTGTTCAAAATGCACATCTTCACTGAAAAGATGTTCCTGCTCTCTTAGCCTTCATTTTTCTCATTTTATATTATTGCATTACAAGAAAGATGATGAGAGTAATCCTGAACTATTTTAGATTTATAGTCCTTTCTTCTCATGGAATCTCAGCTTTTCATTTCACTAGGCTAGGAGAATGTATTTCAACTTGGTATACCTGGGCATTGCTGCACATGACAATGTTACATTAGTGTTACCAAGTCAATTAGTGACTGTTTGGACGTGATTTTGTAAATTAACACAGGCTCGTTCATGGACTTTTGGGAAAGCAGTCATTTTCACATATTGCCTGTACTGGGGTTTAGCAGCCCCCCAAAAACCCCTTGATTCTTTTCACACATTCTTCCCTCCCCCAGATGTAGTCATGTCACTGAACTTTCCGTCCTCTAGTGCTCAACTCGTTTTTTCACACCTCCTAACCCTCTTGCATTAGCCCAAATGTTAACTCCATCAACACGTTTCTGTTTCATGACGGGGTGTGTGCTGCCAGGAAGGCCCTTTGCAATTGAGCTGGTGAATCCTCATAGAGTACATTTCACTTCACAAGAAATTAAGGAACTTCAGCAGGTAAACCACTTCATGACATGGAAATTGTCATGTTTCTGCAACTCTGTAACTGAACTAGAGTTGCTAATTGTTTTTCTTTTTCTAATACTACAGAAAATTAATAACTCATCTAACAAAATCCAAGTCCGTGACTTGCAGCTTGTCACAAGGTAAGGGTAGGCTCACTGGTGATGTCTCAAAAGGGGAGTTTTGGTTGCAGATCATTTATCTGATAAGGGATTTGTATCCAGAATATATAAAGAACTCCTGCAACTCAATAATAAGAAAACAACTCGATTAAAACTGGAGAGAATGTTAAGTGCACATTTCTCCAAACAGGATATACAAATAGCCAGTGAATACATGAAAAAGTGTTCAGCATCATTAGTCATTAGGGAAATGCACATCAAAACCACAATGAGATCCCACTTAACAAAAAAGACAGAAAACAGCAAGTATTGGCAAGAATGTGGAGAAATTGGATCCCTTACACATTCCTGTGGGATGGTAACTAGTACCACTTGGGAAAACAATTTGGCAGTTTCTCAAAAGGTTAAATATGTAGTAGCCATCTGACCCAGTAGTTCCACTTCTAGCTATATACCCACGAGAAGTGAAAATGTACATCCACACAGAGACTTCTGCATGAATGCTTATAGTCACATTACTCACAATAGCAAAAATGTCTATGGATAAACCAAAATGTCTATGGATAAACAAAATGGTATATCCATACAGTGGAAAATCAGTGGTAAAATATCAGTACTTCACTTTAAAATACTGATACATGTGGCAACATGGGTGAACCTTAAAAGGATTATGAAGAAGCCAGACATCAAATACCACATATTGTACATTTTACAGTATTTTATATAAAATGTTCAGAGTAGGGATGTCTATAGAGATATAAAGTCAACTAGTGGTTGCCAACGGCTGGGGGAAATGGGGAATGAGAAGTGATTGCAATTGGGTGTGGAGTTTCTCTTTTGGGGTGATTAAAGTGTTCTAAAATTAGATTGTGGTAATTGCTGCACAGCTCTGTAAACATACTAAAAATCACTGAATCGTTCAGTTAAACAGAGGAATTGTATGTAAATTATATCTCACTAAAGCTATTTTTAAAGAAACAGAAGTTTGGGGCAAGGCTTACCTGTATTTTATAAACTCAGACAAACTTTCTTTTATTGTTTTTGTTTAGAGAGGCAATAGGACATATGAAAGAAGGTGAAGAAGAGAAGACCAAGACCTACAGTGCCTTAATATGGACAAATAAAGCAATACAGAGGAAGGACATTGAATTCCTAGATGACATAAAGGTGGTTCAGTGCTCTTAATTCTTGTCTTTCTACCGACTATGAAAGTCTTTTGTCTTCTCATTTATTACCAAGTCATAGCACACTGGCTCTGGGGACCCTTTGAGTTGTTGCTGTTGTTTAGTTGCTAAATCATGTCCAACTCTTTTGCAACCCCTTGGACTGTAGCCTGCCAGGCTCCTCTGTCCATTGCATTTCCCAGGCAAGAATACTGGAGAGGGTTGCTGTTTCCTTCTCCAGGGGATCTTCCCGACCCAGGGATGGAACCCATGTGTCCTGCATTGGCAGGTGGGTTCTTTACCACTGAGCCACCAGGGGCTGTGAAACCTGGTTCTAAATTCTGGCTCTGCCATTTACTCCTTAAATGACTGAGTAATTCATCTAACCTGCCTGAGAGGCAGTGTTGCTATTGATTAGGAGTCTGACTCCAATAACAGATAACCTGTGTACAAATCTTGGTTCTGCATTTCTTGGTTGTATGACTTTGGATGAGTTGCTTAGCTTCTTTGTGTTTCAGTTTCTTCATCGATAAAATTAGTTAGAAGAATTAAACAGGTTTAGTCATATAAAGCCCTTACGATAGGATCTGGCATATAGAAAACACTCAACAATGCTATTATTATATTTGACCATCTGCAGAAAGGAAATAGAAAACAGAATTTATCTAATAGAATTGGTGCTCAGATTAACTGCACAGATAAAACATATTGTAAATCAGTATGTCAGGGTGATATATGTAGGGCACAAATGTTTTGGCACATGCTAGATTTTTCTTCACATGAGGGTGTTGCTCTTGAGGATCTACATGTTCATTTGAGTATTTCTTCCCACCTGCCCCCACCTCTTCCTGTAAAGATAACTCACTTTCACGTGCAAGGAATGAGCAAAAATGACAAATATGTAGTTATCACAACATTGTTTAAATGGGCAATATTTTGTAAAAATCTAGAGGGGACTGGTTTAGTCTTATGGCTTATCTGGTATGATGGACTATTACTAGCCAGATGTTAGAAATTTTATGGAAGATGAATATTCATTGACAAAGGAAAACATTCCTGATGAATACTAAAGGGGGAAAAAAAAAAACCAAGCTATAAGAATATAAAGGACATCTGTGGTGGTCCAGTGGTTGGGAATCCGCCTGTCAATGCAGGGGCACGGGTTTGATCCCTGGCCTGGGAAGTTCCCATATGACGCGGATAACTATGCCTGTGTGCTACAATTACTGAGGCCACGCATTCTAGAGCCGTGGTCTAAAACAAGAGAAGCCACAGGAAACAGAAGCCCGCACCACAACTAGAGAGTAGCCCCTGCTCGCCACAGCCAGAGAAAGCCCGTGTGCGGCAACGAAGACCCAGCACAGCCAAAATTAAGTAAATTTAAAAAATAATAATAATAAAAGAATATATAGAGGATGATGCATTGTGATTTAGACACACACATAAGTGTGTGGTTATATATACACATATGTATGACTATGTACCAAAAAATGTATGGCAAAAGAAATACCATAAATAGGATTTATACTTATGAAAAACATAAATACCCAATAGAGAAAACTGGACAAATTATTTGAGCAGACAGCTGAAAAAATGGCAACTCCAAATGGCCAAGAATCATTTGAAAAGATACTTTACCTCTAGACTAAAGCAACAATGACATCGCTTTACTCTTCTGAGGCTAAAAATGCCTGTTGGTTGGAGGGAGAAGGCTAGTTACCTATATTTTCAATAGAAATATAAGTGTTTTAGCCTTTTGGAAAACAATGTGGCAGTGACTGTGAAAATAAAATTTAATGGTCCACCCAGTACTTCCCCTATTGGCAATCTGTCCTGAAGAAATAAAACTTCAATGTATAAGGATATGTGCACAAGGATGTTTGTTGACTTTGTTCAGAGTGAGAAAATCAACAAAACTGTAGGTGAAGTCGCATGGGGCGGGAGGGGAGCGGAGGCCGGACCTGAGGCGCTCCGCTGCGGGGGGCAGTGGGGAGCGGGAGGGCCCCGCGCAAGCAGGGCGCCTCTCCGGGGTCCCCCCAGCTCCGCGGTCCCGGGCCAGCAGGCCCCAGGCGGCCGGCCTTTCCGCGCGGGCGCGCCTGTCCCGGGGCAGGAGCCCCACCGGCGGCGCCCGCGGGCACCGCGGCCGTCAGGAGGCTGCGCGGCTGGTAGCGGGCTCTGCGCGCCCCAGCCCCGACCCCGCACCGAGAGCGGGAACGGGCCGCGGCCGAGCACCCGGCACCCGCCCGGCAGCTCTGCCGGCAGCAGCCAGGGCCGGGCCGGGCCAGAGCCGGCGGAGCGCTGCGGGCGGAGCGCGCCCGCGCCTTCCCAGCCCGCGCTCCAGACGGGACGGTGGCCTCCGGGAGGCCGCCCCTGGGTCGCACCTGGCTGGCACGGGGCCGAGCGGGAGTCTGAACCCAGGCTCTGTGAAGCCAGAGGCTGGCGTAGACGCTGGGCTGTGAAGGGGCTTCTCGCTGGCGCCGGTGGCGCGGAGCTGGCCGGGACGCAGGGCATCCCCGGGGCGCAGGGCATCCCCGGGGCGCAGGGCATCCCCGGGGCGCAGGGCATCCCCGGGGGGAGGCCCGGCGCACACTGCGGTGACCTCGCCCGCAGAGCCCCGTGGACAGAGGAGCCCGGCGGGGAGCTGCGCCCGACTGGAGCGGCCTGCACCAGGCGGAGGCTTGAGTTCGGGAGGGCCTGTGGCCTGGGAGGTCCCGCCCCAGAGAGAAGGCCGGAGAGCGCCTGGGCCCTGCTGCGGGGCTGAGCACGGCCCTTGCCCGGCCCCCCGCCCGAGAGCGGGACAGGCCCCAGAGGACTCCCGCCTCCGCGGCTGGGCGCCCCCCTCGCCAGGGATTTCACATCTGCAGCGACGAGACGAAACTTCCTGCAGCCTCGGGACGCATTACCCCCGAGACGACGCAGGTGCCGACAGCAAGCCTTTTCCCGTTTGAAGGCCACGTCCAGCGTGGAAACCGGGAAGCGAAAGGTCCCTGAGCCGCTGCGGGAGGAGGGGACGGCAGGCGGGCGACTCCCCGCTTTCCTGTGCGTTCTGGTTTTAGCCCGTGTTTTTCAGAGTAGGTGCCCTGGTGAAGCACACCCCACAGCGTTCCCATGGAAACACCGCACCTCCACACCTCTGTGTTCCGGTGGCAGCTCGGGGCAGGACCCTGAAGGACCGGTTCCGCCCGCCACCCTTGTGGCCAAGGGCAGACGCTGCGTTGGGGTGGCCCCGGAGGCTTCCAGCGTTCTCCCCGTGATTGTCTGGGCTCTGACTGCACACCGCCCCGCAAGGGCGCCCAGGGGCCTCCCTCTGAGTCTACCCGGAGACTTCTGATGGAGCCCTGGCTTTCATCTGGGCCAGCTGTGCCTGCTCAGTTGCTCACTGTGTCCGACTCTTTGCAAACCCATGGATTGTAGCCCACCAGGCTCCTCTGTCCATGGGATTCTCTGGGCAAGAATACTGGAGTGGGTTGCCATTTCCTGCTCCAGGGGATCTTCCTGCCACAGAGATCGAACCCATGCGTCCTGCACTGGCAGGCAGATTCTTCACCCACTCTGCCACCTGGGAAGCACTCTGGGCCAATCGGTCAGTTCAGTCCAGTCCCTCAGTCGTATGGGACTCTTTGGGACCCCGTGGACTGCAGCACACCAGGCTTCCCTGTCCATCAGCAACTCCTGGAGCCAATCGTGGCTTCTAAACTATACTCTGGGCCAATAGTGACCTCTAAAGTAACACTGCCAAGGTTCCCGTGCCCACTGATGGGGCGGGGAACAGTGCCTGGTTTTATGCAATGGTAATAAAGAGCTTTTACAACTGGGATCGAATCCCAGACATTTGGTGGCCAGAAATACTCAGAAAATGAGATCTCAGAGGATCTCAACCAGAAAGCAAAGCAGGGAGGGAGCACTGACATCACAGGTCGTGCCTTCAGCCTGTGAACCCTCCCCCAGGGCAGCTCAGACGCTGCCCAGGCTCAGCTGTCTCTGGATGTGCTGAAACGCCCTTTGAAACATCTGGTTGAGCCATCCCACAGCATCCTCTGACCACCTCGGCATCGCTGTCTGTGAAGTACCTGCCAGTTTGCTTCAGTCGTGTCCAACTCTTTGCAACCCCGTGGACTGTAGCCCAAGGCTCCTCTGTCCATGGGGTTCTCCAGGTGAGAATCCTGGAGAAGGTTGCCATCCCCTCCTCCGGGGGACCTTCCCAGTCCAAGGATCTGACCCCAGTCTCCTGTGGCTCCTGTGATGCAGGCGCTTCTTTACCACTGAGCCACGGGGGAAGCCCACTGCTGTCTGCAGATGTATGTAAACGATCCTTTTGGAACCCAGCTTGTTTTTGTTTGGATTTAGATCAGTTATGCATCTTCTGAAATATAACCCATATGTACACATGCCCTTTAAACCGAACTGTCTTATATTAGACCTGGCATAAGGGGATTAAGTTTAAAGGACACACACGTTATATTTGTCCCGTCGTGTTTACTCTCGCAGCAGGGCTCCTTTATATGTCTGTTTCCATGCATTTACACTGTCAGATGGCATACATCCTGCAGGGCAGCATGAGGATAGTTCTGGACTAAAGTATACTTCTGAGACGAGTCATTCTAAGTAATGACTAATTCAAGTTAATTTTACTCTCAATTAAAGAAACACACACATACTCTTAACAAAGGAATTTAGAAAAATTGATAGTCATACCACTATCAACTCACAAATTACTGCCTAGGTAGCTACGGATTATGACAATCATCACACTGGGGGACTTCCTGGCCGTCCAGCGATTGGGACTCTGTGCTCACGAAGCAGGGAGCACAGGCTCGATCCCTGCTCAGGGAACTAAGATCCCACGTGCCATGCGGGTGGCCAGACAGAACAGGGAGAGAATCACAGCAGCGGAAGGCTCTAAAGCAGTGTCTGTCCTGGCATATCTGGGGCTTGACGTGAAGAGGCTGAGCCCCAGTGAATCGAAGAGCTTGGCTGTTTAGCTCAGCATGTCTTCTATGGATGCAGGCAGAGCATCAGGTCATTATCACTCGGCCAGTCCTTTCCCCAGCAGTGGACGTGCATGGAGCCTTCCGCGCCTCCAGCTAGCGAGTGGTGACCTTGAAGTAGGCTTGTAGGTCATGCCACTGGTGGAGCTGTGCGGTCAAAGCGTAGCCAGACATTAAAGCAGCTTCCTGGTTTATCCCTAGGACGCATCTGTGAAATCACGTGACTCCACACTCGCTGTTCGTAGCATCACGCATGTAACTGCCTCTGAGTCCCCTGTGTCGTGTTTCGTGGCTACAGGAATTTGCTGTGACCGCACACTGCAGAATCTCTGAACTAACATGCATGCTCTAGGTTTTCAGGCCAAGCAAAGCACGAAACAGACGGGCTTGCCTTTCTCACCCACAGCGTTGTCATGCCTTGGAGTTCTGCCACTGGGTTGGACTGCTTTATTTGGCTTAGTAACTACAAGCAGCTTTGCTCTGAAGAACAAGGCTCTCAAATCTTCTAAAACTCTCTAAGCATGGACATTCACAGTCAGGTTTGGCAGAAAGAGTTTTCCCAAATTTTCACAGAGTCATAAAGTTGATGTCTGGCCATGTGAAACAAGCAGACCCCTTCCTTTCCGAGATCAGACTCTTTCATGGCGCTGGAACAGGAAGCCTGAGTTAGAGACTGTTTGACATTTACTTCAAGACACGCATAAATGCTTGCATCACTTTTCCCACCGACAGTTTGAAGCTAAACATTTAAAGTGAATGTAACTTAACAATTGGTTTCCTTCTTTAATTTAAAATTTTTATTGTGGGAAAATATATGTGTAACACAGAACTCACCATCTTAACCAGTTTCAAGCGTGCAGTTCAGTAACAGCGAGCACACGCACGCTGTCCAACCATCCCCACCACCCCCCCGGGTCTTTTTCCTCACCCCTGTCTTAAAATCCGTCCCCATTAAGCACTAATTTCCCATTCCCCCATACCCCCACCTCTATGTTGCTAACCAGAGTTCTTGGCCTTCTTCAGTCAATAGAAATGGACTATGGGGAAAAAGGGGAAACAATAGCAGATTTTATATTCTAGGGCTGCAGAATCACTGCCAGTGGTGACTGAAGTCATGAAATTAAAGACGCTTGCTTCTTGGAAGAGAAGCTATGATAAAGCCAGATGCATATTAAAAAGCAGAGATATCACTTCACCAACAAAGGTCCATCTAGTCAAGGCTATGGTTTTTCCAGTAGTCACATATAGATTTGAGAGTTGGACTATAAAGAAAGGTGAGCCCTGAAGAATTGATGCTTTTGAACTGTGGTGTTGGAGAAGACACCTGAGGGTCCCTTGGACTGCAAGGAGTTCCAACTCTTTTGCAACCCCTTGGACTGTAGCCTGCCAGGCTCCTCTGTCCATTGCATTTCCCAGGCAAGAATACTGGAGAGGGTTGCTGTTTCCTTCTCCAGGGGATCTTCCCGACCCAGGGATGGAACCCATGTGTCCTGCATTGGCAGGTGGGTTCTTTACCACTGAGCCACCAGGGGCTGTGAAACCTGGTTCTAAATTCTGGCTCTGCCATTTACTCCTTAAATGACTGAGTAATTCATCTAACCTGCCTGAGAGGCAGTGTTGCTATTGATTAGGAGTCTGACTCCAATAACAGATAACCTGTGTACAAATCTTGGTTCTGCATTTCTTGGTTGTATGACTTTGGATGAGTTGCTTAGCTTCTTTGTGTTTCAGTTTCTTCATCGATAAAATTAGTTAGAAGAATTAAACAGGTTTAGTCATATAAAGCCCTTACGATAGGATCTGGCATATAGAAAACACTCAACAATGCTATTATTATATTTGACCATCTGCAGAAAGGAAATAGAAAACAGAATTTATCTAATAGAATTGGTGCTCAGATTAACTGCACAGATAAAACATATTGTAAATCAGTATGTCAGGGTGATATATGTAGGGCACAAATGTTTTGGCACATGCTAGATTTTTCTTCACATGAGGGTGTTGCTCTTGAGGATCTACATGTTCATTTGAGTATTTCTTCCCACCTGCCCCCACCTCTTCCTGTAAAGATAACTCACTTTCACGTGCAAGGAATGAGCAAAAATGACAAATATGTAGTTATCACAACATTGTTTAAATGGGCAATATTTTGTAAAAATCTAGAGGGGACTGGTTTAGTCTTATGGCTTATCTGGTATGATGGACTATTACTAGCCAGATGTTAGAAATTTTATGGAAGATGAATATTCATTGACAAAGGAAAACATTCCTGATGAATACTAAAGGGGGAAAAAAAAAAACCAAGCTATAAGAATATAAAGGACATCTGTGGTGGTCCAGTGGTTGGGAATCCGCCTGTCAATGCAGGGGCACGGGTTTGATCCCTGGCCTGGGAAGTTCCCATATGACGCGGATAACTATGCCTGTGTGCTACAATTACTGAGGCCACGCATTCTAGAGCCGTGGTCTAAAACAAGAGAAGCCACAGGAAACAGAAGCCCGCACCACAACTAGAGAGTAGCCCCTGCTCGCCACAGCCAGAGAAAGCCCGTGTGCGGCAACGAAGACCCAGCACAGCCAAAATTAAGTAAATTTAAAAAATAATAATAATAAAAGAATATATAGAGGATGATGCATTGTGATTTAGACACACACATAAGTGTGTGGTTATATATACACATATGTATGACTATGTACCAAAAAATGTATGGCAAAAGAAATACCATAAATAGGATTTATACTTATGAAAAACATAAATACCCAATAGAGAAAACTGGACAAATTATTTGAGCAGACAGCTGAAAAAATGGCAACTCCAAATGGCCAAGAATCATTTGAAAAGATACTTTACCTCTAGACTAAAGCAACAATGACATCGCTTTACTCTTCTGAGGCTAAAAATGCCTGTTGGTTGGAGGGAGAAGGCTAGTTACCTATATTTTCAATAGAAATATAAGTGTTTTAGCCTTTTGGAAAACAATGTGGCAGTGACTGTGAAAATAAAATTTAATGGTCCACCCAGTACTTCCCCTATTGGCAATCTGTCCTGAAGAAATAAAACTTCAATGTATAAGGATATGTGCACAAGGATGTTTGTTGACTTTGTTCAGAGTGAGAAAATCAACAAAACTGTAGGTGAAGTCGCACAGTCGTGTCCGACTCTTTGTGACCCCGTGGACTGTAACCTACTAGGCTTCTCCGTCCATGGGATTCTCCAGGCAAGAATACTGGAGTGGATTGCCATTTCCTTCTCCAGAGGATCTTCCCGACCCAGGGATCGAACCCAGGTCTCCCGCATTGGAGGCAGATGCTTTAACCTCTGAGCCACCAGGGAAGCCCTAACAAAACTGTAAACAAAGTAAATTTCCTTTGATAAGGAAATGGTAGAACATGTTGGAATATTATGCAGCTGTTTAAAAAAACTAAAACAACATGTGATCCCATTTGTGTTGTTGTATGTATATATGTCTAAAACTGTTGTGAAAAAAAGATAGAGGTAGGTCTACATCTATGACTTGTAGGAACATCCATAACATTGGCAGGGGAAAGCAAGGTGCAGAACAGTGTTTATTTTAATAATGAGTATTTTGGTGAAAACATACATGTCACCTACTGAGAGAAGTTCATCTATAAAATGACAGGTGGACTAGATGATCCCCAGTGGGCCCTCCACTTCTTGGCCTCTGTGATCCCATATCTAAGGCCCTTTGGCTTTTGTCTCTATTATTGAGAGTCTTTAGAATGAGTTATACTAAGACAAATTTCTTTAAGATGGTGAAACAAATTTCTAAGCCTCTACTCCATGACATGCGTACATATCATTTAGAATGCTGTGGGGAAAATAGAAACCCACTTTAACAATAGAGTGACAGTTTGGGAGTAGCCATAGAGCTAATTCAGAAATAATACTGAGATGATTGTTATAGGTACACCCTAAGTAGTGAAAAGGTCTGTTTTCATGGACCACAGCCCAAGTGGACTGATGATAACTGACATCTAATCATTTTCTTAAAGTCCTAGGGTTAAAACATTTTTCAGATATTCCTATTGGCATCAAAAATATAAACACTCATTACTGCCCCATTCTGAAAAAAAGTCATTTCAGATTTACTCTCTGTCTCCTCTTTTTTGAAGGGCAACCTAGTTTGTGTGTGTGTGTTTTGGCTGTGCTGGACCTTCACGATGAAAACGGGCTCTCTCTAGTTGCGGTACATGGCTTCTCATTGTGGTGGCCTCTTCTGCTGTGGAGCACACACTCTACAGCTTGGGCTCAGTAGTTGTGTCGCAGGCCCAGCTGCCCCGGGGCATGTGGAATCTTCCCAGACCAGCTATCAAACCCATGTCCCCTGCGCTGGCAGGCAGATTCTCAACCACTGGACCACCAGGGAAGTCCAGGGCAACCTAGTTGTAAGGAAGAAATCACTTGTGTATCTTTATATGTGTTTCTGAAAAATTCAGCAGTATGGGGAAGCAGAGGACAGTGTTGGAGTAAATGAAGTGGTTTCATCTTGTTTACTAAAAAACCAAGAGACCAAAAAGACACACGAGTGTGTGTCAGTCTGAGTGTTGTGTCGGAAGCGGTGGTGTGTATTATGGCTCAGCTTTAACTCCATTGCCTGCTCCTGGGTCAGAGTCCCAGGAATGACTCGTAAAGGAAACGGGAAGGGCACCCCACACCTAGTCACACCTTTAAAGCCCAGCTGCTTCTGTGCCCTAAAGTGGAGACCATATCTTTATAGATTCTATAATAATTCAGCCTTGTCCTTTTTCTCTTTTTTTTATTTTGGTCTTTTTGACCAGAGTAACGTTAGACCTTCTGGAGACAACTTACCTCGTCCGAACAAAGTGCTTCTAAAATCAAAGAATTATAGAATCGTAAAACCCACAAGTTAGGAGGAGCCATTGACTCACTGCTCTGATAAAAGCAAGCAGTCATACCATTTCAAGTGTAGTCTTTGTCAGAACCTGCTCTTCTTTCTTGGTGGAGAACTTGATAGAGGAGAGGCCAGACAGAAATCTTTCTTTTCTCAGCATGGCTTCAGGCACTTACTAATCACATAAATCAGGAAGGAGTTGTTCCAACAAGAAATTGCAGAGGATTCAAAGTTCTTGTGAACCTACATTGCTGGTTATGCCTAGTATCTATTTTTAAAACTGGGAATTAGTTGGCCTTTTACAATATTAACCTGTTTCTTTATTTATATCTTGTGACATAAAAGGACATCTCTAATTATGAGAAAACCAAGCCTTTGTCCCTAAAAAGCTGAGCTGTAAAAAAAAAAAAAACATGCAATGTAATTCTCAAGTAACCTGAACTGGGCTGACAAATATTGAGAGGTTCTGGTTTACTTGTAATTATTATTCTGAAACACCACCCTAGACAGTGATGCAGCTGTTAATTTCCCAGATATTTCCTTTTGTAGAACAAAAAGAAATAACCTTGTGAATAGTTATATTATTATCCCTACAACATGGACACTGCCCAGGCACACAAGTGATGCTGATGTCCATCTTTTATAAATACCATTTCTCACCTCAGTATGAATTCCTCACTACTAGGTCACTCTGCTGGGTTAGGGGGAAAAAAAGTAAGAAGATTATCTTCTAGAAGATCTCTGTTTAATGGGCAGGATAACACTCCAGGGTCCAATCAATTTGTCAATGTTAGAACAAAAGAGACCGTGGGTATCATATATTTAAAACCAATGATACTTTGTTTGTTTGTTTTTAAATGGTGTACTGGGGCCCAGAAGATAAGTAATTGTGGACTAGACTATAGGAAGTCCCACAAAGTTTGTACCTTAGAGAATACAATTTGTTACAGTATTAGTTTCTATCCTGATAGTAATAGATGGCATCCTTAAGAAAACATCTATAGTGAGCCATGGATGACAAAGGAGATGCTGAGACAGGCTTCACTGGGCAGGAAGGCTGAAACATGGTTCTCATATCCTTCTCTAGGACTTAACGATTGACCAGAAAACACCTTTACGGGTCCTTCACCGGAGGCCCCTGGCTGTGAGAACTCGCATCATTCACTCCATGGAGACACGCTATGTGGACGAGCACCATTTCCGCCTCTACCTGAAGACTCAAGCTGGAACGTATCCTTTCACCCTTGTGTAGCACTAAGCCTTCCAGATTCCTATTGGGAGAATTCATGCCACCCTGGGAAAGAGGTTCAACCTTATCTTGAAACTGTTCAGGAAAGGTTTGGGTTGTAGAAGAATCTTTTTTTTTTTTTTTACTATCTGAGGTATTTTGACCTATTAAATTTGTGTTTTTCAAAATGACATTGTAAATCACAGGGCAGCAGCCGGTTCAATGTGAAGCTTAAAATATGCAGTGTCTTATACAATGCTAAGGTACTGAGGGCATAGTAAGGGCTCAGGGAACACATTTGATTGATTCATGCCTTTATACATTTTGCAGGCCACATATTGACAACCACATTTAAGTCCTTTCAGCATTCTGCCCCAGATGATTAAACAGGGGTGACAGATGGCAGTGGCCCCACTTCACATGCAGACCTTCACGTTATCTGGCCACTGGCCCAGAACAAGAGAACAGTCCCAGTTTAAATCATTTGTTAGTAATCTACCCTGCTTTGTGTGGTTTTGTATCAGATCTTGAGTGAGTGCAGTCACTCAGTCATGTCCGACTCTTTGCAACCCCATGGATTGTAGCCTGCCAGCCTCCTCCATCCATGGGATTTTCCAGGCAAGAGTACTGGAGTGGGGTGCCATTGCCTTCTTCAGGGGATCTTCCCAACCCAGGGATCGAACCCAGGTCTCCCGCATTATAGGCAGACACTTTATCATCTGAGCCACCAGGGAAGTCCTTGTATCAGATCTTAGTTGCTGGGTTAAAATATATCAGGGAACTGCCTTGTCTTAGTTTATTTTTCAGAAGTGCCCCAAGTTTTTATTTGTTTCTTGGTTTGATGCTATTTTGTGATTGAATAACATGAAGTATGAAACCTTCTATTTGGTATAAAACTCATGACAACTTATTGGATATAATAACAGGGGGGAAATAAGTCAAGTTTTAATTACCAAATAGCATTCTTACTGTCTTTCTGTTATTAGTCTGCCTCTCCTTTCCATCAGTCTTCTCTCCCCTTCTCTTTACCTACTCCACCCCAGGACTGACCAAGCTGAAATAAGTACAGGTTATTTACTCTGAAAATCTCCTAAATTTTCGTAGTTTCAATCAAGTGATGACCTATTTAGACCAGGGGACATGGAGCACATTTGCTTATTGTAGATGGACAATGGGTGGAATTTCAGAGAAATCACAGATATAAAAGACATACATTTTCATCTAATTTTAGCGTTTGTTTTGATGTGCTAAGAAGAAATGCAGTGGTCTTATGGAGAAGCCAATGTCTTTTCAATCTCACTAACATACTTTTAGAACAAGTCTAAGGCATTAACCAAGGAAGACTATTACATGGTAAAACTTTAGATTCCATAATTCACAGAATTAAGTGAATTTTTCTCGTATATTGCTCAGTATAACAAACTAGTCCATTTGACTTATACTTCATCCCTCTGGCTATGAATAAAAACTATTATGGACCTTTTAATTGGTTATTCTGAGACTTTTTCTCATCCTCCCTCATCATTGCTACTCAGAAGTAGCACTATCTCTAAAGAGGTGAGTGAAAAGGGACAGTTGAGCAATTATGAGTTTAGCGAAGAAGACAGTTAACTAGATAGATAACTATATACCTTATGTTTGAGTCAAAATATTTGGTGAAAGTACAGTGAACAAATTATCAGAAAGTGAGGAAGACTTAATATCATCATATTATGGTTTTAACTTTATCATCTGAGAATAAACTTTTATATTCAAATTATATTTTTATACTAAGTGCTGATTTATAGATAACAGGCTAAATGAGTGTTTACTGAATGCTAGCAAAAACATATTTCTCAGGTAAAATACAGTTAAGATTATAGTAAAGTTCTGTGTAAGGAGTATTAAGGTAATCTAAATAATTCTAGGATTAGTCATTGACTTTGAAATTTGAAAATCTGTAAGAAAAATACACACACAAAAGAATTAGTTCTATTGCTAACCGTGCAAGAATTGCAAACAACGAGAATTTAGGAATCCTTCTGAAGGACCTTCATTAGGTCTAAATAGGTACACTGTCTTTCCATCCAAAGAGAAGCCATCAATCATGTCACCATGAGTGACCCTGTGAAAACCTACCATTTGGCAGATATCTGCTGTCATTACTAAAAAATGATGAGACCAAAAAGACGACAAAATAGAATTTGTGGCAAAAAAGAAAACAGCTGAAGTTCTTTTTTTAAAAGCATTGAACTACAGTTAATTTTTAAAATCCATATTCAGACTCTGGCGCTTGGAGATGAACCAAAAGAAAAGTCATGACTCTTGGTAAGTTTGATGTAAACATAGGCCCTAGGCCCCAGTGTTGGCTCCCAGACTGGTAGGAGTCAGTTTGCCATAGCTTATTTATTGCCATAGCTATATTTTCTAAGAGAAACATCCCAATCACGGCTCAGAAATAAACTTCCTTCTGTTGCATTTCAGCTTTTGTCATTTCCCCTCCAACCTGTCAAATCTCACCTAACAGTTGGTATTACACGACTATCTTCATTTTATCCTTAAACAAGCCTCAGCTACATTAAAGAGTTTGTACATGGAGACTTTGGAAGAACCAAGCCAAACATTGGCTCTCTGATGGATGTGACTGCAGATATTCTTGAGCTGGATGTTGAGGTAAACCATTTTATTGTGGAAATGCCTGTTTATACACTGAATTCAGCCAACATTATGCTCTTGCAGCACTAAGCCAAATAGTACTGTTCACTTTAATAGATATTTGAAATTGGTCTCTTTTATGATTCTTAAAAATATATAGCTAATTGACTAACTGTGCTTTACATATGACATGAGACCCTGGAACCACGCAAGGAAAGAAAGTTTTCAGTGCCCTTCACATATCCTTTGGTCTCTTTTGTAGAGAATTTAAGACAGCCTACTCAGAAACAAGTAGGGATAGAAAATGGGATGAGTCAATGGTTATATATAAATGCAGTCCCATAAAGCTTTTATGATACGGTACAAAAGAAATTCTCCATTCATATCGTATGAATTGAAATAACATTACATTCTTAATTAGAAGGATGGAATGAATGGATCTTTCAGGAAATTCTCCATAAATATTTTCCTCATGTGAGCACCAATAGGTATTGAGTCACAGGTTGTACACTTTGGTAAATATCTGATGAAAAACAGCCCCCCAGCCCACAAAAAAAGGCGGGGGGCGGGGGGGGCAATTTTTGCACTTGGGAGTCATCTCAGTATAAATGAAAAGAAGTGGGTATAATTACCTGGTGTGAAAACAACCATGGTAATCAAATGATCACTAGAGCATTATTACCTTAACAGCACTTCCCCTGAGTTCTTTCAGGTTAGATTTTATACACCTCCTGTGGGACAACCCGTGATAGCACCTTGAGGGTTGCAGGGAATCTTCTTAGTAAGACTGTCATTTTCAGGAAGACAATCTTCTCCTAAAGAAAATTCCAAATGCACTCATCTTCTTTGACCTTAATTCTTAGGATAGCTTAGGAGTGTCAAAGAGCCAAAGGCCAGAGTTTCTCAGCCTTGACTGTCCACTGTAATCACCTGTACAACTTAAAAAACCCAATAAATATGCCTACTTTCTCCTGTCCTCAACACATACTAGATACTGTGATCAGTAATGTTTGATTTTCAGGCTTGAAAAACCATAAATTTATATATAGGTGTTTGGTTTATGGCTATTCTCTGAGATGAAACCAAGGTATTTCTTAGCATTTGTAAAAGATATAGATACACACAATACTTATTTGGGCTTTTCTAATAAAAATTCCCAAGTCTTGTATTGACTCATAGATTAACTTAAAAAAACAATTTTTAGTAAGTCACTTCAGGTTTTATACTTTAGGTTTTAAAAAACAATGTGGGCATGGTAGTTTTGTTTGCTTTTTGTAGTTTTTGTTTGTTTGTTTTAACTTCTAAATTAGGCCCTCTAGATAGTTNTTTTTTTTTTTTTTTACTATCTGAGGTATTTTGACCTATTAAATTTGTGTTTTTCAAAATGACATTGTAAATCACAGGGCAGCAGCCGGTTCAATGTGAAGCTTAAAATATGCAGTGTCTTATACAATGCTAAGGTACTGAGGGCATAGTAAGGGCTCAGGGAACACATTTGATTGATTCATGCCTTTATACATTTTGCAGGCCACATATTGACAACCACATTTAAGTCCTTTCAGCATTCTGCCCCAGATGATTAAACAGGGGTGACAGATGGCAGTGGCCCCACTTCACATGCAGACCTTCACGTTATCTGGCCACTGGCCCAGAACAAGAGAACAGTCCCAGTTTAAATCATTTGTTAGTAATCTACCCTGCTTTGTGTGGTTTTGTATCAGATCTTGAGTGAGTGCAGTCACTCAGTCATGTCCGACTCTTTGCAACCCCATGGATTGTAGCCTGCCAGCCTCCTCCATCCATGGGATTTTCCAGGCAAGAGTACTGGAGTGGGGTGCCATTGCCTTCTTCAGGGGATCTTCCCAACCCAGGGATCGAACCCAGGTCTCCCGCATTATAGGCAGACACTTTATCATCTGAGCCACCAGGGAAGTCCTTGTATCAGATCTTAGTTGCTGGGTTAAAATATATCAGGGAACTGCCTTGTCTTAGTTTATTTTTCAGAAGTGCCCCAAGTTTTTATTTGTTTCTTGGTTTGATGCTATTTTGTGATTGAATAACATGAAGTATGAAACCTTCTATTTGGTATAAAACTCATGACAACTTATTGGATATAATAACAGGGGGGAAATAAGTCAAGTTTTAATTACCAAATAGCATTCTTACTGTCTTTCTGTTATTAGTCTGCCTCTCCTTTCCATCAGTCTTCTCTCCCCTTCTCTTTACCTACTCCACCCCAGGACTGACCAAGCTGAAATAAGTACAGGTTATTTACTCTGAAAATCTCCTAAATTTTCGTAGTTTCAATCAAGTGATGACCTATTTAGACCAGGGGACATGGAGCACATTTGCTTATTGTAGATGGACAATGGGTGGAATTTCAGAGAAATCACAGATATAAAAGACATACATTTTCATCTAATTTTAGCGTTTGTTTTGATGTGCTAAGAAGAAATGCAGTGGTCTTATGGAGAAGCCAATGTCTTTTCAATCTCACTAACATACTTTTAGAACAAGTCTAAGGCATTAACCAAGGAAGACTATTACATGGTAAAACTTTAGATTCCATAATTCACAGAATTAAGTGAATTTTTCTCGTATATTGCTCAGTATAACAAACTAGTCCATTTGACTTATACTTCATCCCTCTGGCTATGAATAAAAACTATTATGGACCTTTTAATTGGTTATTCTGAGACTTTTTCTCATCCTCCCTCATCATTGCTACTCAGAAGTAGCACTATCTCTAAAGAGGTGAGTGAAAAGGGACAGTTGAGCAATTATGAGTTTAGCGAAGAAGACAGTTAACTAGATAGATAACTATATACCTTATGTTTGAGTCAAAATATTTGGTGAAAGTACAGTGAACAAATTATCAGAAAGTGAGGAAGACTTAATATCATCATATTATGGTTTTAACTTTATCATCTGAGAATAAACTTTTATATTCAAATTATATTTTTATACTAAGTGCTGATTTATAGATAACAGGCTAAATGAGTGTTTACTGAATGCTAGCAAAAACATATTTCTCAGGTAAAATACAGTTAAGATTATAGTAAAGTTCTGTGTAAGGAGTATTAAGGTAATCTAAATAATTCTAGGATTAGTCATTGACTTTGAAATTTGAAAATCTGTAAGAAAAATACACACACAAAAGAATTAGTTCTATTGCTAACCGTGCAAGAATTGCAAACAACGAGAATTTAGGAATCCTTCTGAAGGACCTTCATTAGGTCTAAATAGGTACACTGTCTTTCCATCCAAAGAGAAGCCATCAATCATGTCACCATGAGTGACCCTGTGAAAACCTACCATTTGGCAGATATCTGCTGTCATTACTAAAAAATGATGAGACCAAAAAGACGACAAAATAGAATTTGTGGCAAAAAAGAAAACAGCTGAAGTTCTTTTTTTAAAAGCATTGAACTACAGTTAATTTTTAAAATCCATATTCAGACTCTGGCGCTTGGAGATGAACCAAAAGAAAAGTCATGACTCTTGGTAAGTTTGATGTAAACATAGGCCCTAGGCCCCAGTGTTGGCTCCCAGACTGGTAGGAGTCAGTTTGCCATAGCTTATTTATTGCCATAGCTATATTTTCTAAGAGAAACATCCCAATCACGGCTCAGAAATAAACTTCCTTCTGTTGCATTTCAGCTTTTG
Source organism: Oreotragus oreotragus (assembly GCA_006410675.1). Lineage (NCBI taxonomy): Eukaryota > Metazoa > Chordata > Mammalia > Artiodactyla > Bovidae > Oreotragus > Oreotragus oreotragus. The sequence continues at coordinate 294,163 of SJYX01016965.1, forward strand.
TCATTTCCCCTCCAACCTGTCAAATCTCACCTAACAGTTGGTATTACACGACTATCTTCATTTTATCCTTAAACAAGCCTCAGCTACATTAAAGAGTTTGTACATGGAGACTTTGGAAGAACCAAGCCAAACATTGGCTCTCTGATGGATGTGACTGCAGATATTCTTGAGCTGGATGTTGAGGTAAACCATTTTATTGTGGAAATGCCTGTTTATACACTGAATTCAGCCAACATTATGCTCTTGCAGCACTAAGCCAAATAGTACTGTTCACTTTAATAGATATTTGAAATTGGTCTCTTTTATGATTCTTAAAAATATATAGCTAATTGACTAACTGTGCTTTACATATGACATGAGACCCTGGAACCACGCAAGGAAAGAAAGTTTTCAGTGCCCTTCACATATCCTTTGGTCTCTTTTGTAGAGAATTTAAGACAGCCTACTCAGAAACAAGTAGGGATAGAAAATGGGATGAGTCAATGGTTATATATAAATGCAGTCCCATAAAGCTTTTATGATACGGTACAAAAGAAATTCTCCATTCATATCGTATGAATTGAAATAACATTACATTCTTAATTAGAAGGATGGAATGAATGGATCTTTCAGGAAATTCTCCATAAATATTTTCCTCATGTGAGCACCAATAGGTATTGAGTCACAGGTTGTACACTTTGGTAAATATCTGATGAAAAACAGCCCCCCAGCCCACAAAAAAAGGCGGGGGGCGGGGGGGGCAATTTTTGCACTTGGGAGTCATCTCAGTATAAATGAAAAGAAGTGGGTATAATTACCTGGTGTGAAAACAACCATGGTAATCAAATGATCACTAGAGCATTATTACCTTAACAGCACTTCCCCTGAGTTCTTTCAGGTTAGATTTTATACACCTCCTGTGGGACAACCCGTGATAGCACCTTGAGGGTTGCAGGGAATCTTCTTAGTAAGACTGTCATTTTCAGGAAGACAATCTTCTCCTAAAGAAAATTCCAAATGCACTCATCTTCTTTGACCTTAATTCTTAGGATAGCTTAGGAGTGTCAAAGAGCCAAAGGCCAGAGTTTCTCAGCCTTGACTGTCCACTGTAATCACCTGTACAACTTAAAAAACCCAATAAATATGCCTACTTTCTCCTGTCCTCAACACATACTAGATACTGTGATCAGTAATGTTTGATTTTCAGGCTTGAAAAACCATAAATTTATATATAGGTGTTTGGTTTATGGCTATTCTCTGAGATGAAACCAAGGTATTTCTTAGCATTTGTAAAAGATATAGATACACACAATACTTATTTGGGCTTTTCTAATAAAAATTCCCAAGTCTTGTATTGACTCATAGATTAACTTAAAAAAACAATTTTTAGTAAGTCACTTCAGGTTTTATACTTTAGGTTTTAAAAAACAATGTGGGCATGGTAGTTTTGTTTGCTTTTTGTAGTTTTTGTTTGTTTGTTTTAACTTCTAAATTAGGCCCTCTAGATAGTTAAGGCAAAGTGGAATTTCATACTTATAATGCCTGGGACATGATGTTTTATGTGGAGACCAATATTCTGCTACTGTAATTCCATTATAATTTAAAGATCAAGGTTTTGTTCTAGAAGAGCCAAACCAGAATGAGTAGAGATAGATAAATTCAATTTTCAAAGAAACAAAAGTTCTATTAATGTGAATGCAAAAATTTCTAATCCTTTTCTAGTTTCAGGTGATCTTTCATAATGATTTATTTCACATTTAGTTGCTAAGTTACAAACAACATTGTTAAGTATAAAGACTACTTTAAATGTACTACTTTATTAACATTTATTTAACATTATTTAACATTGTAAGTATAAAGACTACTTTAAATGTAGTACTGTTAAATGCAGGATGGGAAAATGAAGACTAAAAGTTGCTGAGCCTTTGCAGGAAAGTTGGTATTTCCCCCTGCATTCATTCATTTTCCCATAAATAACATTTAAAAAATTTAAATATATTCTTGTTTATAAATATACTCTAAACTTGTTTTGATCAAAAAATATGATTAAATAACTGGCTGAGTAACCAAATACTCAGTGAATTCAGGAAGAGACCTCAGGTCCAAGAACCCCAAGTCCTAGAATGGATTTTAGAGTGTTAAATTGAGGTGTTCTATGGCTGTTTTCTTCCAATGCAGTTTCCTCTGTTGCATTATATTAAAACTATTAAATATATACAGCATTACCAGTAAATGCTTACTAGAACAATAATGTGTTAATGACTTATTTTCTTCCTTCTAGTCTGTAGATGTTGATTGGCCCCCTGCTCTGGATGACTAGCTTTCAGATTTGGAAACAGAGTAGGCTTTTCGAGCTCAGCATGGACGTCCATCCAGCATACACTGTAAAATGGTTGTTTTTACCCACCACCAAAATGGTTGTTTTTCCAACGGTGTCTTGGAAATCATTTGGATCATGTTGATCTATATATTTTTAAATTTGTTGTAACATCTCAGGATCTATCTATGTGTATAATTTGTGTTGAATTATTCTAAGGATGTCTTATGATTTTTCTCCAGTCCCCAACAAGCCAAATTATGAATAATGAACCATTCATTTAGAGTTCAAAAACAGGATACATTCTCTGATAATCTGAGAAGCTATAATTTCTTTCAGCAAAATTTCCTTCAATAAGATAGTTAAAATCATGTTTTAAGTTTTTAAAATAATCTTGATAAAAATTACCTCTAGATTTATGCAGCACTGTATCCTTATAATATTGTAGGATATCAAATGAAAATCTGACATCATTCATATTTTTCCCAGTAAGCTTCAAGCAAGCGATTACCAATAGAAGTACTGTTTTGGTATGATTTGTCAAAATCTTAATGACTCCAAGTTACTGTTCTGACAAGCTAGAATTGTCAGTATGTTTCCTTGGGGAGAGGAAGCAACACCTTTAGGAATTGAGGCATACCATGTTAAGAGACTTTTAAATGAGGAGACACAAGTGCCTTCAATGACTTTAATCCCAGGGATAAGATTCTGAAAAACTGACCTGCTAAACAAAGGAATATATATATATTATCTAATTGCAAACATCTTCATCAGGTAGATAATTATCATCTCCACTTTATAAATATGAAAACCAAAGAATAGAAGTTAACTGATTTATCTAAAATTTATCAGAAGTTCCATATCTGGGACTAGGACCAAAGTTTCCTGGTCTCTAGGGTCCTTTCTAAAAAACATATTGAGCACCTCCTTCATGAAGGAGGCACCTAGAATGTCATTTTAAGGCACATAACCATGAGAACTGACTTTTGGAATTTAGATACCAAATCAAGCTTACAAAAAAATAGCCCAAGTAAATTTCATGTGAGCTCATATGATTACCATTTGTTAATTAATCATCAATTGGTACTCTGAAAAGAAAAATCATTAAATAAGCACAACCTAAAGAAAATGGATGGATCATTAAGAGAAAAGTTTCAGAAAGGAGTTTCGTTAAAATTTCAGATGTAAGTGCAGTTTCCATCATCATGATTCAACTTTCTGAACTTATTTTAGAACACATGTGACCTAGATAGTATGGATTACTCAGTTTCCCATCTCTTCATTAAACATGCTTTAGAACTACCCTGGTGGTACAGTGGATAAGAATCTTCTTGCCAATGCGGGGGACATGGGTTCAACCCCTGGTCCAGGAAGATCCCACATGTCACAGAACAACTAGCTCATATGCCATGACTGCTGAGCCTGTGAGCCACAACTACTGAAGCTCGAGAGTCTAGAACCTGTGCTCTGCAACAAGAGATGCCACTGCTATGAGAAGCCCATGCACTGCAATGAAGAGTAGCCCCCGCTCACTGCAACTAGAGAAAGACCACTCACAGCAACAAAGACAAATAAAAAACAGAAACATGCTTCAGAGATACTAAGTTGTATCATTAACCGTAGGAATCAGGAAAATGCTTTAACATGAAAAAATTTCATATGTGAATGAAAGTGAAAGTCACTCAGTCATGTCCGACTCTTTGCGACCCCATGGACTGTCCATGGAATTTTCCAGGCCAGAATACTGGCATGGGTAGCCGGTCCCTTCTCCAGGGCATCTTCACAACCCAGGGATCGAACCCAGGTCCCCTGCTTGGCAGGCAAATTCTCTACCACTGAGCCACCTGGTAACAGCAAATAACTTTTTCATTGTTCTCAATGCCAGAAAATGAGAAAGGGATAATAGAAATAAACTTGTGGTAAAAATGTAATTGTGTGAATGTTTCTTAATTTCTAGGGAAATTTTGCCACAAGAGAGATTTAAATAATTTGAGAAACAGTCTTTTGTAGGTTTCTTCTTGGCTCAGCTTTGCATTTAGTAGATGTCCAAATGGAAGAATTAAGAACCTCCTTAGCAATTATTAGAAGACTTATTATACTTACTATACTGGGATCATATAAAATTTCAAGAGGAAACAGCTGTATATACTTATTCCAACTATTCATGAGACAGGTTGTTGAAAACTAATGTAGGTCTTTGTTTAATTAGAACTGAAAACATTAATAGAGTACAAAAAATATATAGTTTTTTTGCCTATATAAAAATACTCTTAAATTAGTTTTGTGATCTTCTATTGTTTAAATGTTTGTTTTTGGTTTTTTAGTAACACTTAAGGGAAAGGGCCCTTTGTAGTTTAAGTATATCTTTGTCCGCAATACAGTCTTGTTTTGTTTAAGAAAAACACTGAATAGCTGGAAAAGTGAAAAAAAAAAAAAATTGGTAAAATGAAAAATTTCCCTAGTAAGATAAATGGTTTCATTTACATTCTGTGAAATCAATTTAGAAATTAAATTTCTATTTCTATAAAAAGCATCTTATTTAAATAGATCTTTTCTTATGAGGTTCTTCTGTTCTTTGATTTTTAACTCCATATAAGAAAATGAACTTTGATTAAGCTTTCCTTAGTTGATTTTTTTAAAATAATAGCTTTTATTATTATAGAGAAAATATTTTATAACATTTTTTGATTTTTTTCATTTTGAAATAACTTCAAACTTGTAAGAAAAGTACAGACTGTTTTTTCCTGAAATATATCACCTCAAATACACTAGGTATGTAATTCCTACAAATAAGGACAAATTCCAACAAACAAGGACATTGTTCTACTTCATCACAATGTAACTATCAAAATTCAGGAAATTAGCACTAATATTACTATTTTTTTACCTTTATTATTTATATATTTATTTATTTGCCCGCACTGGGTCTTAGTTGCAGCATGCAGTATCTTTTTAGTTGCCACACGAGAGCTACAGTTCCAAGATGTGGGACCTTTAGTTGTGGCATGTGGGATCTAGTTCCCTGGCCAGGGATTGAACCCAGGCCCCTGCTTTGGGAGCATGGGAGTCTTAGACAATGGACTACCAGGGAAGTCCCACTAATACTACTATAAGTTAATCCACACACCTGGTTCAAGTTTCACCCGTTGTCCTAACTATGTCCTTCATAGTCAGGAATGGCACTGCATTTAATTTAGTTTCTTTAATCTTCACCGTGGTGTTGGAGAAGACTCTTGAGAGTCCCTTGGACTGCAAGGAGATCCTACCAGTCCATTCTGAAGGAGAAGCAGCCCTGGGATTACTTTGGAAGGAATGATGCTGAAGCTGAAACTCCAGTACTTTGGCCACCTCATGCGAAGAGTTGACTCATTGGAAAAGACTCTAATGCTGGGAGGGATTGGGGGCAGGAGGAGAAGGGGACGACCGAGGATGAGATGGCTGGATGGCATCATGGACTCGATGGACGTGAGTCTGAGTGAACTCTGGGAGTTGGTGATGGACAGGGAGGCCTGCCGTGCTGCGATTAATGGGGTCGCAAAGAGTCGGGCATGACTGAGCGACTGAACTGAACTGAATCTTCACCAATGTGATACAACTTGTCTTTCCTTGATTTTCATTAGTTTAATGTTTTTGAGGATTTCAGGCTATTTTGTTGATTATTCCTCATTTGAGTTTGCCTGAAACAAACTGAAAACTGAGTTTATAGCAGTACTTCCAATTCCAACCTTCTAGTTTCTCCCTTATAATTAGGTTTAGCTTGCACCTTTCTAACAAGAATACCCACAAATGGGAGATTACCGTCTTACATCTTCTCAGATGTCATATGATTTGATACCTGCAGTTACTGGTGACTGGGCTTTGATCCGTTAATAAAGGTGATGTCTGCCAAGCTCCTCCAATTTTTTAGTTAATCCTTTTTTCCCCTTTAATAAGTATCTTGTGGGGAGACCATCAAACTTTTCATTCACTAGTTTTAGCATTTATTGAAGACTTTCACCTGAACCAATCACAATGATTGTCAAATGATTTTCTAATTTCACCATTCATTTTACATTTACTGGTTGGCATTACACTGAATCCACATCCTTCTTGGGGATTCATGGCTTCCTATTTTATTTGATGGTTTATAATTTGTTACTGACATTTACTTTTATTTCTAAGTGTTGACTTGGCCACTGGATACCCCTTCAAGCTGGCTCCTTTGTCCTTCTGACATATCCCCATCATTCCCAAAGCACGTTCTTACTTTCTAATATAAAGACATTCCAGGCTTATCTTGTATTTCATCTGCAGCCCTGAAATGGCCATTTTTCTATGAAGAACTGGTTCCTTTTCATGGAAAATGATGGAAAAAAGATCTAGGCACTAGGTGTGCCCATTGCTACTGTGGCATTGCTGCTCCCAAGCCCTCTCATGGCGTGCATGTGTACACATACACCTATATATTTACCTACACATACCATGAGCTTGTAACAGTACTTCCAGTTCCAACCTTCTTCTAGTTTTCTCCCTTTCCATATTTGCAGTTCCTTTCTGACAGAAATCTGGCCCCTATTAGCCTTAACATTTTACTTAATAGATCATTCCCCTTGATAAATAACCAATCTTCTTATTGCCACATCCTTATTCAAGATCACTGAGATTCCCCTCCCTCCTACCCTCAAATGTTCCTAGGCTCCACACTGTAATTCCACACTAGGCCTGTGGCAGATGTAACTCTTATCTTGTGCAGAATAAGCAAATAATTTTTTTTCTGAATTGTTCAAGAAGGGAGAGACACAGGGAGCAAATAAGTTAGGAAGGCAGAAAATGAAAATCTTTTAAAAAGGTATTTTGGTACTCTACAGAATTATCATTTTAAAGGACAGTTACATATGCAAATATATTCAGCTATAGCATTCCATAAAAATGTCTACTGTTTCTAAGCAACCAAAACTGTAAGGCGTATGCTATAAATATAAGAAAATCTCAAATGTTTTAAAAGTCAGATAGCAAATTTTTGTAACGGCTTAAAAATTTTTTCCATTTATTATCAATAAAAAAATCATTGTATACAAGATATTACAAAGGTAATAAAATATTCTGTACAAAAGACATTTTGACATTTTAAAAATGATTTCATCTTTTAAGTATCAACATTAAATAATTAAACACTGAGAACTTTTCAAAATCATTTTTTTCAGTGCTTCCAAATTCATTAGTCATTAAGAAGCATATACAAATATTTAGAACACTTAAAAAAATAGAACAGTGATTCTGTGAGGATCGGGATTCATCACAGTTAACAGTATTTTTAAGTACACTCTTTTAAAATGGAAATCATCTAGAAAAGGATTCATCTGGCTTGAACCATGCATTTAAGAATGCCCATTACCCAAAAACTTGGTGTTTTCCTTTCTGTCTCATCTTAAAGCTGTCTGAAGTGTGCACCATGTGCTCAGCTGTGTCTGGCTCTTTGCTACCCCATGGACTGTACCTGCCAGGCTACTTTCTCTGGTCATGAATACTGGAGTGGGTTGCCATCTCCTGCAGGGGATCGTCCCAATCCAGGGATCAGTGATCAGTATTTTTATCTAATTGCCCAATAAAATCAAGTGTGTCACCAATGAAGTCTCCTGAGACTAAATTTCAGAAATAGATCTTCAAACACTCCAACTTATTTTTCACTACATTTTATGCAAAGCTATAATGTTTGATTAAGAAAATAAGCAAGATGAATGTTTGCTACCTTAACAAAAATCTGTATTTTATTGATCTGTCCATATTCCTGAGAACTCGATTTACTGAAGCACCAACATTTTGCACTAATTACTGTTTATTACTGATAACACATAGGTGTTTAATGATTTTTTGGTTATTCTTTAAATTTCTGAAGTCCAATAGTAAACTGAAGTTGTACAAATAAGACATATAAGAATAAAGAGTATAAATGCTACTCCTTTTAAATATATAATTACCAGTAGTAGGCTGTTTTTTTCTAAAACTATAGACATTTAGAATAGAAAAAATATTTAGAAGAAATAATTGTTTTGTACCTGTGTTTTATTAGTGAAGGTAGTGGGGCATGATTACTATTGAGATTTGACTTTACTCACTGATGTTAAGTTTGTTTAAACTCTGCTAAGATGTATTAGTTAAAATATTAATTTGACTGAATCTTAGACAAAGGCATAAAACTGGACAAAGCTCATATATTTATCCCTGATTTGCTGCCCACATCTGGGCTTATAATGTAAAAAGCATGAAATTTTCTGTTACATGCAATGCAAAAAGCATATACTCCATCTCCAGAAGCAAAGCAGATCAGAAATCTTTCAGCGGCCATTTCATTAACTATGATGAGACTCCTTTTTAGGAATATAGTCATAATACTCGCAACTTGTAGTCAATTTTGGCAAAGAAATTAAGAGTTAGAATTTGAGAACTGGAAGTCATTAATTGACCTTATCTTCAGTATACAATAGGAAATGTTCTGGAAAGGATACGGCCAAATGAAAGTCCTCCAGACCTGACCTGGGCAATAGCTAGCCATTCTAAAGAGAAAGTCATCTTAGGGTTCTTACTAAAGAATCTAACCCACAGTGCTTTGTCACCCTGTGAACTGGAAGAAGTGTCTGGATTGGATCTCCAAGCTTATCAGGGCCACAGGGTATATGCATATGTTGGTTTACTAACGATATCTGATTTGTACTATACAGTTTACAGTGCTTCTTATGCATTATTTTACTTAATACAACACACCTTGTGAGGTAAGTAGGCTGGGAACCATGTATTTTATATCTAAAGAGATAGGCCCATAGGAAGTGCCATCTGCAAAATAGTACATAACTTCTAAGTGCCAGAGCTGAAGACTCAAACCCAGATGTCCTGACTGAAAATTACTCTTTCCATTTCTGTTATTTAACACCACACAGTAATTTTTTTAAATCCCTCAATAAATCAATTTATGGTAGAAGAAATTATTTGGGACTACTAGGCACCCTGGTTCACCAATTCTAAGTCTCTCTTAACATGGACAGCATAGTTCGTTTTTCTGAAGCATTAGGTAAGAAATAACCCAGCTGTTTGTTGTTCACTAAGGCTTTGAGTAGGGAAGCCCAGCTACCAGTGGTGAATGCCAATTAGAGAGTAGGTTCTGATGACAGAAATCAGATAGTGGTTTTGAGGTTGTTTCCTGGCAAGGGGCAGGAAGGAAACTTCTGGGGATATAGAAATGATTATTTACATATGTCAAAATTCACCAAGCTGTAAATTTGAAATTAGCCTACTTTATGCACTTTACTGTATGTTATCCCTCAAAAGAAAAAGACTGACATCTTTGAGAGCAAGTCTGTTGTTTCAATCACCTCTACGTCATTTCTAGCCTCTAACATGGTGCTTTGCACATTAGATATTCAAAAATGTGATTGGTTACATGAATACTGGAGTTTCTGTGCAAGGGGATGTGCTGAGGGAGTGCACCAAAGGTGAGATTAAACCTGCCACATAGAGAGGAGTAAGTTCAGAGATACGAGACAGTTATCCTAAGAACTGTAAAATTTCTACCTAACACTCTCGACACTATAGGAGGCAGAGGGTAAAGTATTTCACAAGCCTGGTAATCACTGCTTTCCCTACCAGATTAAATACCTTTCTCTTTAAAAATAATATACTTGTCCACATTTCTTATAATCACATCTATGTCAGTTTCATTCTTTCCCTCTCTTAATTAGCACCTTATTTAGCACCAACTAGCGATTGTGCTAAGTGATGGAGTGCTAAGTGATTGTCCCAAAGGTGAATGAGATAAACTATGTAAATGTATAATTCAGTGCAAGGAGGTCTGCAATGGGGACATGTGCAAAGCTGTGCCTCAGCTAGGGAGGCAGGACATAAACATCACACAGCTCTCAAAGGCCATTTGCTATGGCTGTGAAGAGCAGAGGCAGAGTGGATACCATGTCAAAGGCATGGAGGCCTGGCAACCTGAGAGAGGTTTTTGTTTGTTTGTTTTTCAAGGAATGCTAACTAATACTGGATTGGAAGTATGGGGATTTTTTTTTTTTAACTGGAGCAATATGGAAAAGATTCTTGTGAGGGAAGAAGAATGAAGGCCTAAACCAAGAATGAAGCAGGAGTGAAGCAGGGAAAAATGCAAGAGAGTTTTCTAGAAGGCAGATCCAAAAAGACTTGATAACTCTTTCAGTGTGAAGACAAAAAAGAATAAAATACGATTAGGAGGTTTCTATTAAATATCTTCAGTGGCAGGGTACATGGTAATGCCATTAATGAAAGTCGAGAATGTGACAGGAGCAGCCAGTTCTTGAGAGAAAGCTGAAGCTTTCTTCTGGGCACTCTTGAGCTTAACCAGGGGAAAAAATAGCACCAACCGAGCGCTGAGATCGAGACCCTGGAACAAAAGTCAGCCTCAGAGAGGAGTACCCTAGGAGGGAGTGGTCAAGAGGACAGGTTATGAATAGGTTGAGCAGAGTGGGGGCTGGTCAGAAGACGCTAGATTTGACAAGGGAGGGTGTCTGGTTACTTCCCAGAATATCCTAAGAAAATAGGAGGAGGAAAGAGAAAGCCTGACAGGCTAAAGAATGACTGGGAAGTGAGGAAACAGGCTGAACGCACTTCATACAGCTGGACAGTGCTGGACATGAAGGGAGGGAGCATGACAGCAGTGGGAAACGTGTTTATTCTTGCTCTTTTAGGCGAGAGAAAACATTTACTGTGTTTATACAAGAAAAGCACTAAATGTTACATGAGGATACAGAAACAAGATGGGAGAGAAAAGGAGGGATCTGCTATCTAAGAAGAGCTTACAAAGCAAGAGGTCCTTTTTTCCTCAAAACTGAAAGTGGGGTGATAGAAGAACAGATGAAAGTATAACCACATTTAGAGAAAAGAAGCTGCCAGTTTTTTTAATTATAAAATAAAATTTATGATCAATAAATAGCACCTGAAAAATAAAAAAAAACCTTTGGAAATACTCTGAATACAAGCATAGCAGGACCTTACTTCCACTTAGACAGGAAAAAACCTGCAAAACAAGTTGGTTGTTTAAGTTAAAACATCCATTTAGCTAATCCTAACAGTGTACAGTGTTTAGGGCTTCCCTGGTGGCTCAGAGGTTAAAGCGTCTGCCTCCAATGCGGGAGACCTGGGTTCGATCCCTGGGTCGGGAAGATCCCCTGGAGAAGGAAATGGCAATCCACTCCAGTATTCTTGCCTGGAGAATCCCATGGACGGAGAAGCCTAGTAGGTTACAGTCCACGGGGTCGCAAAGAGTCGGACACGACTGAGCGACTTCACCTACCTACCTAACAGTGTTTAAGCTGATGAGTGCAAGTTAATACAAAATTATAGGATTCTGTATTTTTTAAAAAGTTCATCATCTATAAGCTACTGTCTGGAAATATCCTGGGTTTATATTTTGAACAGGAAAGAAACTATGCCTTCAGGTTTTTTCTGGAACGTTCTACTAAAGTATATTATATGCTTATGATTTTTACAGTTGTATAATAAAAGTATGTCATCCTGAAATCATAACTCAGAAATATTAGTGAGTTAGGTATCTTTATTGCTTCTCAAACTATACTGACCCGCAGTCTTATCTTGCTCCCCCTTCTCATTTCCTAGTATCACTCAACTCAGAATTTTAATTTTTATGACATTCACACATTCCTCATTTTGACAAAACTGACTAGTTTTTAATCATTCCAGTAAATTTATGGTTTGGTTGGATACTATGCTATGCTTAGTCATTCAGTTGTGTCCTACTTTCTGTGAGCCCCATGGACTGTAGCCCAGCAGGCTCCTCTGTCCATGGGTATTCTCCAGGTAAGAATACTGGAGTGGGTTGCCATGCACTTCTCCAGGGGATCTTCCTGACTCAGGAATCAAACCAGGATCTCCTCCATTGCAGGCAGATTCTTTACCAGCTGAGCTACCGGGGAAGCCCCTATATAAGTGAAAAGACATTGTTTCTAGCTAGGAATATGCTCAACAATTGTGGTAGGCTCTAGTTGTAAAATANGTAAGAATACTGGAGTGGGTTGCCATGCACTTCTCCAGGGGATCTTCCTGACTCAGGAATCAAACCAGGATCTCCTCCATTGCAGGCAGATTCTTTACCAGCTGAGCTACCGGGGAAGCCCCTATATAAGTGAAAAGACATTGTTTCTAGCTAGGAATATGCTCAACAATTGTGGTAGGCTCTAGTTGTAAAATAAACTAGGTCTTTAATAAATTACTTAGCATCACAATTAAGATTACTGTCCAAATTCTAAAGTCATTTTGTCACTGGAATTGCTTTGCTTTCAAATAGTTTTGAAAGCAAAGGAGTTATTAATCATCAACCTGAATGATTGATTCTGATATACACGATTCTGATGTAATAAACTGAATGTCACATGAAACAGACTGAAACGGCACATGAACTATAAAAATCATAAACATTTAATAATTAAAGCTATTCTTTCGTTCAAAAACCAAAGTTCTATTAGTAATACTTTGAATGCTCAATACTTACTAAGTGTTTAATATGAAGCAGACACAGTTCTACAAATGCAGGATTCAACAAAAATAAAACTTTGCCCTCACGAAGCTTATATTCTAGTATAGGAAAACAAATACAAACAAGCAAGAGTCAGATCATGGTAAGTGTTACAGATTTAAAGGAGGGAAGACATGGAGTACCAACATATATACAGTCAAGGAAGGCCTTGATTAAGTTACAGCTGAGTGAGGCTGAAGGGTGCAAGGTGGGAGCTACATAGACAGCTGAGTAAAACATTAAAGGCAGAGAGAACACCAAGTCCAAAGGGCCTGAGGCAGGAGTATACTTAGATTTTTTGGTCAAAATTTATTTTTATTAATAGAAAATACACAATTCCAGTTGTTATACTTAAGTGAAAGTGAAAGGCACTCAGTCATGGCCAACTCTTTGTGACCCCATGGACTATGCAATCCACAGAATTCTCCAGGCCAGAACACTAGCGTGGCAGCTGTTCCCTTCTCCAGGGGATCTTCCAACCTAGGGATTGAACCCAGGTCTCCTGCATTGCAGGCAGATTCTTTACCAACTGAGCTTCCAAGGAAGCCCATTGTTACAATTAAAGTTTCTAATAAAAAAAAATTCACCTCAATAATTTAACTAAGACAATGAAACTGTGGCTTTAAAAAAAAAGTACTCAGCACCATTTACTCATTTAGTTTCATTAGCTGCTTATAATTGAACTTGGTGTTTTTGAAGGAGTGCTGAAGCCAGAGAGCCTGGAGTTGAATGAGGAGGGGAAAATGGTAGTGGATGAGGTGAGGAGAGGAAGGGAGTGTGGGCCTGCTAATTTTAAGGACTTTTGTCTCTACTCTGAGTGAGATGGGGAGCCACTGGATAGTTTTGAGCAAGTGAATATGATTTCATTTGTTTTAGAAAGAACTACTGTGGCTACTCAACAGTGAACAGACTTGGAGGAGCACAAAGATGTAAAGAGAGTTTGGGGAAGTGATAAGTCAATCTAGGCAAGAGATGCGGTCTGGAACAGGATATTAACAGCAGAGGTCAAAAGAGGTGGTCAGCTTTGGATATATTTCAAAGGTGGGGCCTACCAGATTTGTTGGTGGATTGGATATATGGGAGATAAAAAGAGAGAAGCAAAGATGACTCCATTGTTTTGAATATGAGCAACTAGAAACATGGCACTGCCACTTATTGAGGAAGGACAAGCAAGTTTGGGAGAGAAGATTAAGAACTCAGCTCTGAGTGTGTTGAGTTTGAGCTTTAATTAGAATTTTATGTAGACATGTTACACAAGCTGTTCTACATACACACACACAGGCTCGCTCTCTCTTTCTCTCTCCAAGTCTGGAGTTCAGGGGTAGGTCTAAGCTAGGGGTAAAAATTGGGAGCTGACAGCATGAAACTGGATGAGATCACAGTGAATTGGGGCACAAAACAAACAGAAGAGGAAAGGTCCAAGGAAACTTCTTCCTCTTAAAACATGGATGTAATTTTGGAAAACTCAGCAGTGGCCACAGGACTGGAAAAGGTCAGTTTTCATTCCAATCCCAAAGAAAGTGCAGTTACTGGTGACTGGGCTTTGATCCGTTAATAAAGGTGATGTCTGCCAAGCTCCTCCAATTTTTTAGTTAATCCTTTTTTCCCCTTTAATAAGTATCTTGTGGGGAGACCATCAAACTTTTCATTCACTAGTTTTAGCATTTATTGAAGACTTTCACCTGAACCAATCACAATGATTGTCAAATGATTTTCTAATTTCACCATTCATTTTACATTTACTGGTTGGCATTACACTGAATCCACATCCTTCTTGGGGATTCATGGCTTCCTATTTTATTTGATGGTTTATAATTTGTTACTGACATTTACTTTTATTTCTAAGTGTTGACTTGGCCACTGGATACCCCTTCAAGCTGGCTCCTTTGTCCTTCTGACATATCCCCATCATTCCCAAAGCACGTTCTTACTTTCTAATATAAAGACATTCCAGGCTTATCTTGTATTTCATCTGCAGCCCTGAAATGGCCATTTTTCTATGAAGAACTGGTTCCTTTTCATGGAAAATGATGGAAAAAAGATCTAGGCACTAGGTGTGCCCATTGCTACTGTGGCATTGCTGCTCCCAAGCCCTCTCATGGCGTGCATGTGTACACATACACCTATATATTTACCTACACATACCATGAGCTTGTAACAGTACTTCCAGTTCCAACCTTCTTCTAGTTTTCTCCCTTTCCATATTTGCAGTTCCTTTCTGACAGAAATCTGGCCCCTATTAGCCTTAACATTTTACTTAATAGATCATTCCCCTTGATAAATAACCAATCTTCTTATTGCCACATCCTTATTCAAGATCACTGAGATTCCCCTCCCTCCTACCCTCAAATGTTCCTAGGCTCCACACTGTAATTCCACACTAGGCCTGTGGCAGATGTAACTCTTATCTTGTGCAGAATAAGCAAATAATTTTTTTTCTGAATTGTTCAAGAAGGGAGAGACACAGGGAGCAAATAAGTTAGGAAGGCAGAAAATGAAAATCTTTTAAAAAGGTATTTTGGTACTCTACAGAATTATCATTTTAAAGGACAGTTACATATGCAAATATATTCAGCTATAGCATTCCATAAAAATGTCTACTGTTTCTAAGCAACCAAAACTGTAAGGCGTATGCTATAAATATAAGAAAATCTCAAATGTTTTAAAAGTCAGATAGCAAATTTTTGTAACGGCTTAAAAATTTTTTCCATTTATTATCAATAAAAAAATCATTGTATACAAGATATTACAAAGGTAATAAAATATTCTGTACAAAAGACATTTTGACATTTTAAAAATGATTTCATCTTTTAAGTATCAACATTAAATAATTAAACACTGAGAACTTTTCAAAATCATTTTTTTCAGTGCTTCCAAATTCATTAGTCATTAAGAAGCATATACAAATATTTAGAACACTTAAAAAAATAGAACAGTGATTCTGTGAGGATCGGGATTCATCACAGTTAACAGTATTTTTAAGTACACTCTTTTAAAATGGAAATCATCTAGAAAAGGATTCATCTGGCTTGAACCATGCATTTAAGAATGCCCATTACCCAAAAACTTGGTGTTTTCCTTTCTGTCTCATCTTAAAGCTGTCTGAAGTGTGCACCATGTGCTCAGCTGTGTCTGGCTCTTTGCTACCCCATGGACTGTACCTGCCAGGCTACTTTCTCTGGTCATGAATACTGGAGTGGGTTGCCATCTCCTGCAGGGGATCGTCCCAATCCAGGGATCAGTGATCAGTATTTTTATCTAATTGCCCAATAAAATCAAGTGTGTCACCAATGAAGTCTCCTGAGACTAAATTTCAGAAATAGATCTTCAAACACTCCAACTTATTTTTCACTACATTTTATGCAAAGCTATAATGTTTGATTAAGAAAATAAGCAAGATGAATGTTTGCTACCTTAACAAAAATCTGTATTTTATTGATCTGTCCATATTCCTGAGAACTCGATTTACTGAAGCACCAACATTTTGCACTAATTACTGTTTATTACTGATAACACATAGGTGTTTAATGATTTTTTGGTTATTCTTTAAATTTCTGAAGTCCAATAGTAAACTGAAGTTGTACAAATAAGACATATAAGAATAAAGAGTATAAATGCTACTCCTTTTAAATATATAATTACCAGTAGTAGGCTGTTTTTTTCTAAAACTATAGACATTTAGAATAGAAAAAATATTTAGAAGAAATAATTGTTTTGTACCTGTGTTTTATTAGTGAAGGTAGTGGGGCATGATTACTATTGAGATTTGACTTTACTCACTGATGTTAAGTTTGTTTAAACTCTGCTAAGATGTATTAGTTAAAATATTAATTTGACTGAATCTTAGACAAAGGCATAAAACTGGACAAAGCTCATATATTTATCCCTGATTTGCTGCCCACATCTGGGCTTATAATGTAAAAAGCATGAAATTTTCTGTTACATGCAATGCAAAAAGCATATACTCCATCTCCAGAAGCAAAGCAGATCAGAAATCTTTCAGCGGCCATTTCATTAACTATGATGAGACTCCTTTTTAGGAATATAGTCATAATACTCGCAACTTGTAGTCAATTTTGGCAAAGAAATTAAGAGTTAGAATTTGAGAACTGGAAGTCATTAATTGACCTTATCTTCAGTATACAATAGGAAATGTTCTGGAAAGGATACGGCCAAATGAAAGTCCTCCAGACCTGACCTGGGCAATAGCTAGCCATTCTAAAGAGAAAGTCATCTTAGGGTTCTTACTAAAGAATCTAACCCACAGTGCTTTGTCACCCTGTGAACTGGAAGAAGTGTCTGGATTGGATCTCCAAGCTTATCAGGGCCACAGGGTATATGCATATGTTGGTTTACTAACGATATCTGATTTGTACTATACAGTTTACAGTGCTTCTTATGCATTATTTTACTTAATACAACACACCTTGTGAGGTAAGTAGGCTGGGAACCATGTATTTTATATCTAAAGAGATAGGCCCATAGGAAGTGCCATCTGCAAAATAGTACATAACTTCTAAGTGCCAGAGCTGAAGACTCAAACCCAGATGTCCTGACTGAAAATTACTCTTTCCATTTCTGTTATTTAACACCACACAGTAATTTTTTTAAATCCCTCAATAAATCAATTTATGGTAGAAGAAATTATTTGGGACTACTAGGCACCCTGGTTCACCAATTCTAAGTCTCTCTTAACATGGACAGCATAGTTCGTTTTTCTGAAGCATTAGGTAAGAAATAACCCAGCTGTTTGTTGTTCACTAAGGCTTTGAGTAGGGAAGCCCAGCTACCAGTGGTGAATGCCAATTAGAGAGTAGGTTCTGATGACAGAAATCAGATAGTGGTTTTGAGGTTGTTTCCTGGCAAGGGGCAGGAAGGAAACTTCTGGGGATATAGAAATGATTATTTACATATGTCAAAATTCACCAAGCTGTAAATTTGAAATTAGCCTACTTTATGCACTTTACTGTATGTTATCCCTCAAAAGAAAAAGACTGACATCTTTGAGAGCAAGTCTGTTGTTTCAATCACCTCTACGTCATTTCTAGCCTCTAACATGGTGCTTTGCACATTAGATATTCAAAAATGTGATTGGTTACATGAATACTGGAGTTTCTGTGCAAGGGGATGTGCTGAGGGAGTGCACCAAAGGTGAGATTAAACCTGCCACATAGAGAGGAGTAAGTTCAGAGATACGAGACAGTTATCCTAAGAACTGTAAAATTTCTACCTAACACTCTCGACACTATAGGAGGCAGAGGGTAAAGTATTTCACAAGCCTGGTAATCACTGCTTTCCCTACCAGATTAAATACCTTTCTCTTTAAAAATAATATACTTGTCCACATTTCTTATAATCACATCTATGTCAGTTTCATTCTTTCCCTCTCTTAATTAGCACCTTATTTAGCACCAACTAGCGATTGTGCTAAGTGATGGAGTGCTAAGTGATTGTCCCAAAGGTGAATGAGATAAACTATGTAAATGTATAATTCAGTGCAAGGAGGTCTGCAATGGGGACATGTGCAAAGCTGTGCCTCAGCTAGGGAGGCAGGACATAAACATCACACAGCTCTCAAAGGCCATTTGCTATGGCTGTGAAGAGCAGAGGCAGAGTGGATACCATGTCAAAGGCATGGAGGCCTGGCAACCTGAGAGAGGTTTTTGTTTGTTTGTTTTTCAAGGAATGCTAACTAATACTGGATTGGAAGTATGGGGATTTTTTTTTTTTAACTGGAGCAATATGGAAAAGATTCTTGTGAGGGAAGAAGAATGAAGGCCTAAACCAAGAATGAAGCAGGAGTGAAGCAGGGAAAAATGCAAGAGAGTTTTCTAGAAGGCAGATCCAAAAAGACTTGATAACTCTTTCAGTGTGAAGACAAAAAAGAATAAAATACGATTAGGAGGTTTCTATTAAATATCTTCAGTGGCAGGGTACATGGTAATGCCATTAATGAAAGTCGAGAATGTGACAGGAGCAGCCAGTTCTTGAGAGAAAGCTGAAGCTTTCTTCTGGGCACTCTTGAGCTTAACCAGGGGAAAAAATAGCACCAACCGAGCGCTGAGATCGAGACCCTGGAACAAAAGTCAGCCTCAGAGAGGAGTACCCTAGGAGGGAGTGGTCAAGAGGACAGGTTATGAATAGGTTGAGCAGAGTGGGGGCTGGTCAGAAGACGCTAGATTTGACAAGGGAGGGTGTCTGGTTACTTCCCAGAATATCCTAAGAAAATAGGAGGAGGAAAGAGAAAGCCTGACAGGCTAAAGAATGACTGGGAAGTGAGGAAACAGGCTGAACGCACTTCATACAGCTGGACAGTGCTGGACATGAAGGGAGGGAGCATGACAGCAGTGGGAAACGTGTTTATTCTTGCTCTTTTAGGCGAGAGAAAACATTTACTGTGTTTATACAAGAAAAGCACTAAATGTTACATGAGGATACAGAAACAAGATGGGAGAGAAAAGGAGGGATCTGCTATCTAAGAAGAGCTTACAAAGCAAGAGGTCCTTTTTTCCTCAAAACTGAAAGTGGGGTGATAGAAGAACAGATGAAAGTATAACCACATTTAGAGAAAAGAAGCTGCCAGTTTTTTTAATTATAAAATAAAATTTATGATCAATAAATAGCACCTGAAAAATAAAAAAAAACCTTTGGAAATACTCTGAATACAAGCATAGCAGGACCTTACTTCCACTTAGACAGGAAAAAACCTGCAAAACAAGTTGGTTGTTTAAGTTAAAACATCCATTTAGCTAATCCTAACAGTGTACAGTGTTTAGGGCTTCCCTGGTGGCTCAGAGGTTAAAGCGTCTGCCTCCAATGCGGGAGACCTGGGTTCGATCCCTGGGTCGGGAAGATCCCCTGGAGAAGGAAATGGCAATCCACTCCAGTATTCTTGCCTGGAGAATCCCATGGACGGAGAAGCCTAGTAGGTTACAGTCCACGGGGTCGCAAAGAGTCGGACACGACTGAGCGACTTCACCTACCTACCTAACAGTGTTTAAGCTGATGAGTGCAAGTTAATACAAAATTATAGGATTCTGTATTTTTTAAAAAGTTCATCATCTATAAGCTACTGTCTGGAAATATCCTGGGTTTATATTTTGAACAGGAAAGAAACTATGCCTTCAGGTTTTTTCTGGAACGTTCTACTAAAGTATATTATATGCTTATGATTTTTACAGTTGTATAATAAAAGTATGTCATCCTGAAATCATAACTCAGAAATATTAGTGAGTTAGGTATCTTTATTGCTTCTCAAACTATACTGACCCGCAGTCTTATCTTGCTCCCCCTTCTCATTTCCTAGTATCACTCAACTCAGAATTTTAATTTTTATGACATTCACACATTCCTCATTTTGACAAAACTGACTAGTTTTTAATCATTCCAGTAAATTTATGGTTTGGTTGGATACTATGCTATGCTTAGTCATTCAGTTGTGTCCTACTTTCTGTGAGCCCCATGGACTGTAGCCCAGCAGGCTCCTCTGTCCATGGGTATTCTCCAGGTAAGAATACTGGAGTGGGTTGCCATGCACTTCTCCAGGGGATCTTCCTGACTCAGGAATCAAACCAGGATCTCCTCCATTGCAGGCAGATTCTTTACCAGCTGAGCTACCGGGGAAGCCCCTATATAAGTGAAAAGACATTGTTTCTAGCTAGGAATATGCTCAACAATTGTGGTAGGCTCTAGTTGTAAAATAAACTAGGTCTTTAATAAATTACTTAGCATCACAATTAAGATTACTGTCCAAATTCTAAAGTCATTTTGTCACTGGAATTGCTTTGCTTTCAAATAGTTTTGAAAGCAAAGGAGTTATTAATCATCAACCTGAATGATTGATTCTGATATACACGATTCTGATGTAATAAACTGAATGTCACATGAAACAGACTGAAACGGCACATGAACTATAAAAATCATAAACATTTAATAATTAAAGCTATTCTTTCGTTCAAAAACCAAAGTTCTATTAGTAATACTTTGAATGCTCAATACTTACTAAGTGTTTAATATGAAGCAGACACAGTTCTACAAATGCAGGATTCAACAAAAATAAAACTTTGCCCTCACGAAGCTTATATTCTAGTATAGGAAAACAAATACAAACAAGCAAGAGTCAGATCATGGTAAGTGTTACAGATTTAAAGGAGGGAAGACATGGAGTACCAACATATATACAGTCAAGGAAGGCCTTGATTAAGTTACAGCTGAGTGAGGCTGAAGGGTGCAAGGTGGGAGCTACATAGACAGCTGAGTAAAACATTAAAGGCAGAGAGAACACCAAGTCCAAAGGGCCTGAGGCAGGAGTATACTTAGATTTTTTGGTCAAAATTTATTTTTATTAATAGAAAATACACAATTCCAGTTGTTATACTTAAGTGAAAGTGAAAGGCACTCAGTCATGGCCAACTCTTTGTGACCCCATGGACTATGCAATCCACAGAATTCTCCAGGCCAGAACACTAGCGTGGCAGCTGTTCCCTTCTCCAGGGGATCTTCCAACCTAGGGATTGAACCCAGGTCTCCTGCATTGCAGGCAGATTCTTTACCAACTGAGCTTCCAAGGAAGCCCATTGTTACAATTAAAGTTTCTAATAAAAAAAAATTCACCTCAATAATTTAACTAAGACAATGAAACTGTGGCTTTAAAAAAAAAGTACTCAGCACCATTTACTCATTTAGTTTCATTAGCTGCTTATAATTGAACTTGGTGTTTTTGAAGGAGTGCTGAAGCCAGAGAGCCTGGAGTTGAATGAGGAGGGGAAAATGGTAGTGGATGAGGTGAGGAGAGGAAGGGAGTGTGGGCCTGCTAATTTTAAGGACTTTTGTCTCTACTCTGAGTGAGATGGGGAGCCACTGGATAGTTTTGAGCAAGTGAATATGATTTCATTTGTTTTAGAAAGAACTACTGTGGCTACTCAACAGTGAACAGACTTGGAGGAGCACAAAGATGTAAAGAGAGTTTGGGGAAGTGATAAGTCAATCTAGGCAAGAGATGCGGTCTGGAACAGGATATTAACAGCAGAGGTCAAAAGAGGTGGTCAGCTTTGGATATATTTCAAAGGTGGGGCCTACCAGATTTGTTGGTGGATTGGATATATGGGAGATAAAAAGAGAGAAGCAAAGATGACTCCATTGTTTTGAATATGAGCAACTAGAAACATGGCACTGCCACTTATTGAGGAAGGACAAGCAAGTTTGGGAGAGAAGATTAAGAACTCAGCTCTGAGTGTGTTGAGTTTGAGCTTTAATTAGAATTTTATGTAGACATGTTACACAAGCTGTTCTACATACACACACACAGGCTCGCTCTCTCTTTCTCTCTCCAAGTCTGGAGTTCAGGGGTAGGTCTAAGCTAGGGGTAAAAATTGGGAGCTGACAGCATGAAACTGGATGAGATCACAGTGAATTGGGGCACAAAACAAACAGAAGAGGAAAGGTCCAAGGAAACTTCTTCCTCTTAAAACATGGATGTAATTTTGGAAAACTCAGCAATGGCCACAGGACTGGAAAAGGTCAGTTTTCATTCCAGTCCCAAAGAAAGGCAATACCAAAGAATGTTCAAACTACTGCACAATTGCACTCATCTCACATGCTAGCAAAGTAATGCTCAAAATTCTCCAAGCCAGGCTTCAACAGTACCGTGAACTTCCAGATGTTCAAGCTGGATTTAGAAAAGGCAAAGAAACCAGAGATCAAATTGCCAACATCCATTGGATCATCAAAAAAGCAACAGAGTTCCAGAAAAACATCTACATCTGGTTTATTGACTAGGCCAAAGCCTTTGACTGTGTGGATCACCACAAACTGTAGAAAATTCTTCAAAAGATGGGTATACCAGACCACCTGACCTGTCTTTCAAGAAATCTGTATGCAGGTCAAGAAGCAACAGTGAGAACTGGACATGGAACAAGAGACTGGTTCCAAATTGGGAAAGGAGTACGTCAAGGCTGTATACTGTCACCATGCTTATTTAACTCATATGCAGAGTACATCATATGAAATGCCAGGCTGGATGAAGCACAAGCTGGAATCAAGATTGCTGGGAGAAGTTATCAATAACCTCAGATATACAGAGGACACCACCCTTATGGCAGAAAGTGAAGAGGAACTAGAGCCTCTTGATGAAAGTGAAAGAGGAGAGTGAAAAAGATGGCTTAACACTCAGCATTCAGAAAACTAAGATCATGGCATCTGGTCCCATCACTTCCCAGTTGGTGTTGGACAGGGAAGTTGGTGTTGGACAGGGAAGCCTGGCGTGCTGCAGTCCATAGGGTTGCAAAGAGTTGGACACAACTGAGTGACTGAACTCAACTGTAAAGCTAATGTCAAGCAATTTTAAAGGTATGGATCTAAACAACACAAAATGTAGAGAACTCCCATACCCTGAAAGCTTACTTGAAAGCTTACTGCCTTCTGCTCAACTTAGCATTTTAAAGGAAGTTTGAGTTACATGTAAATCTTAGCAACTCTAAAAAGCCTCAGAAAACCCCTTAGGGGTCACCTTGGGGTTTATTTTAGGGGTCCCCAAAAATAAAGGAATTAATTTTTCCAATGACATAGCCATTACAGGTTTTATCTTATATTTGCTTAAAAGCAAATATCAGTTCATTCATTTAACTAAGAATACATTAATACATTATAAAAGAAGTATAAAAAAGCATACCTGAAAAAACTGAAGACTTGCTCTAATGTTCTCCCTCAGTCTGTCCTGGGGAAATGAGGCAGGACTCTCAGGATAGAATTCCCACCACACTCTGTTATTATTAAATGTTTCAGAAGAAGAAATAGTAAAGCTCTTTTAAATTTCTATTTGGAACTTTTCTTTTCTGTTTCCAACTTTGTATTCTACATACCCAAAGTATGTATAGGTTGTTTCTACATACCCAAAACAACCCAAAGTTAGGTATTTTTTTCTAATGGAAAAATTGATTTTATTCAATATTTAACATGTCAGATTCACCATACATTGGTTTATGTAAATTTCCTTTGTATGTAGGACTCCACAATGCATCATAGCCCAGGAGTTCAGTCTGTGGGATTTATCTACTTTTGAAGCAAAAGTCTTCTGTAAATGAATACTAGACTTTTCCTAACTCTTCCTGAAGTTAGGAAATGAGTTCCTCCCTCTCTTTTGGTTACAGCTTCAAGCACTGAGCGTTTGTTGTATTTCAACAAAGTCTGTCTCAGCAAAACAAAAAGCTCCCAAGCAAAGATTGTCTGTTAGAAGAACTCCTTACATACCTAGTTATAAGTACAGCTGACCCTTGAACAATATGGGGGTTGGGGTACTCACACACCATACAGTGAAAAATTTGTGTTTAAAACCCTACAGTTGGAGTAACACAACATTGTAAAGCAATTATATTCCAATTTTAAAAAAAAACTGTATAGTTGGCCCTCAGTCTCCATGGTTTTGCATCCATGAATTCAGTTCAGTTCAGTTCAGTCGCTCAGTTGTGTCCGACTCTTTGCGACCCCATGAATCGCAGCATGCCAGGCCTCCCTGTCCATCACCAACTCCCGGAGTTCATTCAGACTCACGTCCATCACGTCAGTGATGCCATCCAGCCATCTCATCCTCTGTCGTCCCCTTCTCCTCCTGTCCCCAATCCCTCCCAGCATCAGAGTCTTTTCCAATGAGTCAACTCTTCACATGAGGTGGCCAAAGTACTGGAGTTTCAGCTTTAGCATCATTCTTTCCAAAGAACATCCAGGGCTGATCTCCTTTAGAATGGACTGGTTGGATCTCCTTGCAGTCCAAGGGACTCTCAAGAGTCTTCTCCAACACCACAGTTCAAAAGCATCACTTCTTCAGTGCTCAGCTTTCTTCACAGTCCAGCTCTCACATCCATACATGACCACTGGAAAAACCATAGCCTTGAGTAGACGGACTTTTGTTGGCAAAGTAATGTCTGCTTTTCAATATGGTATCTAGGTTGGTCATAACTTTCCTTCCAAGGAGTAAGCGTCTTTTAATTTCATGGCTGCAGTCACCATCTGCAGTGATTTTGGAGCCCAAAAAACTAAAGTCTGACGCTGTTTCCACTGTTTCCCCATCTTTTTCCCATGAAGTGATGGGACCGGATGCCATGATCTTCATTTTCTGAGTGTTGAGCTTTAAGCCAACTTTTTCACTCTCCTCTTTCACTTTCATCAAGAGGCTTTTTTAGTTTCTTCTCACTTTCTACCATAAGGGTGGTGTCATCTGCATATCTGACATTACTGATATTTCTCCCAGCAATCGTGATTCCAGCTTGTGCTTCTTCCAGCCCAGCGTTTCTCATGATGTATAAGTTAAATAAGAGGTGACAATATACAGCCTTGATGTACTCCTTTTCCTATTTGGAACCAGTCTGTTGTTCCATGTCCAGTTCTCACTGTTGCTTCCAGACCTCTATATAGGTTTCTCAAGAGGCCGGTCAGATGGTCTGGTATTCCCATCTCTTTCAGAATTTTCCACAGTTTCTTGTGATCCACACAGTCAAAGGCTTTGGCATAGTCAATAAAGCAGAAATAGATGTTTTTCTGGAACTGTCTTGCTTTTTCAGTGATCCAGAGGATGTTGGCAATTTGATCTCTGGTTCCTCTGCCTGTTCTAAAACCAGCTTGAACATCAGGAAGTTCACGGTTCACGTATTGCTGAAGCCTGGCTTGGAGAATTTTGAGCATTACTTTACCAGTGTGTGAGATGAGTGCAATTGTGTGGTAGTTTGAGCATTCTTTGGCATTGCCTTTCTTTGGGATTGGAATGAAAACTGACCTTTTCCAGTCCTGTGGCCACTGCAGAATTTTCCAAATTTGCTGGCATATTGAGTGCAGCACTTTCACAACATCATCTTTCAGGATTTGAAGTAGCTCAACTGGAATTCCATCACCTCTGCTAGCTTTGTTCGTAGTGATGCTTCCTAAGGCCCACTTGACTTCACATTCCAGGATGTCTGGCTCCAGGTGAGTGATCACACCATCGTGATTATTAGTGGCATGTTTTTGTTGCTTTTTGAACAGGGGCTCCCACATTGGGCTCCCACATTTTCATTTTGTGCTGGGCCCTACAAATTATGTAGTCTTCCCTGTTCAGTACCTTGAAGGCTCTCTAAATTTCAGTAAAGCCCATAGACATATAAACTCTACATTTTAAGAGTTTCTCCACACTCCAGATCAGAGGATTTCAACCAAGATCTATTTTGTCCCTACTTCAGGGGCCATGTGGCAGTATCTGAAGACATTTTTTTTTATCATCACAACTGGGGGACTGTGGGCTTCCCAGGTGGTGCTAGTGATAAAGAATCCACCAGCCAGTGCAGGAGATGTGGGTTCAATCCCTGGGTCGGGAATCCCCTGGAGAAAGGCATGGCAACCCACTCCAGTATTCTTGCCTGGAGAAACCCATGGACAGAGGGGCCTGGTAGGCTACAATCATAAGGTCACAAAGAGTTGGACACGACTGAAGCAACTTAGCACAGAACACTAGGGGACTGCTATCAGCATCTAGTGAGTCTAGGTCAAGGATGCTGCAATATCCTACAATGTTCAGGACAGCTCCCCACAGCAAAGAATTATCCGGTCCACAATACCAATGGTGGGGCAGTTGAGAAACTCCTATCTGGGATCTCCAAGTGTGATTCTGGACCAGCAGAACAGCATCCCTGGTGGGTTTGAAATGTCAACTCTCAGGCTCCAGCCCAGACCTGCTAAGTCAGGATCTGCACTTTTAACAAGATAGCCAGCTGATTCGTGTGCACAGAAAAGTTTGAGAAGCACTGAGCTAGGGGATGTGAACGGTGTCTTTTAGACATGTGAGAGGAGCCGAGCAGCTGTTTCTGACCCCTTCAGTCATGCCAGGTTAGACCAGCCCTGCAAGGACTCCAAGGACTATGCTGTTCCTGCCACTTTATTCTCTCTTCTTGTTCATTCCCCAGACATGTGATAGATAATCCCAGGTGCAAGGAAACTGTGGTCAGTGTCTGACAGCACCTCAGCCCTGGCACCCGCACTGATTTTGAACTATCGCAAGTCAAGCAAATATGCAGAGAAAGACAGCAGGCTGATCTCAGACCTGGGAACTTCCAAGTTCTGGCCTGGCTTCCAGCTGATCCCAGGCCACCTTCTGTTGCAGTGGCCCAAGGACTCTGCCACAGGCCTCTATGTCCTAGAGACTGGTCCCCAGGCACGCCCCTGCTTCAGACCACAGCCGCTAAGCACACGTTTCCTTCTCCAGTGAAATTTCCTTTCTCTCTCTCTCTCTCTTTTAACTTTTATGGTTATTTATTTTTGGCTGTGCTGGGTCTTCCTTGCCGCGTGTGGGCTTTCTCTAGCTGCAGCGAGTAGGGGCCACTCCATGTCGCAGTGTGCAAGCTTCTCATTGCGGTGGCATCTCTAGTTTCTGGAGCACAGGCTTTAAGCTCAAGGGCTTCAGTAACTGTGGTGCATGTGCTTAGCTGCTTCGTGGCGTGTGGGATCTTCCCAGACCAGGAAGAGAACCTGGGTCCTCCTGCATTGGCAGGCAGATTCTTAGCCACTGGACCGCCAGGGAAATCCCTGTCCTTTTCCTCTTTATTTGCCTCCCAACAAGCATTCAAGGTGGCTTCCCAGGTGGCTCAATGGTAAAGAATCTGCCTGCCAATGCAGGAGATGCAGGAGACGTGGATTCGATCCCCGGGTCTGAAAGATCCCCTGGAGAAGGAAATGGCAACCTACTCCAGTATTCTTGCCTGGAAAATTCCACGGACAAAGGAGCCTGGCAGGCTAGTCCATGGGGTCGCAAAGAGTCAGACATGACTAAGTATGCCTGCAACGAGCATTCAAGGCTCACTCACCTGCTTATCTTGGAGAGTTTTCATTTCCCTTGGGGTTCCCATAGCTACCAGCAGACAGATCTATGACAGTGGCCCCAAGCTCCAGGGTCCTCGAGACAGGGAAAGTAAATGAAGGCCAGGTGGAGACTGTGGCACGTGCAGAGCTCTCAACCAGACACACAAATGCAGGCCCAGTGTGTACAAAGCTTTGGGTTTTAAAAGAGAGCAGAAAGTCTTGCTTTTTATGTGAAATCTCCTTTTCAAATATTAGTAACTAAATTAAAAAATTAAAACAAACCAAAGGCTGACCACACTCCTGTACAGGAGGCTAGCATCGCCGATAGGCAATTTGTTGGTCTATGCAAACTCTTGCTATCTTGTGTTGTCACTATCTGTGGACATCTTTGTCTTCCCAATCGGCCTGGTAGCAACCTGAGGGTGAGGCCTGAAACAAGTTGTCCTTAACATATGGTTGGTGAGTAAACCAATGAATGAATGAATGCTGCTGCTACTTCTTATAAGCTGTGGTCATCTGGTGGGTTTAAAACCATGGTTTATTATGGGCAGTGTCACCTCCTGGAGTTGTTTGGACAACTGTGAGAGTATTTTTCGTTGTTATAGGGATTAACAGTACCATTGGCATTTAATGGGTGGGGGTAGTCAGAATGATATGGATGGATGTATGGATGAGAGAACTGAACCATAAAGAATTGATGCTTTCAAACTGTGGTGTTGGAGAAGACTCTTGAGAGTCCCTTGGACTACAAGAAGATCAAACCAGTACATCCTAAAGGAAATCAGTCCTGAATATTCATTGGAAGGACTGATGCTGAAGCTGAAACTCCAATACTCTGGCCTCCTGATGTGAAGAACTGACTCATTGGAAAACACCCTGATGCTGGCAAAGATAGAAGGCAGGAGGAGAAGGGGGCAACAGAGGATGAGATGATTGGATGGTATCACCAACTCAATAGACATGAGTTTAAGCAAGCTCTGGGAGATGGTGAAGGACAGGGAAGCCTGGTGTGCTGCAGTCCATGGGGTCACAAAGAGTCGGACATGACTGAGGGACTGAACAGCAAGTCAGAATGATGAAAGTAATATTAAGCCCTTATGTTGTGCTGTGTGCCAGACTCTCTTCCAGGCATTTTATTGAAAAGAACTTATTTAATCTTTACAACAGTCTTACAAGGTAGGTACTGTCCTCATAGCCATTTCACAGTTGGCAGGGTGGGTGAGGGGATGCTAGTAGGTCGGCAACGGGCAGAGCAGCCTTGCATCGTAAGAAACTGCAGTTTCTTGTATGCTCCATTGGATGCTTATGCAGGGAAAAAAGCCTCTGTTTATAACCATCAGAAATACAATGATCACATAAATGAAGGAAGAGTTTTATTTTTACTAAGTGCTGAAAAGAGCTCACCATTTCATAATCAACAGGCAGCAACATTGCTCAAGACATTTGGGTCTCTAAACCCATATACCAACATCCATCTGTGTTTATGGTTACCAAAGTTATGATGATTCCAGATTGGACAGGGAAGCCTGGTGTGCTGCAGTCCATGGGGTCACAAAGAGTCGGACATGACTGAGGGACTGAACAGCAAGTCAGAATGATGAAAGTAATATTAAGCCCTTATGTTGTGCTGTGTGCCAGACTCTCTTCCAGGCATTTTATTGAAAAGAACTTATTTAATCTTTACAACAGTCTTACAAGGTAGGTACTGTCCTCATAGCCATTTCACAGTTGGCAGGGTGGGTGAGGGGATGCTAGTAGGTCGGCAACGGGCAGAGCAGCCTTGCATCGTAAGAAACTGCAGTTTCTTGTATGCTCCATTGGATGCTTATGCAGGGAAAAAAGCCTCTGTTTATAACCATCAGAAATACAATGATCACATAAATGAAGGAAGAGTTTTATTTTTACTAAGTGCTGAAAAGAGCTCACCATTTCATAATCAACAGGAAGCAACATTGCTCAAGACATTTGGGTCTCTAAACCCATATACCAACATCCATCTGTGTTTATGGTTACCAAAGTTATGATGATTCCAGATACAAGCATTGGATTGATTGATTTTTTCTATTAGTAAACTTTGTTTTGAATAACTATGAACTTCAAAGAAGTGAGTGAATCATAAGTATACACCTTATGAGCTTTTGCAAAATGAACACTTGTGTAACCAGGACTCAGATCAAGAAACAGAACGTTCTTAGCACCCCGTAAGTCCCTTCTAGTCACAGTGCACCCTAAAGGTAACCAACTACCATCCTGACTTCTAACACCTTACATTCATTTTGCCTATATATCTTTGAACTTTATATAAATGAAATCATGTAGTATATGCTTCTTTAGTGTCTGGCTTCTTTTAAAATTGTGAGATTCAGCCACATGGTTGTGTGAACTGAAAGTCTGTTCATTCTTGTCATTGTGTAGTATTCCACTGATGGACATACCACACTGATCTATCCCTTCTGCTGTAGGTGGACTTTTGAGTTGTTTCCAGTTTTGGGCTATTGCAAATAATGATGCTGTGAATATTCTTTTGATAGCTGTCTTTTGGTACCATATGTATGCATTTAATTTCTGCAAGTATGTGTGGAGGCAGTTTATGGTATCTGTGATTTTCATCCCATAGTAGGAAGTTGTTCAGTCATTAAGTCTTGTCGGACTCTGTGACCCCATGGACTGCAGCACAACAGGCTTCCCTGCCCTTCACTCTCTCCCGGAGTTTGCTCAAACTCATGTCCATCGTGTCGGTGATGCCATCCAGCCATCTCATCCTCTGTCACCCCTTTTTCCTGCCTTCAGTCTTTCCCAGCATCAGAGTCTTTTCCAGTGAGTTGGCTCTTTGCATCAGGTGGCCAAAGTATTAGCAGTAAGAGGGGGTTACAAAATATTATCCAAAGGAGGTATCGGTTTAAGGGAACAGTTGAGACTCTGGTTTGAAGCAGAGGCTCTGTCCATGGTCCATTCTCTTTCCCACAGAGATTGTCCCTGCCGTCGTGTGCTTCCTGCTAGGGAGTGCTGTGGCTGAGCTCTGAGGAGGGCGTTTTGAGAATCTTGCCAAAAGACTAAAGGTCTGGGACTTCCCTGGCTTTTTTCCTGGACTTCTAGGACTTTGTGCTCCCACTGCAGGGGGCATGGATTTGATCCCTTCTGGGGAAACAGGATGCTGCACGCTACTGCTGCTAAGTCGCTTCAGTCGTGTCCAACTCTGTGCGACCCCATAGACGGCAGCCCACCAGGCTCCCCCATCCCTGGGACTGTCCAGGCAAGAACACTAGAGTGGGTTGCCATTTCCTTCTCCAATGCATGAAAGTGAAGTCACTCAGTTGTGTCCGACTCTTCACGACCCCGTGGACTGCAGCCCACCAGGCTCCTCCGTTCATGGGATTTTCCAGGCAAGAGCACGCCCCACCAAAATTAAATCAATAATAAATAAATAAATAAAAGACTGAAGGGCAGAGACCTGCATTCTCACTTCCACCACTAGAGGTCAGGCATTCACAAGGGACAGGGACTGGCCACCCCTCTTCCATTCAACCTTCAAGTTCCTGTCCCTTTTTCCTTGGTAACTGGGGATCCAACTCTGCCAGGGGAATTTAAACAAAATCTTCTTAGTGCACCTCAGAGGAGGCAATGGAACCAACACACTTTTGGGGCATCAAACCTTTTTCGCCCACCCTTCCCTGTAAAATGGAGACTCTCTAGGGTCTGGTTGTCTCTTAGGGGTAACCCATGTTTTCGGTCCTCATTCACTCACTGGCTTTAATGGGGAGTGTATCCAACCCTGGGCCATCTCTGCTGGATTCACTGTTCCTACATGGTGACTGCTATAGACACGCACATGCTGGTAAATGTTTACCAACTTGTTCTGGGAGTTGGGGGGAGTAGTTTGTAGTGTTTACTAATCTCTGTGATGTAAACACTTTCACTGTGTCTGATTTCAGTTATTAATGAGAGGTCACTCAACCTGGAATTGGGAAGAGATGCTAAACAGCATAGTCGTCATCATGCATATGTGCTCAGTTGTGTCTAACTCTTCGCGACCCTGTGTACTGTAGCCCGCCAAGCTTTATCTTTCCTTTTCTCCTTTGCTTTTCACTTATCTTCTTTTCACAGCTATTTGTAAGGCCTCCCCAGACGGCCATTTTGTTTTTTTGCATTTCTTTTCCATGGGGATGGTCTCTATGCTCCAACTGTGACATAGTAAAGAAAATCTGCATATAAGGGGACCATAGGTTCAAACCTATGTTGTTCAAGGGTCCAAGGGTCTATGAATATGGTATAGTCTCAGTCAAGGAAACATTAAATGTTACATTTATAAAGGTAGCATCAAAATAGTTACCTTTAAAGGGATTGAATTCTTGAATCACCATTTATATCTTACAAGTTAACTTGAAAAAATTCAAATGGAAATGAATCACTCAATTGTTCATTTTGCATAGCTCCAATACCTGAATACTGACTATTTTGACCAAAACTATGACTGTTTGCATTAGCACCATTTGACGGTCCTGCCTCATTTATCATACTGTTATCTGCACAATTGAAGTCAGATCCCTCAAATGCCTCTGACTGTGCAATAAAAGCAGCAGTACTAGAACTGGTGACTGTTGACAGACTGGAAGAAGACATCTGATGGAGCTGTCTCAAGTCTCTTGGGTCTAACACTGAATTACAGGAAGGATTTTCAAGATTTATGCTCACAAGTCTGGGATTATCGGTCTCCCTCATGCTGTCATTACTGGGCGTTATCATGTTCACAGGGCAGTTAGGCAGCATGCTGGCATCAGAAATACCATATAAGTCAGCTGGTGATACGGATGATGCTTCCATTCTACCTATGTCATTGGTATTGTTATAAATGCAAGCATTAGAAGCATTCAGATCACTCATTTCCAGGAATGGTGGGATAACTTGTGAATTAGAGGAAAGTGTCCCTGTTGAATAACCACTCAGTGAATTTGTATTGACTGAGCATGAGGTGGGGTGGGTGACTGATGCCCAGCCTGAAGAAGGCTGAGTACCCATCGGTAGTATGGCTGAAGCAGGATGTGACAATGTACTTGAGATGGACGCAGAGGAGGAAAAGTAGGATTCTGCTTGACTTGAAACAGGCCTGGAAGTTTCTGGCAAAACTGCACCATGAGGAAACAAGTCTGGTTCTGTGGGGAAGGAAATGTATTTTTACAAAACTGAAATGAACAAAATTCTAAATTAAAATTACATAAACATTCATAAAAAAATTTTCAAGGAAATCAATGTAACACTTCAAATAAAATGTTAAATAGGAGATAATTATTACATAAGTCCAAAACTGAATTCCACAATACTGTTTTACAAATGCCTATAAAATAATTTGGTAAGTTATTTTGGCATAGAAAATTTCATTTCAGTTAAACGTGGAAATCTAGCTTCTGAGGCCTTCTAAAGGTATTTTTGAAATGTGAAAGATAAATGTCAGAATTTCACTTAATGGGCCTCTAAATATTCAAAACCATTTCATATTCTCTTCTTTCAGGAGAAAATGGAGGGATGGAGGAAACATTAAGGATGATTGAGAAATCTACATAAATTTCTAAGCCATATTATAACTCACACTAATGTTCTATAAAATTTTCAGAAAAAAATGTAGTAGTATATTTAATTACATATTATATGACAGCTATACATATTAAACCAAGAAAAAGCACTGATTTAAGAACATAAAAAGAAAAAAAAGACTTCTAATTAACCTGGGATAATGATCTAAACCAGAAATTGGCAACTTTTTTTCCATAAAAAGCCAGACAGTAAATATTTTAGGTTTTGTGCATCATGCAGCCTCTACTGAAACTTCTTAACTCTGCAGCTATAATAGTACAAGAAAAGAGCCATAAACAATATGCAATCAAATGAGCTGTGTTCTAGTAAAACTTTATAAATAAATATAGGTAATTGACCAGGTCTAAACCATTTCTTTCATGACACACTGTAATTAGTACAATTACCATCATAGGAATGAAATGTAATTTCTCAAAACAATAAATCCCCAAACATAATCACAGTTGCTAACAGGACTTTCAGAAGCTGAGATCAATTCATTCCATATTCATAGCATGAAAAAAATATGTAGGAATGGAATAAATCAAAGACTCAGTTTTCATTACTAAGAATAGAATTCTAGTATATTGTGCAAAACACTGGTCTCTCTGATCACGAGGAATACTCTATTGGGCATAAAATACCTTTTTTGATGAATCTTCCTTCTCCAGTTGGTCCTAGGGGACTAGGTCTAGGTCTTTCAGGAAAATTAACTCCTGTGATAAATTTTTTTCCATTATTAAATATAATTTGAAAAACAACAGTATATCAGTTAAAATTTGAAAAACTGAATAAAGAAAAACCCAAAACCAAATTTACTTAAATACCAATCAAACCAAAATATTCTTACCACAATCCTGCCACAGTTTCTGGAAAAGCAGAGTTGTTTTTTGTTTCTTTGCTTTATTTCCATACGTGTCTGGTTAGAAAGAAATTGGGAAAATGTGTGAATCATCAATGAGTATGCTTCTTCTCCTTTAACACATATATAGATGTCTTATTCCTACATACAAAATGCTTTAAATAAATGTACATAACATAGATTTCTAGGTGTCACAAAGTATGTCCCAAGCCAGTAATAAAGGGCATTTTTCTCCTAGTAAAAAATAGCTTATAATATTCCTCTTGTTTTATTATA
Source organism: Oreotragus oreotragus (assembly GCA_006410675.1). Lineage (NCBI taxonomy): Eukaryota > Metazoa > Chordata > Mammalia > Artiodactyla > Bovidae > Oreotragus > Oreotragus oreotragus. The sequence goes on from SJYX01016965.1 coordinate 328,519, forward strand.
ACACCTACAGGTTAACCAATGGTCAATTAATGGGCTAAGGGCAGATTAGGACCAAGATGGAGACCACTTTCTGAGTGGCAAGTTTGCCATCTATCAAGAAGGTACAATAAGGACCAAAACAGAATCTCAAATATAAAACAAATTCTGATAAACAGTTTAAATTATCCCAGATATCTTTCCTAAGAAAGAAATTCAAAGAGCACAAAGATGAGTCAAAAATCAACAAAAAACTTTAAGGAAAGAAAACTGTGAATAAATAACCTGACTATATTCTAATATATCTTACAAGACAATGTTCTTAGCAGGACTAAGAAACACATAAAACATTAACACAAAAGGTCATACCCTTTTCATCTGGCAGGTATCTAAAATCCATAGATTCACTGACTTCCTGATCAGAAGGTCGCCGCAACTGCATCTTTACTGTTACTGGTTCTGTTATAGCTTTGCAGTATGGTGGAGTCTTGAAAACAATGGCTACTTGACGGTGTACATCAGCTTGTGAAAAGACACCTTTTGCTTCCCACTCATTCAACACAAACCGAACTTCTATGTCGTCTAGTGATTACGAAAACAAACAATTCGAACACAAAGTAAAATGTACCAATTTAAAATATATTCTGAATTCAATGAAACAAACAAAAAAAACCAAAAAATACCTTTCTGAACTTTGTCACAGAGTAGAAATATTTCATCTCCTCCTTTGACACTTCCACAGTTCTTGTTTACACGACAAATCCTTAATTCTGCAGTATTAGGAGCACCTAAATAGAAAGGATTTTTTTTAATGGGTTGCTACCTTAGTAATCGAGTTAGACAAGTTGTGGTCCATTTGATCAGACTGGTTAGTTTTCTGTGATTGTGGTTTTCAGTCTGTCTGTCCTCTGATGGAGAAGGATAAGAGGCTTATGGAAGCTTCCTGATGGGAGAGACTGACTGAGGGAGAAACTGGGTCTGTTCTGATGGGCGGGGCCATGCTCAGTAAATCTCCAATCCAATTTTCTGTTGATGGGTGGGGCTGTGTTCCCTCTCTGTTATTCACTTGGGGCCAAACTATGGTGGAGGCAATGAAGATAATGGCGATCTCCTTCAAAAGGTCCGATGAAGGCACTGCTACACTCAAGTGCCCCCAGCCCAGCAGCACGCCACCGCCAATCCACAACTTCGCCAGAGACTTCTGGACACTCAGGGGCTAGTCTGGGTCAGTCTCTTGTGGAGTCACTGCTCCTTTCTCCTGGGTCCTGGTGTGCACAAGGTTCTGTTTGTGCCCTCAAGATTCTGTTTCCCCAGTCCTGTGTAAGTTCTGGCGGCCCCATGGTGGGGTTAATGGTGAGCTCCTCCAAGAGGGTTTATTCCATACCCAGGTATGCTGCACCCATAGCCTTGTCTAACTCAATAAAACTATGAGACACACTGTATAGGGCCCCCCAAGACGGATGGGTCATGGTGGAGAGTTCTGACAAAACATGGTCCACTGGAGAAGGGAATAGCAAACCACTTCAGTATTCTTGCCTTGAGAACCCCATGAACAATATGAAAAGGCAAAAAGCTAGGATACTGAAAGATGAACTCTTCAGGTCAGCAGGTGCCCAATATGCTACTGGAGATCAGTAGAGAAATACCTCCAGAAAGAATGAAGAGATGGAGTCACAGCAAAAACAACACCCAGCTGTGGATGTGACCAGTAATGGAAGTAAAGTCCGATGCTGTAAAGAGCAATAATGCATAGGAACCTGGAATGTTAGGTCCGTGAATCAAGGCAAATTGGAAGTTGTCCAACAGGAGATGGCAAGAGTGAACATCAACATTTTAGGGATCAGCAAACTAAAATGGACTAGAATGGGTGAATTTAACTCAGATGACCATTATATCTACTACTGCGGGCAAGAAGAAATGGAGGAGCCATCACAGTCAACAAGAGAGTCTGAAATACAGTACTTGGATGCAATCTCAAAAATGACAGAATAATCTGTTTCCAAGGCAATTCATTCAATATCACAGTAATCCAAGTTTATGTCCCAACCAGTAATGCTGAAGAAGCTGAAGTTGCATGGTTCTATGAAGACCCACAAGACCTTCTAGAACTAACACACAAAAGAGATGTCCTTTTCATTATAGGGGACTGGAATGCAAAAGTAGGAAGTCAAGAAACACCTGGAGTAACAGGCAAATTTGGCCTTGGAACAGAATGAAGCAGGGCAAAGGCTAATAGAGTTTTGCCAAGAGAACGCACTGGTCATAGCAAACACCCTCTTTCAACAAAACAAGAAAAGACTCTACACATGGACATCACCAGATGATCAACACCAAAATCAGACTGATTATACTCTTTGCTGCCAAAGATGGAGAAGCTCTATACAGTCAGCAAAAACGAGACCAGGGGCTGACTGTGGCTCAGATCATGAACTCCTTATTGCCAAATTCAGACTTAAATTGAAGAAAATAAGGAAGACTACTAGACCATTCAGATATGACCTAAATCAAACCCTCACAATTATACAGTGGAAGTGAGAAATAGATTCAAAGGATTAGATCTGTTAGAGTGCATGAAGAACTATGGACGGAGGTTCATGACATTGTACAGGAGCCAGGGATCAAGACCATCCCTAAGAAAAAGAAATGCAAAAAGGCAAAAATGGTTGTCTGAGGAGGCCTTACAAATAACTGTGAAAAGAAGAGAAGTGAAAGGCAAAGGAGAAAAGGAAAGATATAAGCATCTGAATGCAGAGTTCCAAAGAATAGCAAGGAGAGATAAAAAAGCCTTCCTCAGTGATCAATGCAAAGAAACAGAGGAAAACAACAGAATGGGAAAGGCTAGAGATCTCTTCAAGAAAATCAGAGACACCAAAGGAACATTTCATGAAAAGATGGGCTCAATAAAGGACAGAAATGGTATGGACCTAACAGAAGCAGAAGATATTAAGATGAGGTGGCAGGAATACACAGAATTATACAAAAAAGATCTTCACGACCCAGATAATCACAATGGTGTGATCACTCACCTAAAGCCAGACATTCTGGAATGTGAAGTCAAGTGGGCCTTAGAAGCATCACTATGAACAAAGCTAGTGGAGGTGATGGAATTCCAGTTGGGCTATTTCAAATCCTGAAAGATGATGCTGTGAAAGTGCTGCACTCACTATGTCAGCAAATTTGAAAAACTCAGCAGTGGCCACAGGACTGGAAAAGGTCAGTTTTCATTCCAATCCCAAAGAAAGGCAATGCCAAAGAATGGTCAAACTACCGCACTCATGTCACACGCTAAATGCTCAAAATCACTATGGTTTTTCCAGTAGTCATATATAGATGTGAGAGTTGGACTATAAAGAAAGCTGAGCATCAAAGAATTGATGTTTTTGAACTGTGGTGTTGGAGAAGACTCTTGAGAGTCCTTTGGACTGCAAGGAGATCTAACCAGTCCATCCTAAAGGAAATCAGTCCTGAATATTCATTGAAAGGACTGATATTGAAGCTGAAACTCCAATACTTTGGCCACCTGATGTGAAAAACTGACTCCTTGAAAAAGACCCTGATGCTCAGAAAGATTGAAAGTGGAAGGAGAAGGGGATGACAGAGGATGAGATGGTTGATGGCATCACCAACTCAATGGACATGACTTAGTAAACTCTGGGAGCTGCTGATGGACAGGATGGCCTGGCATGCTGCAGTCCATGCGGTCACAAAGAGTCAGATACAACTGAGCGACTGAACGTTTTATTCTTTTTTGATGGAAAATTTTAAGAAAACAATTTACAGGATAGATAGCAATAAAAACTTTAGTGTATAAACAAGTAAAGGACACTCAATACCTTAATCTTCCACATCTATCCCTTTCCTTTCTTAATGGCATTGCCTTGGTTTATTTAGAGCCTTATGATTTCAACTGGAGACATTAACACGTCTTCTAATTAAATCTCCCTGCTTGTAAACTGGGATTTTTCCCATCCATCCCATACACTCTCATCAGATTGAACTTTTAATTCCCTGGCATTCAAAGCTCTCCATGATGAGGAAAGTCTGATTTACCTTACCTTTATAACTCTACGTTCCACTATCTTTTCGCATGTAGAACTGGTATAGTCATAAACCGCTGGTGGGCACATATGTAACAGTATACTTACACAGAAATATTTGAGGGCGATTTCATAATCTTTAAAACTAAGAATATCCAGATCCTTTAATCTACCATTTGCCAACATTTCTACTTCAACAAATTTATGCTAGAGACATCTGCACAAGATAGGCACATATAGGATATATTTAATGCAGTACAATTTGTTAAAGAACAAAGAAAAAAATTGAGAGGGAAACAAACCACATGCCTTGTAACAAGCTAATGACTTATAAAAGTATGACACAGTTATATCATATGCAGCTACTGAGAAGAATAAGGTACCTGAAAGGGAAAGAGGTTCAAGATATGTTTCTAAGAGGAAAAAAAAGCTAAAAAAAAAAATCAGTGATGATTTTGAAAAAGTTGCCAAAAAATAGATGGTGTGAATGATGATCATGAGATGAGGTATTTGTTGTATATATAGTAGGAAGAAACTGATGAAATATCTTTGGAGAATGAGATTATAGGAGGTTTACTCTGCTTGTTATCTACTTCAGATAGATAACATCTACTCCATAACGTTTGAATTTTCCCATAATGAGCATATTCGTTTTTTTAAATTGCCAAGATACTTTAAAATTTTTTATTTTTTTTAAATTAAAAAAAATTTTTTTTTAATTTTTTATTTTTTAAATTTTATTTTATTTTACTTTACAGTACTCTACTGGTTTTGGCATACATTGACATGAATCTGCCACGGGTGTACACGAACTCCCAAACATGAACCCCCCTCCCTCCTCCCAACCCCCATCATCCCTCCAGATCATCCCGACACTGGGACTTCCCTGGTGGTCCAATGGTTAGGAATCCGCCTGCCAATTCAGGGGACGTGGGTCCGATGCTAGGGTGGGAAGATTCCATGTGATGCAGGGCAACTAAGCCCATGCGCCACAACTACCGAGCCAGTGCCCTAGAGCCTGTGCTCCCCAACAAGAGGAGTCACCACAACGAGAAGCCTGCGCATCAAAGCAGCAGCCCCTGCTCTCTCCAGCCAGAGGAAAGCCCGTGAAGCAACAGACACCCAGCGTGGCCAAGTAAACAATAAAATAAAAAGTCATGGAGAAGGAAATGGCACCCCACTCCAGTACTCCTGCCTGGAGAATCCCATAGACAGAGGAGCCTGGTAGGCTACAGTCCCTGGGGTCGCAAGGAGTCAGACACGACTGAGTGACTTAACCCAATCCAATGTATATGTATAACTGATTTCACTTTGCTGTACATGTGACACTAACACAACATTGTAAATCAACTATACACTAATAAAAAAAAATTTTAAGTACAAAAAAAAAAAAGTCAAGGCTACAAATACAAGAAAAACAAATTACTTACGGTTGTCATAAATTGGGTTGGAGACAACAGGATGTAGAGCAGTTGTTAAATTACCATGTTCATCAGGGAGGAAAACTTGAAAACATAATCTCACCACGTTGAGGTCACAATCTTCAATATCAAGCAGCTGTTGTTCAGGGACTGAATAGTACATTAAAAAAAAATAAGAATATAGAATAGTCACATAGAACTAAAGCCCTGTTAAGTCCTCCTCCCTGCCCAATACAGCCAATAACCTTTAGTAGCATCTAAATCTGTACTAACAAAAATACAACGGTACACAATCTCAAGCCAGCCTTTTATGCTTTTCATCATATATTTCATTATCCATCATAATTCATAAGTAATGACCATGGTCAGGGAGTAACTATCCCAGTCATCTGGTATTTAAAGCAGAACCCCAAAGTTGCATAAATCAAATTTATACAAAAAATGATTGTAGGTTTTATACAACAAAGACTAGGCATTCATTCACTAATTTAACAAATATGTATTTAGTTCAGTCATGCATTAAGGACTCTGCAAATTATCTCCAAAATCTGCATAAGAATTACTCCATTTTACAGATGAGGAACTGATTTTAAAGAAATGAAATTACATTTCTAACGTTTCACAGCTAAGAAGTGGCAAAGAATTCAAACTCAGGCCACTGAATCCAGAGCCTATGCTCTTAAAAAAACTGAACCCTATTACAAAATTTTACATATGTGTTGCATAAAAATGACATACACAGGAAACATGGATCAATATTTTAGGGGTCAAATACCAAGAGGATACTAGATGAGTTAAGTCAGCTAATTTCCTTAAGAAATTTTATGTGCAAACTTAACTTTCCTCAAAAGAAAAAAAAAAAACCCACAGCAGGAAAACTTCACAGTTCTGAAAAAAAATTTTTTAACATGCTTTATAACATAATATAATGACAGTCTGTTAAACTGCTATTTAAAATAAATCTATTTCCAAAAAATAAATAAATAAATAAAATAAATCTATTTCCAAAGGAAAATATAACTGCCTTTTCAAAGAATACTATAAGGTGTAGCAATCAACTATAACAGCCATGTTTATAAAAAGCATGAAACACATATATTAAATTATATGACAATTTTATTTTTCAAAAAGCATTAAAACTTGAAATATGAAATTTGAAAATGGTTAAAACCCAAATACTTTATTCTCACAGTTAGTAATAATAAAAATGATAATATATTTTTGACTGTTTTTATGTAAACTATACTCAGTAGCTTTCATGATATTAAAAATTATTCCACTGTCAGCATTCTTAAGCCTACAATTCCAAAGAGCCTACAAAAACATATCTGTACAACTAAAAGGTCAAATGTTATAATACAAACACCTGTATCACAGCAATCTCTGCTGGCACAATTAGGTAGGCAATGAGAGATCCACATCATCAAAATAATTTTTTTAAACATTATAAATTTACAGTTTAAGGCAATGTTTCTCAATTCCTAAGATGAGTAATCAATACATACAAAAATAAATTAGAAAAGTGCTCTGACAAGTTTAAAAACAAATGGATAAACTGTGACAGCTACGTAATAAAAAAGAACTATGAATATAAACACAAACATGTATGTATCTCAAAAATGTTACGTGAGCAAAAGGAACCAGATATAAAATATATACCACATGCTTTCATTTGTATGACAATTCTCCTCACGAGAACATGCCTCTCGCAAAGAAGAGATTAACTGACGACAAAAGAAAGCAAATAGCTGACTGGAGCCAGAGAGGGGAGAGGGAATTGACTGGAAGGTAGACAGATTTTGTAGTAATAGTGGAGGTAGTAGAAATTTTTCTCATCTGGACTATGGTGGTGTTACATACATCTGAGTGGATCCTACTGTAGAGAAATAAGACCTCAAGAAAACTTTAAAAATCTTTTAAAATAGTACATGGAGGAAAAATAAATTGGTTAATAAACCAGGAATGGGAATAAAGATATATTTATTATAATTCAGGATCAAAGAAACCCAGAGAGGTAAGTTCAGGATAAGAGGCTTCTTGTTTGCCAACTTAGAGGTAGCTAAGAGGATGAGAAATTGAGATGAGCTTTCAAAAGCCTATAGATGAAAAATAAAGGAATGCAGGGTCTGCCAAAGATAGAGAATCTGATAAATGCCCAGTGCTTTGGCTGGGGCTTTGAGAAGTTAAACCCAAAGTAAGGGTGAACTGGATGGAAAGATAACAGACTTCACAGGGATAAAAGCCCAGCTTCAAATAACCTAAATCATTCACTAATTTTAGATGATCTCAGACTTCTAGTGTGACTAGCCACTTACCACAAGAAAGCCTTCTGAAGGGAGATTATATCCTAGACATCAAAACTTTGTGTATAAGGTGACTGGTGAAAGTGAAAGTTGCTTATTTGCGTCTGATTTTTTTGTGACCCCATGGACTATAGAGTCCATGGAATTCTCCAGGCCAGAATACTGTACTCTATTTTAAATAAGCAGGCATAAGAAGAAGTGAAAGTGAAAGTGTTAGTTGCTCAGTCATGCCTGACTCTTTTTGATCGACTGTAGCCCACCAGGCTCCTCTGTCCATGGGATTCTCCAAGCAACAATGCTGGAGTGGGTAGCCATTCCCTTCTCCAGGGGATCTTCCCAACTCAGGGACTGAACCTGGGTCTCCTGCATCTCCTGCAGGTGGATTCTTTACCTCTGAGCTACCAGGGAAGCCCTGGCAAAAGAGACAAAGTAATTTTTTTTTAAGACAAGAAACATACAGAAACAGACCACAAACATTCCACATAATTTTCAGACACATGACTTAAAATAACTATATTTAATATATTTAAGGAGTTAAAGATAATGCTGAGAGTTCAGCAGAGTACTTGAAACTATTAGAAAAGGAACCAAGCAAAATTCAATAGAACTGAAAAACACAATAAACTGAAATTTAAAATGTCATCAAATTTATCAACTGTTTTATAGAAAACACTTCATGTCTTATCTTTTTATAGAAACCAAGGACTAAAATCTACAACATTTTATACTAAGAGGTTTATATATATAAATATATATATATAGATTTTTTTTTCTACTAAGAATTTTTAAAGTATTCATCTACACTGAAATCTAAGGCATTTGAAAGCTGATTTTTATACATGGCAAGAAGCAGGGAATCCAACTTTCCTCAGCTTCATTTATCAGCTATCAATATTTCCTCCCTTTCTCTTGATCTGACATGCTACCACTGTCATTTGCTAAAGGTTCATATTTTCATAAGTCTGTTTCTGGGCTCTGTTTTACTCTACTGGTCATTTAGTCTATTGTTACCACAATACTACTTAATCAGTACTTCTTCATAATAAACTCCAGTATCTCATAACTATTCCTTCATAATAAGTCCTAATAGCTGATAAGGTCAGTTTCTCATTGCTGTTCCTCTTATATAAATTATCCTCCTTTTCCTGTTCAGAATCATATTATCATATTTATTGAAAATTCTTGTTGGGAGTTTGGAATTTCACTGAACCTATATATCAATTTGGTAAAAAATACTGTCTTACATTATTGATAATAAAGAACATGATATACCTCTCCATCTATCTAGGTGTGTTCATAATGGGCTTCCCTAGTGACTCAGTGGTAAAGAATCCACTTGCCATTGCAGGAGATGTGGGTTTGATCCCTAGATTGGGAAGATCCTCTGGAGAAGGAAATGGCAACCCACTTCACTATTTTTGCCTTGGAAATCCCATGGACGGAGGAGCCTGGCAGGCTACTGTCCACAGGGTCACAAAAAGAATAGGATATACTTAGATGCTAACCAACAAAACAACAATTATCTCATAATAAAATTTTGAAATTTTCTCTAAAGAAATCTTGATCATGATTTCTTAGATCTGTTGCTAGTTATTTTATATTTTCTGAAAATATTTCCTTTAATTATTTGCTGCTATCCTATGGAAATGCAACTGACTTTTGTATGTTACTTTTATATGCATTCACCCTTTTATTAATAAACATTAATAATTTATATATCCTTTTGCATTCTCACTGTAAATAATAGCTTCCAATAATTGGTTTTATTTCCTCAGTTTTGACTAGATCTCTGTGCACTGGTTACAATCTCCACTACAGTGCGAATAGAAGCAGCAAGAGTGCACATCCTTTTCTCATTCCTAACTTCAGAGTGAATGCTTCCATTTCCTCCACTTAATGTTTACTGTAGGCTTTTTAATACATACATAGCACAATACAATAGGCCTTATTTTAAAAAGTCTGCAATGTGAAAAATGATAGTTGCAAGTCTAACAAAAGTAAGCATGAGACTAATCAAATTCTCTTAAATTTTTCTTAAACTAGTTTAAAATTTCTCTTTATACCTTATCAAAAGGATAAATACAAGGTAACACTTATTCTCCTTAAGCCACCTTTATAAATAAATGTCACTCCTTAGTCTTAGGAGCAGTGTATATGCAGTAAGAATCTTATTTTTATCAAAAAGATATGATCATGATTTCTTCTGAAAGTAGGGATTAAAATTTTTAAATCAATTATAACACCTACTAGCAAAAGAGATGTGACTTTTCTAATTTACTACTACTACTACTAAGTCACTTCAGTCGTGTCTGACTCTGTACGACCCCATAGATGGCAGCCCACTAGGCTCCACCATCCCTGGGATTCTCCAGGCAAGAACACTGGATATTCTAATTATTGCTAAATATTACTAAAATTTAAAAAGTGATTAATGAGGCAAAAATATACAGTACACAGATTAATACTTTTAAGAGCTATATCTCATTTAAGGAAAAAAAAGTTTAGTGATAATTCATTTAATTTCTGTTACTTAAAATATATAGATATAATACAGTAAAAGCTAACATTTAAGTGCTTGTTTGCCAGGCAAAAGGTAAATGGTCACAGCAATCTACCATTCATGACTTATTCTTTCAACATATTTATTGGGTTTTTATTATGTGCTACACACTAAAACAAATGCCAAATAGAGATATGAAAAGACAGTGCCTGCCCTTAATGAGATTAGTGTCTGGATGAGAAACAGATATATAAGCTAAAATTATATAATGTAATAACATGAAAAGTGTTATAATGGGAGTATGTTCAAGGCATATGCCTTTATACTGAAGGCATAAAAGAAGTGTCCCAAGTTCTGCACAGGGTAATAAAGAAGGCTTTCTAAAATGATTGCAATGAAGAAAGGATAACAAAGTACACAAAAGCTTTTTCTGCCTTCTTGCTTTTTAAGCTTTAAGTTGTGAGGAAAGGCTCTTATTTTCTTGTATTTAACCACACTTTAAGAGAAGAATCTATTAGAGACTATCTGTCTTTTTAAACTGCATTCCCTTTCAGACTACCAATATAAAATTATCCTCCCAAACTTAACTGTAAAATAGTCTTTGTGCTCCCCTAACAACTCAGTGGCACCCCACTCCAGTACTCTTGCCTAGAAAATCCCATGGATGGAGGAGCCTGGTGGGCTACAGTCCATGGGGTAGCACAGAGTCGGACACGACTAAGCGACTTCACTTTCACTTTTCACTTTCATGCACTGGAGAAGGAAATGGCAACCCACTCTAGTGTTCTTGCCTGGAGAATCCCAGGGACGGGGGAGCGTGGTGGGATGCTGTCTATGGGGTCGCACAGAGTCGGACACGACTGAAGCGACTTAGCAGCAGCAGCACCAGCAGCAGCAACAACTCAGTGTCCTCTGCACATGAAAAACAGTATAAAGTAACTAATAAAAGTAACAGAATTGCGAATTCTTTATTGTAAAAATCTTATAGCTTTTAATCACTGAATATTAGAATTCCTTATATGTCATTACATAGCCAGAAAGTGATAGCTAAAATTTTTTTCCCCGCTTTTGCAGTAAGAGTCCCCCATGAAGTCTGTCTTGTGTGTGTGTGTGTGCCAGCTAAATGAACACAGTTAAAATTTGCTATCAGTGCCCTTAATTAAATTCCTCCATCCAATTTAGACTTTAGCACATATTAGATAATTTGAACTGGTATTTTACATGAAGCCTCAAGTTTAATACTACTTAACTATTGTATGTTCCTTTCTGCAAGAGAGAGCTACTATTTTAAAGAACTAATGGCAAGAAAGAATTCACCTTAAACATCCTAGATACACACAAAGCAAAAACCATTTTTAATAGTCTTTGTATTTTCACATACTTGATCTTTAGGAAATGGACTGTCAAAATCAGATTGTCTATAGACCAGAATTGGTAGATCCCATTCAGCTAAACATTTTCAATTCCATTGTTTCTAAATATCATAAATATATAACACAAAGTCAGATACTAATCTTGTAATTCTTTATCAGTAGAATCTTCCTGTGTTAAATGATACATCTATTTTACAAAGTGTCAGTTCAAATTCCTACACAAGTGGTAGAATTTACTGGTATATTCTGAAAATAACACAGAATAAACAACCAAGAAAGGGTAACTCTACATTTGAGTTCAGATTACTTCCATTAGTTTTTAGTGTTTTGAGTTCTTTCAAGGGGATTAGATATTATATGTTTTGCTTAATATTAGAAATACACATTTTAGGTTTTATTTCAACAGTCTAGGAAAAACAATAAAACATAGAATATTTATTTCTACTACAAAAACCACATCAGAATAGAGAATGAGGTAACTCTAACCATTCTATTTAAATTTATAACTCATCCCGCTAACTACAGATTCCTGGCTCCTTACACTGCTATTTTTATCCTTTAGTACTTCTAGCTGTCTAATAAATTATATGTGTGTGTGGCTGCTCAGGCATTCAATCATGTCTGACTCTACAACCCTAAGGCCTGTAGCCCAGCAGGCTACTCTGTCCATAAAACTTTGCAGGCAAGAATATGGGAGTGGGTTGTCATTTCCTACTCCAAGGGATCTTCCCTACACAGGGACTGAACCCGTTATCTCTCGCACCTCCTGCACTAGTAAGCAGATTCTTTACCACTGTACCACCTGGGCTTCCCAATAAATTATATACTAGTTTATTAAGTTTAATTGTTAACTCCTAGTCTCTCTCCCTAGAATATAAGTTATTCAAAGGCAGGAGTTTCTATCTGTTCTATTCACTGACTTATCCTGAGCACCAAGAACAACCTGGGACTATAAGGATAAAATAAGGTAAAAATCTGTCAAAGGAACGAATGCATAAGTAGTTAAGATAAGTAACCTACTGTATACAGGGAGAAAACACATTGCCTGAAGGTACTTGGCTGTAAAGATAAATATCTAATATAACAGTAACACAAATACATTGTTTAGGTGCCAAAGTCAAATATAAATAAGTTCCATTAGAGACATTGTCTATAATAAGCATGAAATCATCTCAGAAGACAACTGAATGACCTAATAGATATCATAAAGCTTTTTGTGATCAATTGCTAAGTGAATGGTATAATTAAGGGGATAGGACTTTGGGCTCAAGAGAACTGAAAAGGCATTTCAGATAAGGAAAGCAAAGGAAAGCAATTTGAGTATTTTTGGTAGACAAGTACAAACAAAGCATGTTCACTCAGTTATGTATTTATTCTGTCAATATATTTTAATTCTGTTTCTTCTGTGTATCTGACACTGGCCCAGGTACCAGAGATGCACAGAAGACCGGTTTCTGCCTTTCAGAGTCCCACAGTTTAGTGAGGGAGAAACACATAAATAAATTTATAGCAACAGTGTTAGAAATATATACAGCACTTTGGGGGAACAGATAATTTCGCTCCAAGAAGGTCACAGAAAGCATGAAAGAAGTGTCCCTTAAATTTGAGGGATGAACAGCAAGAATTTACCAGACAAATTAAAGCATTTCATGCAAGGAACTGCAAACAGAAGAACACAGAGGCAGAAGATGGCACCTAGAGATGATGCTGGAATGGAAACAAGGATCAGAATATAAAGGGCTTTAAATGCCATGCTTGAGAAACTCAATCTAGCCAGTATATCAGAGTTCCTCAAAGTGTGGTCCATGGATCACCAGCATTAGAATCATCTAGGGCAGAAATTTTTGAATTGTACTTTGAGACCCAGTAGAGTACATCATGAGAAACGCTGGGTTGGAAGAAGCACAAGCTGGAATCAAGATTGCCGGGAGAAATATCAATCACCTCAGAGATGCAGATGACACCACCCTTATGGCAGAAAGTGAAAAGGAACTAAAAAGCTTCTTGACGAAGGTGAAAAAGTTGGCTTAAAGTTCAACATTCAGAAAACGAAGATCATGGCATCTGGTCCCATCACTTCATGGCAAATAGATGAGGAAACAGTGTTAGACTATTTTGGGGGGCTCCAAAATGACTGCAGATGGTGATTGCAGCCATGAAATTAAAAGACGCTTACTCCTTGGAAGGAAAGTTATGACCAACCTAGATAGCATATTCAAAAGCAGAGACATTACTTTGCCAACAAAGGTCCGTCTACTCAAGGCTATGGTTTTTCCAGTGGTCATATATGGATGTGAGAGTTGGACCGTGAAGAAGGCTGAACGCTGAAGAATTGATGTTTTTGAACTGTGGTGTTGGAGAAGACTCTTGAGAGTCCCTTGGACTGCAAGGAGATCCAACCGTCCATTCTGAAGGAGATCAGTCCTGGGTGTTCTTTGGAAGGAATGATGCTAAAGCTGAAACTCTAGTACTTTGGCCACCTCATGCAAAGAGTTGACTCACTAGAAAAGACTCTGATGCTGGGAGGGATTGGGAACAGGAGGAGAAGGGGACGACAGAGGATGAGATGGCTGGATGGCATCACCAACTCGATGCACATGAATTTGAGTGAACTCTGGGAGTTGGTGATGTACAGGGAGGCCTGGCGTGCTGCAATTCATGGGGTTGCAAAGAGTCGCACATGACTGAGCAACTGAACTGAACTGAAGTGAGTCCTAAAATTAATTTAGTGGGTTAACTAAGCTTCCTCTTAAAAAAAAAAAAAAAANAACAGGTTTCTCAGGAGGCAGGTAAGGTGGTCCAGTATTCCCATCTCTTTAAGAATTTTCCAGTTTGTTAGAGGAGGAAATTGAGCAGGGAGGAAGGGTGTCCACCTTCTGCAGTGAGTCTGGATCTCAGAAATGTGAAAAAACAAAATTCAACCCAATAACTTTGAAGAATTAATTGACTTTATTCAATGGTTCAGGAATCAGGGAGAATCCCATCTAGCAACTACAAGGGCACTCAGAGGGGCTGTGCAAAATGGAAGGTTTTTTACAGGAAAAAGGGTGTGGCAAGGGCCCTATTGTTAAAAGAAAAGAAAGTGGGGGGGAGGGAAGAAGTGCCAAGGGTTTTATTATGCAGATTGTTTCTTCTTCTCTTGGGGGAATGGAGAGGGTCCCTGTGACAGACTATTATGTGACAGCTCCTCATTGGTGCTGACCAGAAAATTCCAAACTCGTTAAGATTACATTTATGGTAAAGATTGAAACTGCAACTGGGCTTGGTATTAAACCTAGCTTTGGAATCATGGGCTTTAGCACAAGTGACGCCATTTTGGGCCTGGGAGTTTTCTCTTTAACAGAACTCAGGGAGGAAAGAAGGCAGAACAAGGACAGGCTTATGGAAAAGGAAGCAGCAGCGGTAATGCAGGGCCCAGAATGGGAGGGTTTCCTTGCTGCTGCTGCTAAGTTGCTTCAGTTGTGTCCAACTCTGTGCGACCCCATAGACGGCAGCCCACCAGGCTCCCCCGTCCCTGGGATTCTCCGGGCAAGAACACTGGAGTGGGTTGCCATTTCCTTCTCCAATGCATGAAAGTGAAAAGTGAAAGTGAAGTTGCTCTGTCATGTCCGACTCTTTGCGACCCCATGGACTGCAGCCTACCAGGCTCCTCAGTCCATGGGATTTTCCAGGCAAGAGTGCTGGAGTGGGGTGCCATTGCCTTCTCCAGGGTTTCCTTAGGATAGGTGTGTATGCTTGGTGGTGGACTTCTGCTTGCTTTATTTGAACTACCTCAAACATTTGACTTGTTAATCACAGCACTTTTCTAGAGAAGCTAATAGGATTGGGCTGGGTGAGAGGCCCTGAGAGAGCCTGCCTGACCTAAGCTGCAGCAGAGGCTCTGGGTAGGGTTTCCTTAGGATAGGTGTGTATGCTTGGTGGTGGACTTCTGCTTGCTTTATTTGAACTACCTCAAACATTTGACTTGTTAATCACAGCACTTTTCTAGAGAAGCTAATAGGATTGGGCTGGGTGAGAGGCCCTGAGAGAGCCTGCCTGACCTAAGCTGCAGCAGAGGCTCTGGGTCCAAGCCCAGACTTTGGCACTGCCTATCAGGTAGGAACAACTCAACATTAATTGAGCACCTCTGAGACAAGTATTGTTTAAGACCCTGGGGCGCAAAGATATAAGATCAAAACTTTCTGTCATTAAGGGGTTATTCTTTGGTGAAGCAGTGATAAAGAATCTGCCTGTGGATAGAGGAGATGTGATTCCATCCCAGGGTTTGGAAGATCTCCTGGAGAAGGAAAGAGCAACCCACTTCAGTATTCTTGCCTGGGAAATCCCATAGACAGAGCAGCCTGGTGGGCCCCACTGCATGGGGCTGCAAGAGTGGGACACGACTTAGCTACTAAAACAACAATCAGTTCAGTCCAGTCGCTCAGTCGTGTCCGACTCTTTGCGAC
>SJYX01016967.1:0-29969 GCA_006410675.1 Oreotragus oreotragus
TCTAGGTCATCACAGAGCTCCACGCCAGTCTCCCTGTAATCGTGTATTTTGATTTCATTCTTTCCTGGACTCTGATTTTCTTGGAGACTCTGATTCCTTCTGTTCGCCTTTTGCCCCGCGGCTGGCATCATATTGATGGCTAACATCTGAGCACTCACTGTGTGCCAAGCTTTGTTCCAGGCACCTCGCAAGCATTCTCAAGTGACCCTCCTGACAACTCCATGAAGCATGTGCATTGTTATTATGTTACACTCCAGGAAGTACAGACTGAGAGAGGTTAAATAGACTGGCCCACGATTCTACCTAATAACGGGCAGAGGCAGGAGTTAAATCCTGGTCATCTGACCCTAGGCCCCATACTCTTAACATTTCACATGTCTTTATTATATTTCATAATGTCTGTAGTATTTCTTTGATAAATTCCTTTCCTCTTTCTTTCCTTTCTCCACCTGAACTCCAGTTAATTAGATGTAGGACCAGCTTAATCCACTGTCTCTCTTTCTTTTTTCTCCTAATGTACACATCTTCTGCTTTTAGTCCTGTTTTCTGGAATATTATCTTACTCCAGATAAGATAATATCTTCCTATCCCTGTACTGGATTTTTAAATGATAACATTCGTATTTATAATTCCCAAGACCGCTCTTTTATTCTATGTTTGTTCTTTTTCCACGGTACCCTCTTCTTTTTTAATGGATAGAAGAGTCTTTCACACTTTTCTGTGGTTACTAATGAGAGCCTTTTTTGAAATTTCTTGTTTCTTTTTTCCCTGTTTCTGCCACAATATATTTCTGTTCATTTGTTTTGGGCTCCCCTTTTTATCTTGGGAGCTTTCTCTGAATACCTGGTGATCCCTTGGCTCTGTTGAGGATCAGATAATCCCCAGAACAGAGCACTGTTGTATTGTGGACCACTGCATCTCTTCAGAAACAGATCTGTGATCTGCAGGGAACAGATCTGTGGGGCAGGAGAAGAGTCACGGCTTTGAATGGACTCCTCAGCCTTGAGTTTCTGCTCCCCTCTTCCTCCAACTGGANTTTCCAATGAGTCAACTCTTTGCATGAGGTGGCCAAAGTACTGGAGTTTCAGCTTTAGCATCATTCCTTCCAAAGAAATCCCAGGGCTGATCTCCTTCAGAATGGACTGGCTGGTTGTTTTTTTTTTTCCCCTGATTTGGAAATTGTTACATTTGATGACTTTTCAATCAGCTTACTTTCCCGTTTATTTTCTCTCACGTGAACATTAGAATGCGCAATGTTCCCCAGGTGTCCCTGAATGAGGGGAAAACCTTGAGGAGTATCTTCATGGGAGCCTGTCAAGCGGTTGCACAGCCAGTTTTGAATTAAAAATTATCTGTGAATAATTCACAAAGCGTGTAATCCATGTGCAGATCATTGAGAACTGACTGTCTCTGAGAGGTGCCTGCAAGATTAGCCAAATAACCCTGTAACAACAACAACAAGATGATCATAGAATTGCTTCCTCAATTCTTGGCATCAGTGTATGGGTAACAAAGCTAACAGAGTGGCAGGTTCACCGTCAGAGTCTGAGGATATTCTTCAGATGGGAAAACAGAGTCTCTTGAAAAATAAGATTTGGACACATTCTCACAGGACAAGATGACCCATATGTATCCAAAAATAACTAGAGCAGTCATTCAGTACTGAGCTCTCCTACTCAGATGGAGTAGGGTTCCAGGATCCAACTTGTCGTTTTCAACCTAAAGAAACCAGGGCAAGTCTCATTTGTAGATGGATAAATACCTTCTAGGAAACTAAGGTGGCTTCAACAAGTTTATCAAAAAACCTGGCATTATGAGCAGGA
This sequence comes from Oreotragus oreotragus, assembly GCA_006410675.1. Taxonomy (NCBI): domain Eukaryota; kingdom Metazoa; phylum Chordata; class Mammalia; order Artiodactyla; family Bovidae; genus Oreotragus; species Oreotragus oreotragus. Next base: position 1,824 of record SJYX01016967.1, read on the forward strand.
GGCTTGATACTGAAAACCCTCATAGGAATGGGCTCATCCAAAGCACACCGCACTGTCTGACCCAGAAGCTTTCTAGCAGTTTCCAGCCGCAGTGGGAACATGACAGACAGAAGTAACCCCATCTCCATGCTTTGGAGGGAAATTTACAAACTGAAGGTTAACTGACCTAACAACAAGGATGCTGAGTTTTCCTATATTAACTAATAAACAGTAGACACTGACATTTCTAGCCAAGGGTGGGCGGGGGGAGATACCTTAGGCTAAAATCAGCCTCAATGTGGGAAATCAAATGAGGTTGTGAGAAGAGTCAAATTTCTTGCTCTTAATTAATACAGCTGGATCCTTCAGAGATGCTCATCTTCAGGGGATTTCATAGGTCCTTGGCCAGAGACCAACCTGGATCCTAAGAGGAAACCCCCTGGGCTTTTTGTTTTAAAGAAAGCTTTAGTCATCTGGGCTTTGCTTACTGAAAGAATATTCTTTCTTGTTCTGGAGTCAGGGTAAAGAATGTGATGCAGGGTTATCTGAGAGGCCGGCAGGGAGATGCCATTGAGACAAGCCCAGCGGTCCCACACTGAACTCTTTCATCTTGAAGGCAAATAGGATGCCATCTTCACTACCCTTCCCCATGCCCACTGTCTTCAGGCTGCATGACAGCAATGAACACAGAACCCAACTGCCACTCATTTCCCATTTCAGCATTAACGCCAAGGAAATCTGGTACCAGAGCCTTGGAATTATGAGTTGGAAAATGGTAACAAGAAGAGTGAACATGTGAAGTCATTCACAACACTGACTGTCACCCAGTGCTATTGGTCATGCAGGATACTGCTATGGCACTTTCTGCTAAAAAAAAAAAAAAATTTCCCTCTCAGTTCTTTGGAGAATTCTCCCTGCTTCTGCATGCAGAGAGCCCCAGTAACTCACAGTAACCTGAGCGTCAGAGAGCATCACCTTTAAGAGTAGGGCCACAGCAGTGGCAATGGAGTCATATGACCCCACTCACCCTATGTCAAGGCCATGGTGTACCCATAATGATAGGTTATGGGGTAAGTTTACAGAGCGGATGGGCCACTGCTCCTCTCTCCTTGTTTCTCAGCAAGAAAAGTGCAGAAAGTTCAGTTACTCCCACTGGCCACTGGACAAATGCCCAACTGCTCCCCAGGGAAATGGCACAGCGACTAGGTCACAGTGACTTCCTCTCTCCCAAGCCCCTCCTTCCTGGGTGCTTAGTTGCCAAGCTCTGTCCATTCTTTCTCCCTCTATTTCTTGAATCAGTCCTTTTCTTCGATTCTTGCTGCCGTCATCCTTGGTTGACGGTCTCATTTTTTCTCTGCTGGACTTTTCCTCTATCTTCCCATTTAGTTTCCCAATAACAGCTTCTAGCAGCTGTAATCTATTTTACACATGACTCGCAGTTGAGTCTTCCTGATACATGCCTCTCTGTTCACTCTTGGTGATGCTTTGTTCACAGTCCAAACATGGTGATTCTGCACTGCTTACCAACCAAAATCAATGGATAAAGGGACAGCTTTATTCATAAAGAGGAAGCTGTCCAGAGACTCACATGTCACCCTATGAATAAAGGACTGAGACCCAGAAAGTTGCTCAAGCTTCAGTAGCCCATGTACTAGTGGCAAATATCATTTGTCCTGTTTCAGGGGGTTTCTCTCCTCTACATCCGCCTTGTCACAGTCAGAAAGTCCTTTCCTGTGTCTATCCTGAATTATGCCTCAAGCTCTTGAATTCTGCTCACTTTAACACTATTACGTCTTTTAATAGTGAGTTCCACTCTCAGAAATGAGATGAGCATAGTGAAAAAGGAACAAAGGACTACTAAGCAAAACACTGCAGAATGAGCACCGCTCGAGTGGAGCAGACCTGGCGCAGAACGGGAGCTCACGGGCAACTCCGACTCTTGCTTGCTTCAGACCCTGCATCTCAGGGCCGCAAATGTCCACAGACGAGTCTCTTGACTTTGAGGGGGATTTCTTTGCCATGCTTACGCTCCAGTTACTGAAAACACAAGTATTTATTATGTATCACCACAATCAGACCATAACAATACACCATGATGATGGGAATGGTTTCACGGAGATACATGTTTGGGTAAAGATCCTTGGGTACCAGAGCAATGCATAAAGATCATAGAAAGCAACTGGGAGAAGAATGCATAGAAAAATTACTCAGTTACTTCACACATCTTGACAGCACTGTCATTTCTGGGGCTGAATGCAACAGTGGCTAGGAGTGGATATTAACTCTTCACAGTGGGGGAAAGAGGGGAACACACCATATCGCACACAATTGTGAAGATTCCAATTCCATACAGCTTCTTGTCATGTGTGAAAGATGGACATAAAGAATCTCCCTCTCCATAAGGCCTCTGACACTTTCATCCCCCTTTTCCCAGAAGTAACATGTACTGCAATAAGAGCCTAGAGGTGAAGAGTAATCTTTTCTTTTTTTAAAGAATAAAAATAAAAAGAGAGAGAGAGAGAGAAAATGAAGAAAAGAAACAAGCAAACACAAACAAGGACGATCTACTGTGCCTGATTATCAGTAAACTGTGATGCACAACTGGGAAGTTCTTCTCAAGATCTAAACTGCATTCCTTCTGCTGTTTTTGTCTGTTTGACCATAGATGGCTCTAGCCTCTCTGCCAGTAGAGAAATACTCACAGCCCTTTCCAGCTGGCCATTTGGCTCAGCTAACAGGATTGTTCTAAAATCCATGGTTATAATGTCTGTGCCTGAAAAGGGCAACTGAGCTTTGCTCCGTAAGATCGCCCTGGACCACATCGCTCAAGCTAGGCCGCCCTGCCAGACGCGTGTGAATACAGATGGTGCCATGACCGCTGCTTCTATCTACTAAGAAAAGAGTCAAAGCCAGATTGGTGCCTGAACTTCAGCCCACCCAGAGAGCGCTGAAGGTTCGGCCCCCTGGGACTAAGCTCTATGCCTCATGAGAGCAGGACGCTGGGCCACAGCACAGGGTCTCCCCAAGGACAATCCTGGGCTCTAGTTTTTACTTGTGTTTGCGTCACAAAACCATTTTATTTCCTGAGAGTGAGGGTAGGGCTCCTTAGCAAAATTTCCAATATGGAAAAATCCCCTCAATTTTTTCCTTATACGTCCCTGTGTGTGTTTGTGTCAGTCGCTCAGTCATGTCTGACTCTTTTCGCCCCCATGGACTGTAGCCCACCAGGCTTCTCTGTCCATGGGATTCTCCAGGCAAGAATACTGGAGTGGATTGCCATGCCCTTCTCCAGGGGATCTTCCTGACCCAGGGATCGAACCCTGGTCTCCTGCAGTGCAGTCAGTTCTTTATGGTTTGAACTATAGGGAAGTCCCTAGTTTCTTCTATCCCAAAAAATAAAATGTTACTCTTGACTTTATTTTTAAAAAGAGCACAAAGCGGGTGACAGTATAAACAAGATGAGACTTGAGAAAGCCCAAGGCTGTCTGCCTTTTGCCAGAACCAGGCTTTGCTTCCTTTTAGCTTTCCCTGAGGCAGCCAGCCCCCTGGAGCCTGGTGATTGCTCAATGGGCCAAGCAAGAAGCGGCTTTAGAACTTTCGGGTCTGGTGAGTGATGTCCTGAAGGCCATTCAATCTGTGTTCAGAATAACCAGGGTAAGTTCCTTAACATTCCTGACCTTGGTTTCCTCACCTGTGAAATGGGTATAATAATGGGGACATATCTCACAGGATTGTTGAGAAGACTTAACTCAATGGGATAAAACCTTTATTAACACAATACCTGGCACCTAAGGTGGGACCATGTAACTGCCCCTCTTGGTGTTAATATTAGTAGAGTCACCTCTGAGGACAAAATGTTTAGCAAAGAGAGAGAGAGTGGAAAAGAGAGCTACAGGAAGGGCCCAAGGCACCACCGTCCCCATGGCCTTGGCCATGACCCCACTGTGAAGGGGTGAAGAACATTCTCCCATACACCCGGGCCCCAGCTCGCTCCCAGATAACAGAACAGGCCAGCGGCAAAATAAAGACCTGCCTCCCACAAGATGGGCAGTGGGCCGAGCGGCGCCTGGACCCAGAGGAGATATCTCGGTCCAGCATTTCGACCGGGGCTCTGCCCAGCCAGCCCCTGGGGTGCACACAAAGACCCATTCAGGAGTTCTGAGAGTGAGCAGATGAGCGGAGGGGCCCTGGCAGGGGGTGGAGAGGCGATACAGCGCCTGGCACGGACCCTGCGGGGCCACCTCGGGCGAATGGGCGTGGAGGGCTCGGGGCCGCAGCCGGGCCGCGCTCTTTGTCCTCTCTCGTATGAGCCTGGATTCACCAGCTGCCATGGCTGGGGCTGAGTGACCTCCCTGGAGGAGTAAGCCGGGTATCCAGTGGAAACGGGCCATTACTAACTGGCCTGCCATTTCAAAAGCACTTCTTTCTGGGAAAAAAGCCTCTCAGAGGTTCCCACCCTGGGGAAGTACTAGCTGCAGCACTGAAGTGATAGACAAGAGGCTGAATTAACACATGGCAGCCACCCATTATTCCCCAGGACCTAGGAAGTGGCTTCATGGTCTTCAGTCTCAGTTTTCCCATCTGTACAATGGGGCCTGGTAAAATAATCTGTTGGCATTCAAAGGTTAGCCATTTAAATGAACTAATTTACAAAACAAAATAGAGTCACAGATGTAAAGAAACTTAAGATGAAAAGAAACTTAAGGTTACCAAGGTGGAAAGGGGCAGGGAGGAATAAACTGAGGGACTGAGATTGACATAAACACAACACTATGTACAAAGTAGACAACTTCAAGAACCTACTATATAACATAAGGAATGCTAGTCAGTACTCTGTAATGATCTCTATGGAAAAAGAATATTAAAAAGTGGATATATGCATAACTGGTTCACTCTGCTGTATACCTGAAACTAACACAGCATTGTAAATCAACTATACTCCAGTAAAAATTAATTTAAAACACAAACACAAAGACCAAGGAATAGCTGTTGAGAAAGCTTCTAGGCAGCAGCCTGTCCATTCTCACCAATCCAGCAGGCAGGCTGTGGCCCCCTAGATCACATGGAGACTACCCACTCTAGGGCTCCTGTCTGCACAGCTGTGTGTGCAGCCCCCAGATATGTCAAATCTGATGCATTCAGAGTATGCCAGCTCTGCAGTGCTCAGGATTTTGAAACACAGAGGCTGCTTAAAGGACCATGACACGTGGAGAAACTAAAATTCCCTCCTTTACCTTTACCATTCTAAAATTATGAAAGGCTATCCCAATAATGGAACAGAAAATTGAGCACTCTTTTGCCACCAGGATTGAAAGACATTTCCTATGAGACAATATCATTCTGCAAATGACTCAACGCAGAAGGACTGAAGGGATTTTCTGTCATCTATGGATGGTTCTTCATCAATTAATCCAACTATTCACCTTTTCTAATATGCACTGATTGCATTTTTCACTGAGATATCTCTCACCCAGTGGTAAAACACAGTACATATACCACCTCTTCCAGGAAGCCCTGACTATATAGCTCGAATCAGTGCCCCTTCCTCATGCTCCCACAATGCCCCTGGCACACCTCTCTTGTGGCACTTAGGAAATGATTTGAAATTGCTTACGTGTCTCAGTTTTCTCTGTGGTCAGGAATTATAGGTTATCAACCTTCTAGCACAGTGCTGGCAACATGTAAGAACTTAATAAATGTTTATTGAACTCAGTGGATGTGTATCTATCGTGATTGCTGGCATAAACCTCCATTTATAATTTATAAGAGTCTCCTGTAACCTTTGCTCTCAGGAAGTTCTATCTCTTATCTAACCCAACTCTCCCCTGCACAGACATGTTGCTACTTTTTCTAACCTCAGCTGGAGACAACAGCTGGTGACCATCCTCATCCTTATCAGAGTACTAACAGAAATCACAGCTACCGCTCAACATTTCTTTCTACCAAGTCAGACTTTTCTTTCCAGGTTTAAATCAGGAATGAACTGTCAGAATCTCAGATCTGACAGTTTTTACTTTAAACAGGAGAATAGAGAAGAAGGACTTTCAAGAAGGATTTTGGCTGGAGAGAATCTGTGTGTTTCCGCAAGCTTCTGGGAATCACCTATTATGTGCCAGGCTGTGTGAGAGAGAATAAACATGCCAAAGTCCTGGCCATCAAGAGATCTGTAACCTAGAGTAGGGAATAAATCGCAGCACTCCACTTTCTTTGGGGTGCCTTGATTAGAATGACCAAGTTTTGCGAGAATATAAGAAAGTTCAGAGTGCTAAAAAACAAAACAAAAAGTTTCTGGTTCCTGAGCAGCTTGAGAGAAAACTAGCGGCTAAGTTAAGGAACGTGTTGGGGACATGTTGGTGAGCCCATGAAAGGATCAGTACCCTGGGTGTGTGGACATTGTGACAGAAACCCATTTGCATTTTCACCACTGGGCAGAGGCTAGTATCCACTGACCACATATTCAGCAAGCTGGCAGGAGCCCCTGATCACCAACCAACCCCCACACTGGCAGCCTCCTTTCTTCTGGCCAAGAAGCTCAGGGTCTGCGTGACTTCGGGCAAGTCATCTGGGGACATCTGGGGTTCTGACCGGGTGAGCCAGTGGAGGCAGCACAGATAAGACCAGGACAGAAATCTGGCAGCCTAAGTAGCATCTGCTCGGGCTATGGTTTTGGCTCTGGCTCCTGTGGGGAGCCTGGGACTGGAGCCCGGAAGGCTGCATTTGGAGCAGGTTACAGCAGGTGGCGCAGGAGAGCAGAAACCAACCCTCTGTGGGGCCCAAAGAAAGCAAGGGATTAACTCCACCCCAAAGAGGTGCAAGGGCCAAGAAAGGCCAAGGCGACCAGGCTCTCTGCACGGTGCCCCAAAAAAGGGAGAGTGTACAGATGGAACATACAGCCAGATATGGGCATTTCTCAGGTAAAGGTAAACCAACAGAGGTGCTCAGAGGTCTGAGTAAAATCCTTGAGTGGTCCGCACTTTCAGCAAATACGTAAAAGAAAGAGGAAAACAACATACGATATTAACTGCGGGGACAAGATAAACACTGCTAGAGTTGAAAAGCTCAAACCACTCTGAACCCTTAGACTCTGAACCTTAGATGGGTAAAGTATAATTTCCCCAATAACCTCTCCCCACCACCAACAAAGCAAAACAGAACAAAACCACAAGCCACTTAATTTGGTTGGTGAAGCTCTGGAAAGCAACATTTCCAAACATACACACGAAAAGGACATTTATTCCCATTTTAAAGCTGCTAGACGAAGCCACTTTCTCCACCCTCTTATCTCCGGGGGTCAGTCGCTCAGTCATGTCTGACTCTTTATGACCCCATGGACTGTCGCCCACCAGGGTCCTTCTGTCCATGGGACTCTCTAGGCAAGAATACTGGAGTGGGTTGCCATTTTCCTTCTCCAGGGGATCTTTCTGACACAGGGATCGAATCTGGGTTATATGCATTGCAGGCAGATTCTTTACTGTCTCAGCCACAGGGAAGCCCACTATCCCTGGGTGAGTTATACTATCCCCTAAATCATAATGCTATGGGAAGCATATGGTGGAAAAGTCCTCCCATAGACCCCTAAGGTTTCTGTTTCTCTGCCCCAAAGGGCAGAAAGCGTGGTCCTACATTTTAATTATGCATCACCATAACTTGAAGAACTGTAATGGGGAGGTTCTAAATGGGAGGGGGGGATAAAATTGTCACACACGTGAGTATAGGACAATCTCTCTCCTCTGAGACAGAACATTCAAATGCGCTAGACTGTTGAGACGTGCAATAGAGAATCGACCTTCTATACTGAAGCAGTGTGGGTTAGCTTGGGGATAAGTCTCAGGGAATGCAAGGAATGTTACTTATTTTTCCATTTGGTTTGGTTTCATGTTGTTAATTTCTCTCGTGGGGAAGCAATCCTAGATATTTAAGGTCTGATGTTTTATAAATCAATTCTCTGTGTTTATTCAACTACATGGACATATATGAAAAACTTTGCATTGAGAAACAAAATATTTGATGTATTTGTTCTTAATCTTTTGTGAAAAGCAGGGTCTGTTCTGCTGGGTTTACTTCCCAACTAGAACAGTAGATGAGTCTGTTCTATAACCTGCCCCTAATAACTTGATGGGGCCACAGCACAGACATCTCAATAGCAGAAGGCACAAGAGCTCAGCGATTTGTTGTTGTGGTTCAGTTGCCAAGTTGTGTCCGATTCTTTACAACCCCATGCCAGGCCTCCCTGTCCTTCACTATCTCCCTGAGTTTGCTCAGACTCATGTCCATTGAGTCAGTGATGTCATCCAACCACCTCATCTTCTGTCACCCTCTTCTCCTCCTGCCCTCAATCTTTCCCAGCATCGGTGTCTTTTCCAAGGAGTCAACTCTTCATATCAGGTAGCTGAAATATTGGAACTTCAGCATCAGTCCTTCCAAAGAATATTCAGGGTTGATTTCCTTTAGGATTGACTGGTCTGATCTCCTTACTGTCCAAGGGACTCTCAAGAGTCTTCTCCAGTAGCACAATTTCTAAAGCATCAATTCTTTGGCACTCAGTTCAGCAATTAGGCTTCATCAGATGGCCATGAGAACAAGAGGAAGGGAGATGAATTCCTCTGGAGGGGACCAGAAAGGCTTCATGGAGACACATATTGGAGCTATTTTACTCTCTGTGCCTTGGACTTGCTTTGTTCTGCCTGGAATGTCCTTCATCAGCTGCAACCATCTTCCTTTTGTGGGTATTTTTTCACCTTCTTCAAGAATCAATAAAGATCCCATCTGAAGCCCTTCCCTAACCAGCACCTTGTCCTGTGCAAATCTCACTCAAAGTACATGACATAGAAATGATGCTGCTGCCCCCGTCCCCGATAAAATCTCCTTGCTGTGCTGCAGACTTCTGCCCTCCTACTTCTTCATGTTTTCCCAGATCCCTTTCCCATCAAGTCCGAAGTAGGGCTGCCAGATAAAAACAGAAGGCCCAATTAAATTTGAATTTCAGATAAACAACAAATAATTCTTAGTAGAAGTATATCCCCAATATTGTGTTGCTGCTATATTTGCTAAATATAGCAGCCCCATTCCTGAGACCCCTGAGCTCATGACTGTTCCCCTCTCCCTATCCCCTTGCGGTGGGGGTTGGGAGTGTGCATTCAAAGTTGCAAGTGCACTTGCTCAGTACGGACCTCTCTCCCCAGCCTACCTTCCAGAAGAAAGGAGATACCCCTTGCACACTCACCCCTAGAATATTGGAAGAGTAAGGTCAACTTCAGACCCATTTCATGTTTTTCACCTTTACTGACTGGATGTATTTATTCAATAGTAATGAAGTTTAAGTGTTTTGTTCAATATAAAAACACTTACTTAGTTGTTTTTAAGTAGGAGGTTTATCACTTGCTCTTCATTTAAATGTGCATTCATGAGTTGTATGAATTCTCTGACACTTTGAAATCTATTAAGTCCATGCTCACTTTCAAAGTATGGCCACTTGGATGCAGTGATATATACCTTTTCAGTTTCTGTGCCTCTTTCAACCCATTCTGTCCTGGAAGAAGCAGGAAGATACAGCTGGCAAAGTACAAACCTGAAGAAACACAGCCAACCCCATCATACCATGTCCATCACTGTGAAATTTCAATTCAACATGCCCTCTTTATTTCACTATTTTAGCAAATGGAACTTTTAAAAGCAAAAATAGCAACATCTTGTATTTCTCCAACAAAACCTTTCCACCAAGATTAACATTCTTTCCACTGACACTCCCATCTCCCAGGGAGAAAAACTGCAACAAGAATAACTTATGGCAGTGTTGCCCTACCTTTTTTGACGTCACCACACGCAGGAAGTTACAACAACTGTATAACTGGGATACACTGCAAAGACATCAGGAGATTCTATTTGAGACTTAGTAATAAAATTAATTAAATTTCATTATTTATGTTTTAAATTAGAAAATGTTACAGATGATATTAAATATGGACTTTCATAAACTCTCCCAGTAAAATAAATCATTTTCTTTCTAGAAACATCTAACATCTGCTTGTAAAATGTAATAATTAGGGAATTCCCTGGTGGTATACCAGTGCTTAGGACTCTGTGTTTTCACTGACAAGGGTCCAGGTTCAATCCCTGGTTGGGAACTATGATTCCACAAACCTCACAGTGCAGCCAAAAACAAAACAAAATTGCAGTGATGAAAATCACATATGCCTCCTATATTACCAAACAAAATATAAAATGTAAGAGCAAATGAAATTATAAAAAAATCTAACATTTTATAGGACAAACAAAGCAAAGAACATCACTGATGGTTGAAAAAAGTCACGACTAAAAACTAATCAAATCAGGACATTTTAACAATAATCAGAAGAAAGTCAACTCTACTGAATAGCTTCGGACACAATATGGGTGGTGGGGATAGGAGGGGGCAGTGATTGCTATTCATAGAGTTTCAGACACCTAAATAGTCATTATCTGAGTGACTTCACTTTCACTTTTCACTTTCATGCATTGGAGAAGGAAATGGCAACCCACTCCAGTGTTCTTGCCTGGAGAATCCCAGGGACGGGGAGCCTGGTGGGCTGCCGTCTCTGGAGTCACACAGAGTGAAGCGACTTAGCAGCAGCAGCAGCAAATAGTCGTCACAGAAGTCAGGAAGTTTACAGATGAAGCCATACAATGAATGCTCAAATAAATAGAATGGAAAATCTCTAAATAGTTAACAAAACTGCTTTTAAATATTTTCCCACGATAAGAAATTTTCAACCATCTATATCTTGGGCAAATGCCTGTAAACCATGCCAGCCACCCTGAGCCTGCCCACGGTGCCCCTGAGAAGCTCTGCCTTAGAGAATGAGATCATTCTCATTCATTTCTAGCCCCCCTATTGATAATACAAAGGCAGGGTCAAGATGAAAGATACCAAAGAAGAGAAACAGTTTTGTCTTTTAACCAAAATAATATCTTCCTCAGATAGTAAGGATTATGGAACACTGAAGTTCCCCTCAGAGGACCTAGGGGTTACCTTCCTTCCTTCACCAGCCTTGATATGTGCCAAGCGCCAGTGAACCATTCCACTCCATCATATATCTGAAGCCACGTGAAATGCCAACAATGGCACAACCACTACAGAGAGAAAAACAATGCAAAAATCTCGATCCTGTTTGGACGAGCTTACTTTGTGGAGACTGAGACCAACACATAAACAGGGTACAAGATTCACTTCAGCTCAGTTCAGTCGTTCAGCCATATCCAACTCTTTGTGACCCCGTGGACAGCACGCCAGGTTTCCCTGTCCATCACCAATTTCTGGAGCTCATTCAAACTCATGTCCATTGAGTCAGTGATGCCGTCCAACCATCTCATCCTCTGTCGTCCCCTTCTCCTCCTGACTTCAATCTTTCCCGGCATCAGGATCCTTTCCAAAGAGTCAGCTCTTCATAGCAGGTGGCCAAAGTATTGGAGCTTCAGCATCAGTCCTTTCAATGAATATTCAGGATTGATTTCCATTAGGATGGACTGGTTTGATCTCCTTATTGTCCAAGGGACTCTCAAGAGTCTTCTCCAGCACCACAGTTCAAAAACATCGATTCTTTGGTGCTCAGGTTTCTTCACAGTCCAACTCTCACATCCATATATGATTTACTGGAAAAAACGTAACTTTGACTAGACAGACCTTTGTCAATAAAGTAGCGCCTCTGCTTTTCAATATGCTGTCTAGGTTGGTCACAGCTTTTCTTCAAAGACGCAAGAATCTTTGAATTTCGTGGCTGCAGTCACCATCTGCAGTGATTTTGGAGCCCAAGAAAATAAAACCTGTCACTGTTTCCAGTGTTTCACCATCTATTTGCCATGAAATGATGGGACTGGGTGCCATGAGCTTAGTTTTCTGAATGCTGAGCTTTAAGCCAGATTTTTCGCTCTCCTCTTTCACGTTCATTAGGAGGCTCTTTATTTCCTCTTTGCTTTAGGCCATAAGGGTGGTATCATCTGCATATCTGAGGTTATTGATATTTCAGCAGTGGCCACAGGACTGCTTCATTTTGTACTCCAAGACAAAACTTGTCTGTTATTCCAGGTATCTCTTGACTTCCTACTTTTGCATTCCAGTCCCCTATAATGAAAAGGACATCTTTTTTTGGTGTTAGTTCTAGAAGGTCTAGAATTTAGACAATGGAGTATTACTCAGCCATTAAAAAGAATACATTTGAATCAGTTCTAATAAGATGGATGAAACTGGAACCGATTATACAGAGTGAAGTAAGCCAGAAAGAAAAACACCAATACAGTATACTAACACATATATATGGAATTTAGAAAGATGGTAATGAGGACCCTGTATGCAAAAGAGACACAGATGTGTAGAGTGGACTTCTGGACTCTGAGGGAGCGGGAGAGGGAGAGGGTGGGATGATTTGGGAGAACAGCATTGAAATATGTATACTATCACGTAAGAAATGAATCGCCAGTCTATGTTCGATGCAGGATGCAGGATGCTTGGGGCTGGTGCATGGGGATGGCCGTGGACAAGGCCATTGCTTTGGTGGGGGCCGTGCTCCAGAACTCGAAGGTGGTGGATTTCATCACGCAAGGGAGTGTCCCCTGGAGGAAGGGAAGCCTGGCCGACGTCCCTGAGGAGGTTGGTTCCTGCTTCTGTGCCCCGGTGCCCTTCTGGCTGGAAGGGAGGCTCCTGGTGGGTTGCCCAGATAGGAAGCTAGTCTTCGGAGAGCGGGAGGGCTGTTGTCTCCTCTAGTGTCTCGTGCGTGACTTGTTGATGGGAAAAAGGGGAGGTGGAAGCTTAAAGGCCATAGGTGGATTTCCAGACGGGGGAGGACAGTTGGGTTTCTCCCTTGTGCCCTGGCGCAGACCGTGGGGCCCTGGGCAGTGCAGGGCACCTAGAAATGGGGGACAAATGAGCCACTAGGGAGAGGAGGGCATTATACTTCTCTGACATCCAGGGACTTCTCTCCTTACACCTGGGGTGGGCGAGAGGTGGGGAGCACTCAGTTTACCCTGACAGAGCTCCTCCTTTGGAAACCTAGACCCCCCTCTTCCTGTCCCCAACCTTGTGCTGTGTCCCTGAGTGGGCGGAGTATGCAGCTGCCTGTGGGGAGATGAGTGTTGACAGTGACCCACGGGGGACACAGGCCAGAGCCAGAGCCTGGGGGTGGAGTGTGGCATTTCTGGGAGTGGCTGTTCCCAAAGGTTGCATAATCAGGTCCACTGGCTAAAGGACGCTTGGCTGGGGTGCATGGTATTTGTGTGTGTATGTGTGTGAGGTGTGTAGAGGCAGCACTCTGTTTGGGAACAGCTAAGGGTCAGCCACCTAGCAACTCGCAGATGTTGGCCTGGAGCTACCCTTTCAGATCTTTGCAGCTTCCCCCTCATGGAATCTGAGCTTGACTCTATCAGTGACTGAGGCTTTCCGGAGCAAGGCTGCAGGACTTTGCCTTCCTCCCCGCCCCCAGCCAGGCCAGAAGTCGCTGTGCAGACCCCCTTTCCCTCTTGCCCTGCAGCTTCTCCACAGTAGGCCCCTCCCGCACAGCTCTCTGCTTTCTGCACCTCCTCTGAGAGTTGAGCCTGTAGGGAAAATATGACCTTCATTTCTCAACTCTGATAACCAACCTCAGCTTTAAAAAAGAAAAATATAATTTATGCACATGGCAAAAATCATTCTCCCTCCTACTCACCCCCAGTCCCCAGGACAACTCTCCTCTCCCAACAATCATAGGAGCCTATTTCCTGTGAAACCTTCCTGACAAAGATCGTTAATCTATAAGCACATCGGTGTACACACCACCCTCTTTGTTTTGTTTTAACTAAAATATTGTTCACATTGTACTGGGCTTGATTATTTTTAAAGTTTTTTGGGCATTGTTTCCTATTTATAACTAGAAAGCGTTCATGTTCTTGTTTTTCAAGTTGCAGAGAGTTCTATTTTTGAGAATGTGTCTTAATTTGTTAATCAGTCCCATATCATTATGTACATTATTTCTCATTTTTAGCTTTTATAAATAATGATGCAGTGACTATCCATGGAATTGTGAGTTTATATGACACATTCCTAGAAGTGACAATGCTAAGCCAATGGGTAAATTTATACAATAAATAATGCCAAACCAACCTTCAAAGAAGTTATTCTAATTAAGTAACATAAGGGAATGCTTGTTGCATTCCTATTTTTGCTAACAAAGCATGTTATCCAGTTTTTCATTCATTGTCTGTCTGGAGAATGAAAACATCTTATTATGCAAGTGTTTCTTATTTTAATATAAAAAATGTCAAATGAATAAAAATAGATTAGTATAATGAACCTTGTCAGCCCACAACTAGAGGCTGTTTCCCACCCACTTCCTTCTTTCCAGATTATTTTAAGGAATATCTGAGACATTGGATCATTTCTTCCATAAGCAACTCAGCTAATATAGCTAAAACATAAGGGGTCTTTTAAAAAACATTATCATGATACCCTTCATATCTAAAGGTAAACAGTAATTTGATGTTACCAACCAGTGTTCAAATGTCCCTGATCAGCTAATGTTTTATTTGTTTACTTTTAAAATTTGTTTATTTGAGTTAAAATCCAAATAAGACAATTGGTTATATCTTTTTAAAGCAAACTCTTTTTTTAAATTCATACATTTTCCCTCTTTTCCATTTCTTTTTTTGCCTTTTTCTTGATTTTTAAGAATTCTTCATATATAAGTGAAGTTACCTGTCACACGTGTTGCAGATATTTAGGCATTTCTGGATAAGGCAAAGTCACGGAACTTTCTATTTTCTTGCCACAGTTCTTGCCTGCGATTGATCTGGAACATGATTGATCTCTCTTCTGGTCTTTGTATTTAATATACATGTCAGTAGCTATCTACAGGGCTAGATCTAGGCTCCCAGTTAGGCTATCTGCTCCTTACCTCACCCGCATGAGAGACCTCTGCTTCCTTCTGTGTGCTGGCAGGGCTTTCTCACAGATAGTGTCAGAAAAGGGGCCATTAAATAGCTGAGACTGAGCCCCAGCTTTTAAGCACACTGTGGATGCTGAAAACAGTGCATTGTGGAGACTTTCTGGAGATCCTCTTCTATTTCCTAGGAGAGTGTGGGCATTGCAATTTGTGGGATTGAATTCAGTCGTGGCTCTGGCTGCCAGAACTTCATGAAGCTTCTCCTCAGACCTGGATTGCCCAGTGACACTTCATTTGGTTGTAGCAATGGATCAGATTATTACTGGAAGCCGTATACTCTCTCATGGAGGGAGTCAGGCTCAGCCAGGGTGCACAGAATCACAGTCACACTGCTCAGAATGCATCAGTCCTCAAGGTGCCTAGGTGTTTGGGGTTTATCCTCCTTCTTCTGAATACATCAAAACAAGGCTGGGAGAAGTCAAAATCCAGCTCTGCCTGCGTGTATTTACAGCATCAGACTTTACTTCCATCACCAGTCACATCCACAGCTGGGTGCTGTTTTTGCTTTGGCTCAGCCTCTACCTTCTTTCTGGAGCTATTTCTCTACTCCTCTCCAGGAGCATATTGGGCACCTACTGACCTGGGGAGTTCATTTTTCAGTGTCAGATCTTTTTGCCTCTTCATACTGTTCATGGGGTTCTCAAGGCAAGAATATGGAAGTGGTTTGCCATTCCCTTCTTCAGTGGACCACATTTTGTCAGAACTATCCACCATGACCCATCCGTCTCAGGTGGCCCTACACGTCATGGCTCATAGTTTCATTGAGTCAGACAAGGCTGTGGTCCAAGTGATCAGTTTGGTTAGTTTTCTCTAATTGTGGTTTCAATTCTGTCTGCCCTCTGATGGATAAGGATAAGAGGCTTGTGGAAACTTCCTGATGAGAGAGCATGGCTGTGGGGGAATCTGGGTCTTGCTCTGAAAAGCCTGGCCATGCTCAGTAAATCTTTAACCAATTTTCTGTTGATGGGCGAGGCTGTGTTCCTTCCCTGTAGTTTGGCAAACTACGGTAGGGGTAATGGTGATAATGACAGCCTCCTTCAAAAGGGCTTATAACAGGACTGTTGTATTCAGTGCCGCTGACCCCACGGCAAGACACTGTCGATCTGCACCTCCGCCAAGGACTCCTAGATACCCATAGGCAAGTCTGATTCAGTCTCTTGCGGAGTCACTGCTTCTTTCTCCTGGGTCCCGGTACTGTGTGTGCCCTCCAAGAGTCTGGCCCCCGAGTTCTGTGGAGGTTCTGCAGTCAAATCCCGCTGGCCTTCAGAGTCAAATTCCCTGGGGGTTCTCAGTTCCTTTGCTGGATCCCCACGTTGGGAGATCTGTTGTGGGCCCTAGAACTTTTGCAACAGTGTGAGAACGTCATTGGCATAATTGTTCTGCAGTGTGTGGGTTGTCAGCTCGGTGGCTCTGTGGTGGGACTCACACACTACGCCTCCCAGGTGTCAATTTAAAAAGATGCACAACTCGAAAGTTGCAAGTTAAGTTTCATTTGGGAGGCAGCATCTCAGAGAGCTGCCAATCCAAAGCGGCAGTGGGGGAAGGTCAGTATATAAGGTTTTGGTGAAGGGGGAGTTCAATACCATTAAGCACTCGTTTTATGAAAGGTTTTTGTTAGTCCTGAGGATCTGATGTCACCATGAAAAGATTTAGTGCTTCTCTAAATACGAGGAGATGCAAGGAGTGAGATCATAAAATCTCTTCCTAAAAACATCCAACTATCTAAAGACCTGTCCCACCAGACTGCCTGGAGCACAGAGTGCCTCACTCTACCCTGAACTCCCTCAGGGGTTATTGAAGATCAACAGCTATAGCAGCACAGGGTTCAGACTCTGTAAACTGCTACTGCTAAGTCACTTCAGTCGTGTCCGACTCTGTGCGACCCCATAGGTGGCAGTCCACCAGGCTCCCCCGTCCCTGGGATTCTCCAGGCAAGAACACTGGAGTGGGTTGCCATTTCCTTCTCCAATGCAGGAAAGTGAAAAGTGAAAGTGAAGTCGCTCAGTTGTGTCCGAGCCTCAGCGACCCCATGGACTGCAGCCTTCCAGGCTCCTCCATCCATGGGATTTTCCAGGCAAGAGTACTGGAGTGGGGTGCCATTGCCTTCAGCAAATGGCAAATGCCTTGTGAAGTTGTTGGCAATGCTCTTGGTAAGTGCCAATTGGTAGGTGACACAGGTGTGCTGCAGCCAGAGCCCCTGTCTCTGTGGCAGGCCACTGCTGACCTGTGCCTCCCCAGGAGACACGCAAACACTCAAAGGCAGATCTGGCCTAGTCTCTTGTGGGATCCCTGGGTCCTGCTGTCGGAGCCCTCCCAGAGTCTCTGGCGGGTATGCATTATGATTCTAAATACAATTTCGCCCCTCCTACTATCTTGTTGGGGCCTCTGCGTTGACCTTGGACGTGAGGTATCTTTTTTGGTGGGATTCAACATTCTCCTGTTCAGCGGTTAGTTGCAATTTTGGAGTTCTCACAGGAGAAGACGGGCGCACGTCCTTCTACTCTGCCATCTTGTGTGCTGTTCTTTGCTTAGCAGGGAATGTTGACAATTCTTAAGATTCAGTGGTTCTTTCCTGCCCATCCTCACTTTATGCTATAACCAGACACATGCTTTTACAGAGCATCTGACTACCTTTCCCCTGAATACTTCTCTTTGCTCCAAGAACCTGCCTCAAGTTTGACTCTTGAGAGTGTTTTTCTCCTCCTGAAAACTATGCTGCCTGTCCCCTTCTCGCTCTCAGCCAGCCCATATGGTTTCAGAGCTTGGGAAGAAGGGCCTCGCACCAACAGCTACCACCAGGTGCCTGTTACCTCTGCATGTCTGGAATGTAAAACCCAGATGACTGGGGAGAGGGTAGAAGATGAACCTGACAGTTTTTAGGACAAAAGGGTTTTCTCTACTCACCCCACTACCCAGCGCTCAGCAGCGTTGCCCTGAGCAAACAATTTTTAAATTGCCAGCTAAGCCTATGCCTCTCAAGAGCCTCTCTCCTCTAGCTCCATCCCTGGAAAGATCACAGTTTTGAGCCATGCAGTTTTCATGATTCTGTCACGGATGGCACATCCATCAAGGAGTCCCATCTGAGCCCCCAGCAAGGCAGAATAACTAATGTGCATAAATTGGCACCAACATCTACTCCTTGGAGAAGTGCCAAAGCCATTCTTTCCTACAGCAGATAACTGACCATCCCCATTTCCCATCAACCTCTTTCTCCAACAATGAGCTGCACCCCCCCAGCCCAGATCTTGTATTTACTTTTATCAAGAGATTTCAAGTCCATTTCAATTGACCTTTGACATGTGAATGGCAACGACATAGAAGTTTTACTTCCATTATATAAGCGAGAAAAATGAAGCTCAGAGGAGTCTTGTGACAAGTCCAAGTCACACAGCTAAAATCTGAAGGGCTGGTTGTCCAACCAAGGTCTTCTGACTCAATCCAATATTCCAGGGCACAGTTCATAACCAGTGACAGAGAAGGAGAGAAACATTTGAGAAGGCCAGTACAGCAAAGCTCCTATATACAAACTAGTTCCATTCCTAGAGCTCGTTTACAAGTCCAATTTCTTCAAAAGTCCAACAAAGTTAGCCTAGGTACCCAACTAACACAATCGGCTGTGGCATACTGTACTGTCAATCGGCTGTGTCGTACTGTACTGTAGTAGGTTTACAACACTTTTCATGCAAATAACACATAGAAAACAAACACAAAAATAAAAACATTTTCAACCTTACAGTCCAGTACCTTGAAAAGCACAGTAGTACAGTACAACAGCTGGCATACAGGGGCTGGCATTGACTAAACAGGCAAGAAGAGTTACCAACTGGAGGAGGAAGAGGGAGTGGGAGATGGTGGAGCTGAAGAATCATCATCAGGAGACAGAGGGCAAGCTGCAAGCTCACACACGCCTGATGTTGACAGAATGAACAGTTGCATCTTTAAAAGTTCACAACTTGGAAGATTCGTATGTAGGGGACTCACCCTGTTGAAATTTAAGGAGCCCCCATGTCTTTTCTTGGTTTTGCAGCCCTCAAAATTCACAGTGCACTGGAAGTCCCTGTTGACTTCCGTGGATATCTGTGTCACCTGTGGTGCACAACTGATTCTAAGTAAGACCGCACAGATGCACGCACACACTGACCCACATTTATATATGTGTATTTAAAACTCTTTACTACATTTCACATTGATCTTCTCCAAGCAGCAAGTGCCTGGGACATGGCGGAAGTTCAACTACCTATTGGTCGAATGAACAAATTAATGCTTTCCCTCTCATCCCTTTTTAAATCTTAGAATGGTCCTTCTGTTTCAGCCAGTCCCATCTTCTCGCTGCCTCACCACCCACACCAAAGTACTGAAACAGGCTCAGTGTCAGAGGATGCTATAAGTAACCAAACAGATCAGAACCAGACACAGATACTAGGTTGGTGCAAAAGTAACTGCAGTTTTACACTGTTGAACTTTGCTGTTTGATACTGGAATACATTCTTAAATGCGGTTATGTTATACATCATTTTAATGTGCATTTTTTGTCCTGTATTTTTTGCTAATGACTTCTTACTTGTTGTTTATGTTATATTTTAGACTATAGAAATGATGTGAATATGTACACCTATGGCTGATTCATGTTGATGCTTGGCAGAAACCAACACAATTCTGTAAAGCCATTATCCTTCAATTAAAAATAAATTAATTTTAAAGTTTGAAAAATGATGTTATATAAAAGGCAAATTCAAGTGACTTTTTTATTTGAGTTCAAAATGGGTTGTAAAGCAGCAGAGGCAGTTTGAAACACCAACAATGCATCTGGCCCAGAAACTGCTAACGAAAGTACAGAGCAGTGGTGGTTCAAGAAGTTTTGCAAAGGAGACAAGAGCCGTGAAGATGAGAAGAAGCTTAGTGGCTGGCCATCAGGAAGCTGACAGCAACCAACTGAGAGCATGACTGAAGCTGATCCTCTTACAACAACACAAGAAGTTGCTGAAGAACTCAACGTCGACCCTTCTACGGTCATTCAGTATTTGAAGTAAATTGGAAAGGTGAAAATCAAGCTTGGTAAGTGGGTGCCTCATGACCTGACTGAAAATCAAAAAAGTCATCAATCTGAAGTGTCATCTTTTCTTATGCTACAGAACAACAACAAACCATTTCTTGACTGGCACGTGATGTGCGATGGAAATGGTTTTTACACGGCAGCCAGCGATGACCAGCTCAGTGGCTGGACTTAGAAGAATCTCCAAAGCACTTTCCCAAAGCCAAACTTGCCCCCAACAAAAGGTCATGGTCACTGTCCGTGGTCTGCTGCCAGGCTGATCCACTACAGCTTTCTGAACCCCCGAGAAACCAATACAGTTGAGAAGTATGCTCAGCAAATCAATGAGACACACCCAAAACTGCAAAGCCTGTAGGCAGCATTAGTCGATAGAAAAGGCCCAATTCTTCTCCACGACAATGCCTGACCACACGTCGCACAACCAATGCTTCAGAAGTTGAACAAACTGGTCTACAAAGTTTTGCCGCATCTGCCATATTCACTTGATATCTCGCCAACTATCAGTTCTTCAAGCATCTCGACAACATTTTGCAGGGAAAATGCTTCCACCACCAGCTGGATGCAGAAAATGCTTCTCAAGAGTTTGTTGAATCCTGCAGCATGGGTTTTTATGCTACAGGAACAAACATTTCTCGTAGGCAAAAATGTGTTGATTGTAATGGTTCCTATTTTGATTAATGAAGATGTGCTTGAGCCTAGTTATAATGATTTAAAATTCACAGTCCAAAATAGCAATGTTTGCACCAACCTAATAAAACCATAGATTTCATTCTGTTGAAGCATGATTTACAAACTCTAGCTTCAGAAATGACTAGGGTAAATGACTATCTCAATTCTTTGGGATAGGTAATTCTTTAGTAAAGATTCAAATCTCATTTTATAGATAACAGACACTTCCAGGAAATTAAATGATGATTAGCCAAACCTCACCAAACTTGCAGGTGACAAAGGCAGAATTTGAATGCAGTTCTGACCATTGGGTTACTACATGTATACAGTGTCCAGCATGGTAACTGGCCTTCTGGTACTGCTTGAAGGTGTCTGGGACATGACATTAGTGACTCTTTATACTGACTGTTTACTCAGCCTACAAGGCTCTTTCTCACATGGCCAGCTTCCACACCTGCTCCAAGGCTTTGCTCATTTTCTACACAGATTAGACACGAGCGCTCCCTCACCTGAGATGAAGCCGGTTGTTACTCTCGCGGAGCCCCGAAGCAAGATCTGCTGCTCAAGATCTGCTCACTGAGCCCTTCTCTCACCACCCACAACTGCAATCCATCCTTTCCCTCACCTCCGTCACTCTGGGTCCCCCACATTCTATTGGGTTGGCCAAAAAGCTGGTTCAAGTTTTTCCAGAAGATGGTACAGAAAATCCCAAAATTTTTTGGCCAACCCAATACTTTTTTTTTTTTAATCATAGATCATATCTCTTTGCACATCATGTAATTTAATTATTTATTGTGTTTATAGATATTCCCCACGTAGGCTTTGCTCTGGTGTGAATTTGTCTTTTTTACTTCATTAAGAATACCATCAAGAAGACAGATGCTCAACAAATATTTTCTAAATTGAAGGAGTAAATGAATGGCAAACACTCAGTATTTGTTGAATGGAACGAAGAACTTACCTAAGCTACCTCGTGAATGAATTTACCACTTGTTAAATGCCCCCTGAATGCTGGGCCCCATGATATAAGTGATCTCATTGAATTAGCCCTTAAGTCCTTTGAACTAGATAATAAATTTCCCTGTTATAAAGATATATATGCTCAGAGAAATTAAATAATTAGACAAAGATCACACCGCTGGTAAGTGACAGGGGCAGAATGTGAACTCAGTTCTAACTCCAAGCTTGGAGGTCATTCCATCCCAATACAACACTTACCAACGTGCTCACAAGGATACACACCACCCAGAAATGTACTGCTTCTACAAATGAAATATGGCCCTGTATGAAACTGGCAACTCTTAGTCATTCACAGTTAACACCTCCTCATTCAACACAGATTAGACACGAGCGCTCCCTCACCTGAGATGAAGCCGGGTGTTGTCTGCTCTCGCGGAGCCCAGAAGCAAGGTCTGTGGCTCAATCCAGCCTGGTAATTTGCATTTCCAATCACTCAAAAATTTAATTAGTATCATGGCCTTAATCAGGTGCACTGCAAACACAGCTGATGTCATCAGAGCTTAATTAGTTTGAAGGAGAAGAAAAAGTTTTTAGTCTGAATATGTCTCCAGAGACATAAAGGTGAAGGGTCTCAGAGGTTCGTAGAAGAGGAAAGAAACCACCTTAAAATCCAGACTGTGTGATTAAAGACTTTAAAAAATATTACCTGAAATATTTCTGAAAATATAACATCACTATGACAAAAATACAAAGGCAACAAAGCGCCAATGCCCTGCAATCCAGTTTGAAGACATTTCAGTCAGCGCCGCCCCCCAAATTTCCTCTCACCTGTTTGCAGTCAGTTTCTATGTCCCTACCCTGCCAATCCCATGCAACCACTACTCTGCTTCTTGTCACCATAAACTTGCCTTTTCTGGATGTTTTAAATAAACAGAATAACACAGTATGAATACCTCTGTGTCTGTCTTTTTACTGAGCATGTTTCTGAGTCTCACCTACGTAGCAGTGCACATCACTATTACATTTTTATTGTTGACTAGTATGCCATTGTGTGATATACACCATTTTGTTTCTCCATTCACTAACTCATGAACATTTGAATTGTTTCCACTTCAGGGGTATTATGATTTTGTGGAGGTGAAAATTCACATACAACTCTTTAGGTGCACATGTATTTTCTTTTCTCTTGGGTAGATTCTTAGAGATGAAATAGAGAAGTCTCATATTAAATTTCCACTTCACATTATAAGCAACTGCTGAACTGTTTTCCAAAGCAGCTGTTCCATTTCACATCCCCCCCAGCAACACATGAGAGCATTTCTTAAAATGCCTCAGACAATAGAATTGAAAGTCTTCAACTTTTTATGTCTAATCTTTGAACTTCAGCCCTGAAAGAAAATTGTAAAATGTTCAAATCACGCTGTAGACAGAAGGAATGATGGGAAATTAACTACAATCAATGAGGTTTAGACAAGAGAATGGATTTGTAGCAAGTAAGTCTTCTCAGGGATAGGATTTTCAGATTTCATTTGCTAGGCAATTAAAAAAATTTAATTAGTATCATGGCCTTAATCAGGTGCACTGCAAACACAGCTGATGTCATCAGAGCTTAATTAGTTTGAAGGAGAAGAAAAAGTTTTTAGTCTGAATATGTCTCCAGAGACATAAAGGTGAAGGGTCTCAGAGGTTCGTAGAAGAGGAAAGAAACCACCTTAAAATCCAGACTGTGTGATTAAAGACTTTAAAAAATATTACCTGAAATATTTCTGAAAATATAACATCACTATGACAAAAATACAAAGGCAACAAAGCGCCAATGCCCTGCAATCCAGTTTGAAGACATTTCAGTCAGCGCCGCCCCCCAAATTTCCTCTCACCTGTTTGCAGTCAGTTTCTATGTCCCTACCCTGCCAATCCCATGCAACCACTACTCTGCTTCTTGTCACCATAAACTTGCCTTTTCTGGACGTTTTAAATAAACAGAATAACACAGTATGAATACCTCTGTGTCTGTCTTTTTACTGAGCATGTTTCTGAGTCTCACCTACGTAGCAGTGCACATCACTATTACATTTTTATTGTTGACTAGTATGCCATTGTGTGATATACACCATTTTGTTTCTCCATTCACTAACTCATGAACATTTGAATTGTTTCCACTTCAGGGGTATTATGATTTTGTGGAGGTGAAAATTCACATACAACTCTTTAGGTGCACATGTATTTTCTTTTCTCTTGGGTAGATTCTTAGAGATGAAATAGAGAAGTCTCATATTAAATTTCCACTTCACATTATAAGCAACTGCTGAACTGTTTTCCAAAGCAGCTGTTCCATTTCACATCCCCCCCAGCAACACATGAGAGCATTTCTTAAAATGCCTCAGACAATAGAATTGAAAGTCTTCAACTTTTTATGTCTAATCTTTGAACTTCAGCCCTGAAAGAAAATTGTAAAATGTTCAAATCACGCTGTAGACAGAAGGAATGATGGGAAATTAACTACAATCAATGAGGTTTAGACAAGAGAATGGATTTGTAGCAAGTAAGTCTTCTCAGGGATAGGATTTTCAGATTTCATTTGCTAGGCAATTAAATTAATCAATTAAATAAAATAACTCCCCAGAAAGATCAGTTACATTTGCCACATAGACTGCTCACTTACCCAAATTTACCCTGCGGTTTATATAACAAAGACACTGGTTTCATTTATTTCATTCTCCCTATTTTTATCTCTACATCTCAAAGAGAAGGAAGACTGTGGGCTTCGTACAGTTTTAGTATGTGTTAGTCAAACTGGATGGAGCCCACTCACATGTGAAAAACTCTAAGTGATTTCATTTTGCTTTCAATCTTCAAGACTCTTGATAAGATTATACATTATCTTATCAAGATAATGTAAGATGACTGGCCAACTTTTGAGCTGCAAGTTTAGTCTGGGAGTAGACTGAGGCTCCACATTGTACAATTCATGGGTTCATTCATTCATTCTGGAAAACATCAATATGTTTCTTGAGATACCAAGAGGATAAAGACCTGGGCTGTGCTTTTAAAGGAGTGACAGACTTGTCAACTAATATTACACTGGATTGTTATAAGTGCTGTCATCAAAGAAAATACAGATGGGAGGGAGCAGGCAGGCACAAAAAAGGAAGAGGATAGAAAAGTCATCCCAGACGAGGTAATTCTTGGGCTATCCTATTAAAGCAGGTATTTGTCAGAGAGTCAGGAGTTGGATAATGGGAGGTCATTCGAGCCAAATGCCAGAACACAAGCAAGGACCTGGTGCCCTGACACTGTGTGTTCAGAGACCTGTCCTCAGTGTGGCTGGACAGGGATACCCTGGGGGATAAGACAGGAGGCAAGGCTGGTGATGGCTTTACTTGTCCCAGTAAAGAGACCAAGTCATCCTACAGAAAACAGGGGCTGACTGTAGGGTCTTATGTAGAATCTGACACTAAGATTTGAATTCTTCTTAGCTTATTTTTACTAGTGAAGAGGACAACTAGAAGACCAATTAAGAGAGGGCTAAAGGAGCCAGGTTAGACATATGATCTAAGGCAATAGAAGCAGAAGTAGTTAGGAAGCTAGGGAGAGGAGGAATGTTGAAAGGGCAGGATCTAGAGCAGGGTGTGCTGTGGACAGCAGTGATCCGAGGCCCACGATGAAAGGCTAACTTCCTAGGTCCCAGCCCCATGATTTATTGGACTTGATTTTGACCTAGGAATCATTTCGATAAGCACTCCAGGTGATTCTAATGCAGGGTGACTTGACGATACTTACCTCCAGAGTGTAAATACATCACACAGAGGAGCCTTGTGGAGAACCATTTATTCCAGAGCTACCAGTGCAACCAGTGAAACAGGGGTTGGGGGTGGCTTCTGAGAATAGAATGCTGAATGCTGGGTGAGCTTTGCCACGGGTCCCTGATAAAATGGCCCCTCACTCTTGTTTGGTTCACTCTTAAGAAGAAAACTGCACTTCAAGGAAAAACAATTTAAAGTGTGTCAACCTAGGCAACAAACTTTAATCAAAGCCTATTGGCCCATGTATGATTCCCAAGAGGCTAACTCATGCTCACCTAAAATGAATTTCTGTCTCATGACAAAGGTGAGGAACTTCACATTTCTGAGTTAGCTCCTGGTACAAATTTTTTTAGTCTGCCTTCAGAATTTCTGATCTGTCTTTCCACCTATGCTACATTTCAGTATCAGGTGTATCTCTGAGATACTGTGGGTTCAGTTCCAGAGCAATGCAATAATGCCAATATCATAATAAAGGATGTCACAAAATTATTTTGTTTCCCAGCACCTATAAAAGTTATGTTTATACTATACTATAATCTGTGGTATACAATAGGATCATGTCAATAAAAACAATGTATATCCCTCGATTAAACAATACTTTCTTGCTAAAAAATGCTGCCTATCACCTCACAACACAGGCTGTAAAACCCTCCTATTTTTTTAAAAGTAGCATCTGTGAAGCACAATGAAACAAGGTTTGCCTATATTATCTCTTACATACCACAGACTCCAAAAGAGTAGAAACTAGATTTGTCCAAAATCATTTTGTTCTGGTATGCCTATGGAAAATAGGCACAAAATAAGTGCTTTGGGTTGATGAAGCTGCATCTATGTTGATGCTTTATTTGCATATTGCTATAAGTGCTGAATATATAATTTGTGTATTATGCCAATTTGAGAGAGTGGGGACTGTGCTGTGTTTTGTTGTACACAATATCTTTAAACGCAGAAAACACCAGGGTAATAAATTAAACATTTTAATTAAGTGTTACGGCACCCTATTCGTACACTTCTGTTATATGGTTCAGACAACTGTGTCAAATAATGTCCTTGCTAAACTTCTACATGCATGACAAACCTGACTGAACAAGGCGAGTCTACATCTGATCAATTTTTTTATCATGTCCCCCAACCAGAACGATAAACACTAACAACAGAGCCGACATTTGCTGCACGATCATTTCATGCCAGATATCACACTCAGCGCTTTCATGAAAGGTTACATTGAATGTTCACGGCGGCCTTAAGCAGTAGATACTATTAGTAGCCCCATTTTACAGATGAGAAAATCAATGCTTAAAACAGTTAAGTATATAGAAAAGGTCAAAGCATGGGACAAGCAATCACAGAGCAGGGATTTTAACTTAGGTGTAGCTGAACAGGCTCTAAAAGTGAGCCCATCTTGTTTCTCCAGTTTCCATTCTATCTAAGCAGTGAAACACGTGGATGTAATGCAATAGAAAATGAAGGAAAAAATCTAGAGTGTGGAAAATCCTACTTTACCATCGTAGTCTCAGGAATTATCAGCTGGGAATTGACCCCAAGTCTCTTCTAGGGATGTGACTGCGTTTAACGTGCCACTCTCCAGGGAGACAAACGCCCTTGTTGTAGCATTTTGCAGACTCCCCTGCCATGCAGACCCTCACTCCCCCTGTCATTACTAAAGGTGGAGCTGGGGAGAAACATGCATTTTGTCTGTTTCCTCCTAAGAGTCAGGTTTCTCATGGTCTCCAAACAAGCCCCAGAGACCTTGGACCAGGGAGAAAACACCCGCCCCTGTTCTGCAGGAGCACCCAGTGCACGGGAGGGGCTGGAGTGTGAGGCAGCAATTGCACGGGGGAATGCGAGCACCACCGGGCTATTTTAATTACAAAGTGGTGACAGCTGAATATATTCTCTGACTCTGCAGCTAATAGCTTCCTGACCTAGACCTCACTTGCTAGACCCACTCCCGAAACCAGACCACAGTCGTCCCCATGGGGCTTCTGTTACTGGCTGGCCATCTCAACAGACGCAGGTCCAACCAAATCCATGTCGCCTATGAGCGTGCAAATGGGGAGACAAAAGGGAAAATGCGTATGAGATGAACCACAGTCCGCAGAGGGAGGAGTGGGTGTCTGCGGCTGCTTGAGGGACGACACCACAGGTCACTGTCATGGAGTCCCTCAGCAGCACACGAGTAATTCTGTCCAGCTGTCATTTATAGCTGAAACTTTTTTTTAATATGTTTATTTATTTTAATTGGAGGTTAATTACTTTACAATATTGTATTGGTTTTGCCATACATCAACATGAATCCACCACAGGTGTACACGTGTTCCCCATCCTGAACCCCCTCCCTGTTCCCTCCCCATCCCATCCCTCTGGGTCGTCCCAGTGCACCAGCCTCAAGCATCCTGTATCATGCATTGAACCTGAACTGGTGATTCGTTTCATATATGATATTATACATGTTTCAATGCCATTCTCCCAAATCATCCCACCCTCTCCCTCTCCCACAGAGTCCAAAAGACTGTTCTACACATCTGTGTCTCTTTTGCTGTCTCGCATACAAGGTTATCGTTACCATCTTTCTAAATTCCATATATATGTGTTAGTACACTGTATTGGTGTTTTTCTTTCTGGTTTACTTCACTCTGTATAGTTTCATCCACCTCATTAGAACTGATTCAAATGTATATTTTTTTAAATGGCTGAGTAATATTCCATTGTGTGTATGTACCACAGCTTTCTTATC
>SJYX01016967.1:30498-125985 GCA_006410675.1 Oreotragus oreotragus
TTGATTTGCATTTCTCTGATAATGAGTGATGTTGAGCATCTTTTCATGTGTTTGTTAGCCATCTGTATGTCTTCTTTGGAGAAATGTCTATTTAGTTCTTTGGCCCATTTTTTGATTGGGTCATTTGTTTTTCTGGAATTGAGCTACAGGAGTTGCTTGTATATTTTTGAGATTAGTTGTTTGTCAGTTGCTTCATTTGCTATTATTTTCTCCCATTTTGAAGGCTGTCTTTTCACCTTGCTTATAGTTTCCTTTGTTGTGCAGAAGCTTTTAAGTTTAATTAGGTCCCATTTGTTTATTTTTGCTTTTATTTCTGGTATTCTGGGAGGTGGGTCATAGAGGATCCTGCTGTGATTTATGTCGGAGAGTGTTTTGCCTATGTTCTCCTCTAGGAGTTTTATAGTTTCTGGTCTTACGTTTAGATCTTTAATCCATTTTGAGTTTATTTTTGTGAATGGCATTAGAAAGTGATCTAGTTTCATTCTTTTACAAGTGGTTGACCAGTTTTCCCAGCACCACTTGTTAAAGAGATTGTCTTTAATCCATTGTATATCCTTGCCTCCTTTGTCAAAGATAAGGTGTCCATAGGTGCGTGGACTTATCTCTGGGCTTTCTATTTTGTTCCATTGATCTATATTTCTGTTTTTGTGCCAGTACTATAAACTTATATCAGTTCATTTGACACATTTAAAATATTTGATTGGCTGTCCTGTGATGAGGGCAGTGTGTGTGTGTTGGATAAAGTATGATTTTTATAGTTAAACATGCCTGCAGCATTTCATCTGCTCCCAATACCATTTAATCCTCACAATTATTGTGCCCACTTTACAGCTGGGTGGCTCAGACAGTAAAGAATCTGCTTGCAATGCAGGAGACCCAGGTTCAGTCTCTGGGTCAGGAAGATCCCCTGGAGAAGGAAATGGCAAGCCACTCCAGTTTTCTTGCCTGGAGAATTCCACGGACAGAGGAACCTGGTGGACTACAGTCCACGGGATCGCAAAGAGTCAGACATGACTGAGCGACTAATACTACATAGCTAAGGAAACTCAGTCATAGGACATAAATGATAGTTTCTGAACTAAAACACACCCTGCCTACAATATTTTCTTGGGTGATTGAGTAGATAGCCCTTTCACATGACACTCACTGACTCTGTACAACTGGCATTAGATTGGCCTTGCCTCAGGGGTTCCCTATTATGTAAACTGTTTGGCTGCTTTATTGGCTTAAAACATAAATGGTCATGGGTAGAAACCATGGGCAGATCTCATGAAGCTAAGCTCCATGGAGATGCTCAGGTTTTTAAATTGATTAATAACACTGTATCCACTAATAGCATGCCGCTGCTGCTAAGTTGCTTCAGTCGTGTCCGCCTCTGTGCGACCCCAGAGACGGCAGCCCACCAGGCTCCCCCGTCCTTGGGATTCTCCAGGCAAGAACACTGGAGCGGGTTGCCATTTCTTTCTCCAATGCATGAAAGTGAAAAGTGAAAGTGAAGTCACTCAGTCGTGTCCGACTCTTCACAACCCCATGGGCTGCAGTCTACCAGGCTCCTCCATCCATGGGATTTTCCAGGCAAGGGTACTGGAGTGGGTGCCATCCCCTTCTCGGCTAATGGCATGAAGCTCTGGGAATTCTAGAACTGGGAGGAAGTGCCAATATCTGTGAATGCTTACTACACAAAAAGCCCTAAGCACGGCATTTTACATATATGATTTTATTTAAAACAATATGGTTGATATTGTGACTTCCATTGTAAAGATTTCTTAAAAGGCTCAGTGAAGTTAATAAATTTGCTCACACCACATTATCAGGCTGCTGCAAAGCTGCAACTTAAATCCAGGACACTCTGACTCCAAAGGACAACAGTGCTGCCCTGGAGGTCATCACGTCCATCCCACTGCATCTCAGAGAGAAGACACCTAAATAAAACTCCAGTGGATGGGGATTGTACCTCACTTGGAAAGTAATTGGGAATTGTACCTTACTTGGAAAGTAATTCCAAATGTTCCCTCGATAACATCTTCCAGGTTCTGTTAAGCCTAATATGCAGGAATGAGTTCTTCATGTCTGTCTTAATAATCCTCTCTGGCTTCCATTTCATGCCATTCCCTTTGTTTGGTTAGGCTAGAAGATAGAAAACAGCTGGGTACCATTTCCTAGACAATAATTCCTTCTTGGACTGGAAAATTCCTATGACATGATCTCAACTTCCTTTTCTCTGATACAGAATATAGCCACACGCTGCTTAGAGTGAAGTCTGTCCTTCCTGATAGGCTTTCCTGCTCAGACAGAACAACCCCTGTCGGCAGAGAACATGAGTGAGAGCCACCAGCATGACTGGGTGACCCAGGGACAGATGCTCCTAGATCAAAGATTCATGCTGAAAGCAGCTGTCAGCAATGTCCATGGAGGAAAGAAGGATGCTGGGAACCTGTGTGCAGCCCCACCAGTTACCCACAGTCACCACAGGCCTACAAACAGACTCAGAGCCAGGGCAGGAGGTAGGGGTTAAGGCGGGGATGGGGGGGAGGGGGGAGCAAGAAGCCACTAATCTGGGGAAACCATGGGTTGGCAGGCAGCTCCCAGCCCCTGGCACCTGGGGAATAACGGCAACTGCTCAGAAAACATAAAAATCCAGCGGAGACCAAAGGAAGGGAGTCTTTCAAATGAGAGTGTTAAATGCCGGGAACCCAGTGGCTACGAAAGGATTTGCCAAGTGTCAAGCTGGAAACAGGAAAGCTTTCCGGGGCCCTTGGATGTGAAGGCCAAGAAACAAGGAAGGGGAAGCCGGTAAGGAAAATAACAGCCACACAGAAGCCTGCACTGGCCTGGGGAAACCCCTTCTTCGGTTCTTCCAGAAAGCACAGGAAACAACAGACCAGGAGAGGGTCTGGCTTCCAGGCCGCCTCCCTTCCCATGGGCATGTGGTGTGGGGAAGGGCAATGGTGGGGCCGGCTGCCCGAAAGCGATCAGGAGCAGCCTATTTCAAGAACAAAGCCTGTGCCGTTTACCTGCAGATCAAAGTTGGCTCTTAATAAGATGTGCGTGCGGTCAGAAAGGGCAGAGAGAGGAAGGCTGCCCCTCCATTCTATTAAAAAGGGATTATGGGCTGACAGACCAGGTGAGCAGCGTGATCTGTGTACAGAAACCCATCCTTTAGGAAACGAGGACTGTGACTGAGCGAAAGCCTTACAAGACACAATCAGCACCCATTCCCTGCAGCAGGGAAAGCATCAGGTCTGTGTTTGCGCGTGTGTGCAAGGGCGTGTGCAATTCTTCCTTGCTGTTGCTAAGATGGTTTCCCCCCTCTCTGGCCTCTCGCCCAATCAAAAGATAGTGGCTGCTCATTGGATGCCTGGCTTTATCGAATGACCGTGACAAGCTGGAGTTGAGCCGCCTCATTGGTTCGTTCCTTTGGCCCATTGTCAGGGGAGAGCAAATCAGACACCTAATCAATATTTTGTGAAGTGGCACTAGACTCCTGGCTAAATTTGCATTAAATTTCTCCCTGTCTGTGTCTTTGCACTCAGATAGCATCATATTAACTTCAGAGGTAGAGGGAGAGGCAAGCAATCAAGCACTGCCATCCTTCAGCCACTCTGGATGTATTCCTGAGTCTAGGCAAAAATCTTGGCATGCCAAACATGTGATGGGGGAATTAGTTATGAGCAAGATGTAACTCTCCTGAGCAGAAACACATGATACTAGGCTGGATTAGTAGTGTCTTTTCTAGATGCAAATTGAATGTTATCTTCTTGCATGCTTGCTTTCTTCTGTCCTATAGACATTCAACAAATACTTATTGAACACCTACCTACCGAGCCAGCTTCAGTGGTGGCCCTACTGGGCCACTCCATAGCAAAGCAGGACATTAGACAGCCCAGGTTTATCACATTCCAAACAAACTGCCTCTAAAGGAAACTGGGCTCTAATCATCATCCATGGAATAAGAGAGGACCAAAGTTCTGCCATTTGACGTCTCCTAGTGGGAGACATGATGGGGAAGGCAATGGCATCTCACCCCAGTACTCTTGCCTGGAAAATCCAATGGACGGAATAGCCTGGTGGGCTGCAGTCCATGGGGTATAGACAGACCTTTGTTGGCAAAGTAACATCTCTGCTTTTTAATATGCTGTCTAGGTTGGTCATAGCTTTCTTCCAAGGAGGAAGCTAAGCTCAGCTGGATGGTTTTTCTAATCTACACAGTGTCTGCTGAGATCACGTGTCAGGCTGATTTCGGAGGAGAGCTTGGCCAGCAATATATGACGGCCTTGCTCACAGGTCTGGGGTCCTGGTAGGGAAGACTGGACTATTCAGAAGGCTGCAATTCCTCCCTTGTTCTCCATCAGGAGAGCCAGGTCTCTATGTGGTGATCAAAGGCTCTGAGAAGCCAGGTATAAGATGCCAGGTCTCTGAAAGCCTAGATTCAGAACTGTCATGATGGTGCTTCTATTGTATTCTATTGGTCAAAGTAAGTCACAAGGTTATCCTAGATATAAGACTAGGAGAAAGAGACCTCACCTTTGTATGGGAGGTGAGGCACAGGCACAGAATGAGAGGAGGAATTGCTGGTGGCTGTCTTTGGCTGTTTCCCAGGTGGCCCAGTGGTAAAGAATCTGCCTGCCAATGCAGGAGACACAAGAGATGCAGGTTCGATCCCTGGGTTGGGAAGATCCCTTGGAGAAGGAAATGGCAAAACACTCCAGTGTTCTTGCCTGGGAGATCCCATGGACAGAGGACCCTGGCAGGCTACAGTCCATGGGGTCACAAGAGTCGCTTGAGCAACTGAGCATAAGCACACATACAAGTCTTTGGCTGCGGTCAGATCACGACCTAGAGAGTCTCAGTAGGCTGGGAGTTGCTGAAGCTGTCTGTATTTAGGGGGAAAGGAAGGAGTGAGGACACTCACAGGTGGCTGTGTTTCATGTGTGGTAGTCCGCTTCACCAGGTTCCTCTGACATCACTACCAGAATCCCAGCAGACAAAACCTTGGAAGAAGATGTAGAAGTACCCATAATGGGACCTCCCAGTGGTCCAGTGGTTAAGACTCCATGCTTCCACTGCAGGAGGTGTGGGTTCAGTCCCTGCTTGGGGAGCTANAAAAAAAAAAAAAAAAAGTTGGTCTAGCAACAAGGATGTCTCCAAAATTCTACATAAATCTCAGATAAAGTGTGGGTGATTCTGAGGGA
Organism: Oreotragus oreotragus; assembly: GCA_006410675.1. Lineage (NCBI taxonomy): Eukaryota > Metazoa > Chordata > Mammalia > Artiodactyla > Bovidae > Oreotragus > Oreotragus oreotragus. Next base: position 35,691 of record SJYX01016967.1, read on the forward strand.
GAGAAAAACGTGAGGTGACAATAAACTTCCTCTCTTTCACAGAGAAAACCGAAGCAACCATGCAAGAAATTCCACACACCCTTCACCACCACATGACAGCTCTCCTTGTGGGCCTTCCCGTCCTAAGGAACAAAGAGACTGTGTCTCAGTCAAAACCAGTCCTCTCATGTACTGGCCCCATTCTCACCCACCAACTCAAGGAGCTCCTGTAACTCTCACCCTCAACTTGCTCTCTGATCTCATCATGTTTTCCAAGTTTCCCTCCCTTTTGGTTGTTTTCATCATGGTGGAAATATGCTACAATATCCTCATCTTGAAAAATGAAGATAACACAGAAAAAAAATTCTTTCTGTATCCAAGGCAGATGTTCAGCTAGAACATGCCGGTACTGCTATCACTGATTAAGAAAACACTGAGACACATTTGGATCTTCTGACAAGCACCCACTATCCTGAGCTTCCCAAGTATCCCCTCTCCTACTTAGCCAACCCAACCTCTCCCCCAGGGCCTCCTGGACATTCCACAGTCCAGCAACCAAAGGGTTGAAGTCTCGATCAGCGGGCCCGCCAGACTCTGCACCAGACTGACAGCCAGAATCCAACGTGATTCATCATTTATTAATATCACATCCGCTTAGACCTTACATTTTCTTCGAGTCATTCTCCCCTCCACCTCCATTACTTTCTTGGCCTTCAGAGCAAAGACGCCTATTCTCACAGTCTCTGTTTCTCTTCCCCTTTTGTTCTGAACACATTCCAATCAGGTCACCTTTCCAATCTTTCCAGCATCACAGCTTTTGTCAAGGTCATCAAAGGACCTTCACTTTGCCAAACCCAAAGATTGGTCCTCAAAAAAAAAAAAAAAAAAAAACCGAAACCTCAAAGATCAGTTCTCCATCTTCACCTTATTTGGCTTATTAGCAGCATTTGACACAGTTAACCACTTTCTCTCCTTAAATGCATCTTACATTTTTTTTAAACCACCTTTCTCATTTACGATGCACCAATTTCTGAGTTCTCCTCTTTCCCATCAGTCTGCCTTTTTTTTCTGCGTTGCACTTATTAATTGAAATATAGTTGGTTTACAATGTTCTATTAGTTTCTGGTGTACAGTAAAGTGATTCTTTTTCAGACTCTCTTCTCTTATAGGTTATTATAGAATATTGCGTAGAGTTCCCTGTATTATACAGTAGATTTCTCGTTGTTTATCTGTTTTATATATAGTACTGTGTACTTGTTAAGTTCAAACACCTAATTTATCCCTCCCCACCCTTTCCCCTTTCACAACCGTAAGCTTGTTTTCTGTGTCTTCACCAGTCTGCCCTGTGTTCTCCTTTGCTGGTGCCTTCTCGCCTTCTTGACCTGTAAACATTAACAGGCTCCAGGGCTCAGTCTTGGGACTCAACCTTCTTTTCTCTATACATCAAGTCTCTGGTGATCTGTTCCCTTGACATAGAATACCATCTATACTCCAGTGGCTGTCAAATTTCTATGTTCTGCTTCAGTATTTCCCCCAAAGTTTAGATTCAAACATCTAATTGTCAACTCTGCATCTTCTCTACAGTATCGAATATACACCCCACATTTAACTCATACAAAACTATCCTGATCTTCCCCTCAAAATGGTCTTATTTGCTTCTAGTCTTCTTCACCTCCAGTCGGTGAAACATCATTCTTCCCATCATTCAGTCCAAAATCCCTGAACTCAGGTTTGAGATATTTTGAGTTCTTTCTCTCATACCATACCACACCACCATCCACCAGCAAACTCTATAATTTCTACCATCAAATCAGATTAAGAATCTGACCATGTATTACTACCTCCTACTGCCACTCAAGACAAAATCAGCATCATATTTCCCCTTATTATTGCAATGACCATCCAAATCGTCTTGTGTTCACCTTTTCCCCTTAACCATCTCTTCTCCACAGAGTCACAGAGGCAGAATATGTGTGCATGCTCTTTGTAGCCTGCCAGGCTTCTCCATTCATGGGATTCTCCAAAATACTGGAGTAGGTTGCCTCCTCCAGGGGACCTTTCTGACCCAGGGAACCAACCCATGTCTCTTACAACTCCTGCATTGGCAGCCGGCTTCCTTACCACTAGAGCCACCTGGGCAAAGGCTCTGTGAATACAGTCAGTTCATGATACTCTTCTGTTCAAAATTTTCAAACACCTTCTATCTCCTCCAGAATAAAATCTAAAGTCTACATGCAATATACTAAGCAGCAAAAAGGAGCCCATAGTTTATCAGCTAGGTTCCAGCTTTAATCTACTATATATGACCATATTGCAAATATGTGTTAATCCCAAGGAAGAATGGGCAAGGATATGAATTATTTATCATACAAATCTAAAAGCAAACACCAGACAAAAAATATGTGTGCAACTTAAATCTTATTGGTCAGTTATGAACATTAACTTTTTATTTTAGGACAACATATTTCCCTGATTTCATTTTGTCTCCACTGGTAACATAAGCTGACACTTGTTGTTTTCAGTTGTGTCCAACTCTCTGTGACCCCCATGGACTGGAATGCACCAGGCTTCCCTGTCCTCCAATATCTCCAAGAGTTCGCTCAAACTCATGCCCATTGAGTCAGTGATGCCATCCAATCATCTCATCCTCTGTCACCCCTTTCTCTTCCTGCCTTCAATCTTTCCCAGCATCAGGGTCTTTTTCAAACAGCAGGCCCTTCACATTAGTGGCCGAAGTAATGGAACTTTGGCTTCAGCTTCAGTCCTTCCAATGAATATTCAGGGGTGATTTCCTTTAGGATTGAATGGTTTGATCTCCTTGCTGTCCAAGGGACTCTCAAGAGTCTTCTGCAACACCACAATTCAAAAGCATCAATTCTTCAGCACTTAGCCTTCCTTATGGTCCAATTCTCACACCTGTACATGACTACTGGAAAAACCATAGCTTTGACTAAAGACCTTTGTCAACAAAATGATGTCTCTGCTTTTTAATACACTAGCCTAGTTTTGTCATAGCTTTTCTTTCAAGGAGCAAGCATCTTTGAATTTCATGGCTGCAGTCACCATCTGCAGTGATTTTGGAGCCCAAGAAAATACAGCCTGTCACTGTTCATTTTTTCCCCATCTGTTTGCCATGAAGTGATGGGACCAGATGCCATGATTTGTTTTTTGAATGNAGGAGCAAGCATCTTTGAATTTCATGGCTGCAGTCACCATCTGCAGTGATTTTGGAGCCCAAGAAAATACAGCCTGTCACTGTTCATTTTTTCCCCATCTGTTTGCCATGAAGTGATGGGACCAGATGCCATGATTTGTTTTTTGAATGCTGAGTTTTAAGCCAGCTTTTTTGCCTTCCTCTGTCGCCTTCATCAAGTGGTGCTTTAGTTTCCTTTGCTTTCTGCCATTAGGGTGGTATCATCTGTATATCTGATGTTGTTGATATTTCTCCTGGCAATCTTGATTCAGCTTGTGCTTCATCCAGCCTGGCATTTCGCATGATGTACTCTGCATATAAGTTAAATAAGCAGGGTGACAATATACAGCCTTTGTGTACTCATTTCCCAGTTTGGGACCAGTCCGTTCATTGCTCCATGTCCGGTTCTAACTGTTGCTACTTGAGCTGCATACAGGTTTCTCAGGAGGCAGGTAAGGTGGTCTGGTATTCCCATCCCTTTAAGCATTTTCCACAGTTTATTGTGATCCACAAGGCTTTAGCATAGTCAATGAAGAAGAAGTAGATGTTTTTCTGGAATTGTCTTGCTTTTTCTATGATCCAATGTGTGAACAGTATGAAAAACTGACAGTAAATCTATCTAACTTCCAACGTATGCAGTGAACATTCAGAATGTCTGTTGAATAAATAAATGCTTAGGTAATATCATAGGTATTTCCTACCTGTGATACTATGATGATAATGAGAACCAGGAATTGAGTATCTACTGTATAAAGTATGGTATTTTATATTTTTAAATTACATTTTTACTCCACCAACTTTATGCTCTCCATTTTAAAGATACAGTAGTAGTTTTGTGGCTCTGAAAAGTTGAATATCCTTCTCAAGGTATCATGATAAGGGGCAGGGTGTGCGATTTGAACAATGATCCATATGGCTTCAGTGCCTTGTGGGTTTGCCACAGCCACATCATGCTGAGTTGCTATACATCTATGAGGCAACATTATCATATTCTCATCAAACCCCCATAAAAAAAAGTGAGAGACAGACTCCTTGCTCTATAAGAAAGGAAAGTATAAACTGTTAGTCGCTCAGTTGTGTCTGACTCTTTGGGACCCCATGGACTGTAGCCCGCCAGGCTCCTCTGTCCATGGAATTCACCAGGCAAGAATACTGGAGTGGGCTACCATTTCCTCCTCCAGGGGAATCTTCCTGACCCAGGGAGTGAACCTGGGTCTCATGGATTATAGGCAGATTCTTTACCATCTGAGCCACTACCAGGTAGAGGGAAGGGACAGAGAGGACATGCTAATTTCAAACAAGCTCAAGGTCAAGCAAGGAGATGAAAAGCCTAAACTTCTGCTCCCTTCTCCCAGTATATCCTCACTGGGGTCCTCTGCTATCTTACCTATATGTTTCTTAGCTAAGTAAACTGTACTCACTTACTCTTTGAGTTCCAGAACAGATTCCCTAAAGTCTATAGTTCCATATTTTTAATATAAATTTATTTATTTTAATTGGAAGTTAATTACTTTACAATATTGTATTGGTTTTGCCATACATCAACATGAATCCACCACAGGTATATACGTGTTCCCCATCCTGAACCCCCCTCCCTCCTCTCTCCCCATACTATCCCTCTGGGTCATCTCAGTGCACCAGCCCCAAGCATCCAGTATAGTTCCATAATTTTTATAGTTTTATTAATCACCTTTCTCATAAACAGTGCTTTAAACTGCCAATTTCCTAGGAATATAATACTATTTTCTTTTCTTTTTTTTTTTAGATATTCTTATGTGCACCATTTTTAAGTGTTTATTAAATTTATTACAATATTGCTTCTGTTTTATATTTTTTGGTTTTTTGGCCACAAGGCATAAGGGATCTTAGCTCCCTGACCTGGGACTGAAACCACACCTCCTGCTTTGGAAGGCAAAGTTGAATCCCTGGCCCATCAGGTAAGTCCCTGTAATACTATTTTCTAGAGATTCTCTGAAGCCCTTGGGGAGCTGAGTCTAATTTATCAATCTTCTAACGTCATATTTCAACCAGTTATTTGCTATAATATGAACTTGCATATTCTGACACAATCCAATAAAAAAACATTTTAAATGTGATAAAAATTCCCTAGATTTTTGAGAATCAAAATCTATTATTAACCATTAATTAATTATGATTTTTTTCCCCCAATTAGAACTTCCCTGGTGGCTCAGACAGTAAAGAATCTGCAAGCAATGAGGGAGACCTGGGTTTGATCCTTGGCTTGGGAAGATCCCCTGGAGGAGGGCATAGCAGCTCACTCCACTATTCCTGCCTGGAGAATCCTCATGGACAGAGGAGCCTGGCAGGCTATATATAGTCCATGGAGTCACAAAGAGTGGGACAAGACTAAGTGACACAGTCACAGCACAGCACCCCCCTATTAATACCCAACATGTCCCTTTTTGTCAGTAGCCTCTGTGTTGGATGATTCTTCTGTGCCCAAGAGGAAGAGCCGAAGAGGGGAACCCTGTGGAGGAGACAGAGGAGGAGAATGACAGTGTGCGGCTTCGGCCAAAAGAAGACTGATCCACAGAGCCAGCTAACTCTGAAGCCCCCGCTGGCTAAGTGAACCAAAATGAGCATTTAGTGATTAGGGAGAGCATAGCTTTATTTCAATTCTCCAAGGAGAAAAATTCATACAGAGCTCTGCAATGGAGTCAACGGGGAACAAATAAAACAAACGAACGGTCATTCAGCCATTCAACAAGTATGCCTGCTGTCTTTATGGTGCTGTTGTCAGTGTTACAGAGAAACACCCTTTGTGAAATGCTCCATTGTGCTTACAGGTTTTAAGTTGCAGAGCCCCTTTGAACTCTGCAGCCAGGCACTTCTGCACTTATATTCCTGTACATCCTGCTGGAGGACCCTGGAAAATCAGGGTTAGAGAAATAATAATACCATAGTAAGTATCCTTGTAAGTGGAGTCCACGGAAAGAATTTAAATGCATATAAACACAATGGAGAACATGAAACAGGCCAATCTCTTTTAAATGAAGTGCTAAGATTTTAGGGTGCTTGGAAGAAATACTTTGAGACAAAGGTAAGTCCAGTGGTTGCACAAGCTGTGCGTTAATAAGTCCAGCTCACAGTTCAGGAACCCAAATAAATGCATTTCTCAAAAAGTAGGTCAATTCTGGTTTGACTGAAATTAATTCTGCAGCTGATTATTCAGAAATCAATCCATTTTCTTAAGACACTCTAGAGATATAGTAGATGCTATTGCATTTGTACAGTATTGTTAAAATGCCTTCTTGTATTTTCCACATGTGTGATCCATGATCATGGAATTCCTGAGGGTCACATTAGAGCTGTTTTTCCAAAGATTTCTTATCCTCTAGAGTTTTATCAGTGCTGAGTACAGAAAGAACTCTTGTAGGAAGTCCACAATCTAAATCAAACAGCCTCACAAATGGGAACACTTCTACAGACTGGAAAGAAATTGCCAAGACAACAAGAACCAAGTGCAGAGACATGTTGAGGACCTACCAACTCATATGACTCAGAGTTGGAAAGAAGTTAGGTAGGTCCTGCCTGATGCTCTTGACTCCTCCAGGTGGGCTGTAGGACCCTGCAGAGGAAAGTTTGAGGACCACTGATCCAGCCTACCTCCTCATTTCTCAGAGACAGAAACCAAGAAAAACAAAGCGTCTCATCCAAAATCACATAACGAGTCGCTGCTGAGGGGGACTGTTTCCTGATTCCCGAGATTAGCTTTTTCTCATACCAGACACCTCTCCATTTCAGAGCCTACTGCAGTCTCCCTACAGCAAGATTCCCTGTCTATTTCAAGCAACAAGGGCAGGCCAGCTTGGGTTCCAGCCACCCAGGGCCATTTGTCAGTGCCAGTCTCCCAGCAGGCCATGCCAACCCTGGCATCTGGTCCTGCTCCCCAGCACTTATGCTCTTTTGATTAAAGGGCTGACATACATACACAAACAAACCATAACTTACGCACGACATGGTTAGTGAGGAGAGGCCAAACGTGGGCGAGTACTGACTCATAAGGTAAGAAGGAGTCAGTTTGCAAATTTCCAGTCTTGTTTGTCTCTGGTGACAGGTACATAAATACTGCAAAGGCTACAAAGAGCCCTTTATAACTCTTAACTCAAAATATTCCTCAACCCCATGGCAAGTCTGACAAAACTTACGTTATCCCATGTTGGTTAGGTGGGACTGCTTGTGGGCCAGTGGGTTATAGTTATTTTCAAGTCTGTGTCAGGACTGACTGACTCAGTGCGAGCTGCCAGGGGCAGCATGAGGGAAGACTCTTAGCGGCTCTTTGTAGAACACTGGAACCACCTCTTGGCTCTGACTACCTGTGACTGTATACAACTTTCTCAGCTCTCTTCTCGGGACAGATCTCATTCCCAAGAGGCCCCACCAAGATAAGATCTGAAAGATCACCACCAGCAGCATAATCTGGGACTGCACTGTTTTCCTCCACTATAATCTGGTTGTGGCTGTGCCATTGCACTAACAAGCTGTATTTCCAGGAATAATAAATAATCTGGGAATAATGAGTAATAAGTAATTGCTGCTCAAATTGAGGTCAAGTGCATTGGTGTCACCTGGGAGCTTTGTTAAGCGGATGGAATCCCAAACCTCATCCCAGACCCACTGCATCAGAAACTGTATTCTAGCAAGACCTCCAGGTGGCTATGCACATCAAATGTGGTAAGCCCTGATCTAGAGAGGAAGACCTTGACTCCGGCTTCTCCATTAGCTCCATCTATAAAGTTCTGGCAAGGGAACTGCCTCTGGTTCTCTGGGCATTTAAATGGAGAAAGGATCCCAATAAAACCCAATGCTTCCTTAAAATGTATTTGTACACCTCCATTTTTTTTCCCCCCTAAACACACACAAAAAACAGATATGGTTTGGATCATTTGGAGGAGGAATATGCATAATGAAATGTGATAGCCACGAGTAAATATTCACGTTTGTCATGAAAGTACCTCGGCTTCATTTCTAGATAGCCAGGTAGCCACCAAGTCCTTTACCTCTAAAAGATTTTAATCTGAGTCCTGCCTTCCATCACTGTCTCTCTGCTCTAACTCAGTTCCTCCATCATCTGTGACAGGGGCATTAAAATAGTCTCTCAACTGCATTCCTGGTCTCCTCAGGTAGTCTTTTTGCTCCTGCCCACTGCATCTTCCAAACTGTCATCAGAAGGAATATTCAGGCAAACCTCATCATATTATCTTCTGGTTTAAAGTCCTCTAATGGTTCTGATAAAGTCAAGACTTGCAAGTTTTTGAAGCAGGGTCCTTGATGACATTGCTTTCCCAGACCTGCCCAGTTCTGTTTCTCCCACTTTTACACCCCTCTCCTTGTACGTGTGCTCCATGCCTCTCCCTAAGCACAAGGTGCCTCTCTGCTGGGAACACTCTTTTTCTGTCCATCAACCTGTTCTTGTCTTTTGAGGCCATGTGATTCCTTTTATCCCCTCTGCGAGGCTCTTCTTGACCATGACTCTACCACCGGTGGAGAGCTGATCATTCTTGGAGCTGGACGGCACTGCATCTTTTATCCAGCTGCTTCATCTGTGATCAGCACTTCTACCTAACTGCAGTGATTGTCAGCTCGTCTCTGTCCCTGCACTGCTCCGTGAGCCGACAGCCATGTCCCATTCTTCTCTGGCATCTTGAGGATCAAGGGCTATTGTCAACATACAGTGGGAACGCAATGACAGTCTGATGAATTACATGATTAACTGAATACAGTCACTGTGGAAAATAGTTACCACTTTATCTCTGAGAACTGTGAAAAAATACACAGCAACCACAGACCTTGTGGAAATATTTTCAGTGGATTAATCTTCGAGATTCTCCAATGATGGATATTAAGGAATTGAACTGGTATTAGCTGTGAAAATAGCTATTATGTTAGCTCTGCCACCACCTTAAAGGGAAATGAGCTACCTCAAACCATTTATTAAACACCTGTTTACCTGTATCATCTACAGATCAGCAGAATTAGAGCCTAAAGCAGAGCCAACAGTGAAGGTGGACATGAGCCACTCTCTCTGGTGGTCATAGAGCTCTATCCTTTTGGGCTGGATGCTACTGTCAAAAGGAGAGCATGAATTAAACATAGCTAAACTGAGAGGTGAGCTAAACGGGAGAAGACAGTTTTAGAAAGTGGGTCTCAGCCTCTGTTCCCCCATATGCCCACACTGGGTTTAAGGGATGTTATGCTTCAAGCTCAGCTCAACTTGTCTCCAAGATCAGTGAGGTCCCCGAGTGGGAAGAATTCAGGAGCCCCAGCTCAGCATCACTGTTCAGAGTTCAAGCTACATCCCTACCCTGTCTTCCACCTCCCTCTCCTGCTACTGAGACCCAGAAGTCACCTCATCCTCCAGTTTTTGCTCATGAAAACAGTAATAATAACGCTATTTCACAGATTAACATAGCCTGACTACATGCCAGGCACCAGTCTGGTACATCAGGTATTAACAAGTTTAACCTTCATTATAAACCAATTTACTAGGTGCTGAATTCTTTTATAGATAACAGAAGTAGAGACCTAGAAAAATTTCTATTGCTTGCTTCTTGGTTTCTCTTGATTAGGGACTCTCCATTGACTACAGATTGCACGAGTTAACTTCTTTGCATCTCCTCACCCCTCAGATAATATGCTCTAAACTTGGAGATGGATCTCCACATCCTCTGTCCCCAGGCCACACGCCTCCTGCCACCTCCCAGTCTGGCCATCCTATTTTACTGATTAATCTGCTAATTCTAGCCCTGTCATAAGGACAGTTACAGGGTCATTTATTTTCCACTCTATTTAATATGGGTACTTAATGCTGTTGGAAGAAATCTCAGGGTGTGTCATATGGGTAAAATGCTGTGTGATCTCAGGCAGCCACGCTATATAGTATCTGAATTAGGGAAAGAGGAAAGACATGGTGCTGTCTGTAAGAGGCACATGAAAAGCTGTTCAACACTGCTAATTGTTCAGTTCAGTTCAGTTCATCGCTCAGTCGTGTCCAACTCTTTGTGACCCCATGAATCACAGCACGCCAGGTCTCCCTGTCCATCACCAACTTCCGGAGTTCACTCAAACTCATGTGCATCAAGTCGGTGATGCCATCCAGGCATCTCATCCTCGGTCGTCCCCTTCTCCTTCTGCCCCCAATCCTTCCCAGCATCGTCTTTTCCAATGAGTCAACTCTTTGTATGAGGTGGCCAAAGTACTGGAGTTTCAGCCTCAGCATCAGTCTTTCCAATGAACACCCAGGACTGGTCTCCTTTAGGATGCCCTAGTTGGATATCCTTGCAGTAGAGGGGACTCTCAAGAGTCTTCTCCAACACCACAGTTCAAAAGCATCAATTCTTTGGGGCTCAGCTTTCTTCACAGTCCAACTCTCACATCCATACATGACCACTGGAAAAACCATAGCCTTGACTAGACAGAACTTTGTTGGCAAAGTAATATCTCTGCTTTTTAATATATTGTCTAGGTTGGTCATAACTTCCTTCCAAGGAGTAAGCATCTTTTAATTTCATGGCTGCAATCACCATCTGCAGTAATTTTGGAGCCCCCAAAAATAAAGTCTGACACTGTTTCCCCATCTATTTGCCATGAAGTGATGGGACCAGATGCTATGATCTTCGTTTTCTGAATGTTGAGCTTTGAGCCAACTTTTTTGCTCTCCTCTTTCACTTTCATCAAGAGGCTTTTTAGTTCCTCTTCACTTTCTGCCATAAGGGTGGTGTCATCTGCATATCTGAGGTTATTGGTATTTCTCCCGGTAATCTTGATTCCAGCTTGTGCTTCTTCCAGCCCAGCTTTTCTCATGATGTACTCTGCATAGAAGTTAAATAAGCAGGGTGACAATATACAGCCTTGACGTACTCCTTTTCCTATTTGGAACCAGTCTGTTGTTCCATGTCCAGTTCTAACTGTTGCTCCCTTACCTGCATATAGATTTCTCAAGAGGCAGGTCAGGTGCTCTGGTATTCCCATCTCTTTCAGAATACTCAGCCACAAAAAGAGAATGAAATAATGCCACGTGCAGTAACACGGATGGACTTCAGTTAATTCAGTTGCTCAGTCATGTTCGACTCTTTGCGACCCAATGGACTGCATCATACCAGGCTCCTCTATGACCAACTCCCGAAGCTTACTCAAACTTGTGCCCATGGAGTTGGTGATGCCATCCAATCATCTCACCCTCTGTCATCCCCTTCTCTTCCTGCCTTCAATCTTTCCTACCATCAGGGTCTTTCCTAATAAGTCACTTCTTCACATCAGGTGGCCAAAGTATTGGAGCTTCCGCTTCAGCACCAGTCCTTCCAATGAATACTGAGGATTGATTTACTTTAGGATGGACTGGTTGGATTTCCGTGCAGTCCAAGGGACTCCCTAGAGTCTTCTCCAACACCACAGTTCAAGAGCATCAGTTCTTTGGTGCTCAGCTCTCCTTATGGTCCAATTCTCACATCCATACATGACTACTGGAAAAACCATAGTTTTGACTAGATGGACCTTTGTCAGCAAAGTAAAGCTCCTCTATGACCAACTCCCGAAGCTTACTCAAACTTGTGCCCATGGAGTTGGTGATGCCATCCAATCATCTCACCCTCTGTCATCCCCTTCTCTTCCTGCCTTCAATCTTTCCTACCATCAGGGTCTTTCCTAATAAGTCACTTCTTCACATCAGGTGGCCAAAGTATTGGAGCTTCCGCTTCAGCACCAGTCCTTCCAATGAATACTGAGGATTGATTTACTTTAGGATGGACTGGTTGGATTTCCGTGCAGTCCAAGGGACTCCCTAGAGTCTTCTCCAACACCACAGTTCAAGAGCATCAGTTCTTTGGTGCTCAGCTCTCCTTATGGTCCAATTCTCACATCCATACATGACTACTGGAAAAACCATAGTTTTGACTAGATGGACCTTTGTCAGCAAAGTAATCTCTCTCTCTTTTTTAATATCTCTGCTTTTTAATAAGCTGTCTAGGTTGGTTATGCCTTTTCTTTCAAGGAGCAAGCATCTTTGAATTTCATGGCTGCTATCACCATCTGCAGTGATTTGGAGACCAGAAAAATAAAGTCTATCATGGTTTCCATTGTTTCCCTGTCTATTTGCCATGAAGTGATGGGACTGAATGCCATGATCTTAGTTTTTGGAATGTTGAGCTTTAAGCCAACTTTTTCACTCTCTTCTTTCACTTTCATCAAGAGGCTTTTTAGCTCCTCCTCACTTTCTGCCATAAGGGTGGTATCATCTGCATATCTGAGGTTATTGATATTCCTCCCAGCAATCTTGATTCCAGCTTGTGCTTCATCCAGCCCAAACTTCACATGATGTACTCTGCATATAAGTTAAATAAACAGGGTGACAGTATACAGCCTTGACGTACTCCTTCCCCAGTTTGGAACCAGTCCGTTGTTCCATATCCACTTCTAACTGTTGCTTCTTGACCTGTATACAGGTTTCTCAAAAGGCAGGTAAGGTGGTCTGGTATTCCTATCTCTTATGAATTTTCCACAGTTTGTTGTGATCCACACAATCAAAGGCTTTAGCATCGTCAATGAAGCAGAAGTAGATGTTTTTCTGGAATTCTCTTGCTTTTTGATAATCCAGTGGATGTTGGCAATTCAATCTCATGTTCCTCTGCCTTTTCTAAATCCAGCTTGAACATCTGGAAGTTCTTGGTTCACATACCACTGAAGACTAGCTTGGTGGTTTTTGAGCATTACTTTACTAGCGTGTGAGATGAGTGCAATTGTGTGGTAGTTTGAGCATTCTTTGGCATTGCCTTTCTTTGGGATTGGAATGAAAACTGACCTTTTCCAGTCCTGTGGTCATGGCTGAGTTTTCCAAATTTGCTGGCATACTGAGTGCAGCACTTTAACAGCATCATCTTTCAGGATTTGAAATAGTTCAGCTGGTACTCTTGCCTGGAAAATCCAATGGACGGAGTAGCCTGGTGGGCTGCAGTCCATGGGGTCGCTAACAGTCGGACAGACTGAGTGACTTCACTTTCACTTTTCTCTTTCATGCACTGGAGAAGGAAATGGCAACCCACTCCAGTATTCTTGCCTGGAGAATCCCAGGGATGGCGGAGCCTGGTGGGCTGCTGTCTATGGGGTCACACAGAGTCGGACATGACTAAAGTGACTTAGCAGTAGCAGCCACTGGCTTTGTTCGTAGTGATTCTTCCTAAGGCCCACTTGACTTTGCACTCCAGGATGTCTGGTTGTAGGTGAGTGATCACACTATTATGGTTATCTTTGTCACTGAGATCTCTTTTGTACAGTTTTTCTGTGTATTCTTGACACCTCTTCTTAATATCTTCTGCTTCTATTAGCTCCATGTCAAGCAGCCACTGGCTTTGTTCGTAGTGATTCTTCCTAAGGCCCACTTGACTTTGCACTCCAGGATGTCTGGCTGTAGGTGAGTGATCACACTATTATGGTTATCTTTGTCACTGAGATCTCTTTTGTACAGTTTTTCTGTGTATTCTTGACACCTCTTCTTAATATCTTCTGCTTCTATTAGCTCCATGTCGCTTTTGTCCTTTATTGTGCCCATCTTTGCATGAAATATTTCTTTGGTTTCTCTAATTTTCTTGAAAAGATCTCTAGTCTTTCCCATTCTATTGTTTTCCTTTTTTTCCTTGCATTGGTCTCATAGGAAGGCTTTCTTACCTCTCCTTGCTATTCTTTGGAACTTTGCATTAAGATGGATATATCTTTCCTTTCTCCTTTGCCTTTCACTTCTCTGGAGGGACTTAGAGATTGTAATACTGAGTGAAGTAAGTCAAACAGAGAAATAGAAATATCACATGATCACATATGCAGAATCTCAAAAAATGATATATAAGTGAATTTATTTACAAAACAGAAACAGACTTACAGAAAAACTTATGGTTGCTTGGGGGAAAGGTTATAGTTAAGAGAGTTTGGGACTGACACGTACTGCTGCTGCTAAGTCGCTTCAGTCGTGTCCGACTCTGTGCGACCCCACAGACGGCAGCCCATTGGGCTCCTCCATCCCTGGGATTCTCCAGGCAAGAACACTGTAATGGGTTGCCATTTCCTTCTCCAATGCATGAAAGTGAAAAGTGAAAGGGAAGTCGCTCAGTCGTGTCTGACTCAGCGACCCCATGGACTGCAGCCCACCAGGCTCCTCTGTGCATGGGAGTTTCCAGGCAAGAGTATTGGAGTGGGCTGACATGTACACACTGCTATATTTAAAATGGATAATCAACAAGAACATACTGCATAGCACAGGACTCTTCACTATTATGTAACAACCTAATTGGGAAAAGAATTTGAAAACTAACAGATACATGTATCAGTTCAGTTCAGTTCAGTTGCTCAGTCGTGTCTGACTCCTAGCGACTCCATGGCCTGCAGCCTACCAGGCTCCTCTGTCCATGGGATTTTCCAGGCAAGAGTACTGAACTGGGTTGCCACTGCCTTCTCCGAGATACATGTATATGTATAACTAAAGAGTACAGTTGATTAACAATGTGTTAATTTCAGTTGTACACTTTCAGCAAAGTGATTTAGATACATGTATATGTATAAGTAAATCACTTTGCTGAAAGTGTACAACTTCAGTGTACAACTGAAATTAACACATTGTTAATCAACTATACTCCAATATAAAGAGTGCATCACTTTGCTGACATTTCCCTAGACATATGTCCAGGCTCCATAAATGCTGTCTGTAATAAAACACAGGCTGTCTATTAACAAGCTGAAGTAACTATGCATAATAAGACACAAGTCATTACTGCTGCATTACCAGGGACGGGGCATTAGTGAAAACACCTGGAACAGATTTGGGATTTTTGTCCCTAACAAGCCTTTTCAATGAACTGTATGCTCACTTACTCTCTTGTTTGTATAGTTCAGATAATAACAGCTCTCTGGTCAATATCACAAGAAGCTGTTTGGCAATAATTCCCCTTTCAGACAGTTAGGTGATCAGGTAGGAGAGAAGATTTGCAAAAGCAGAAGAGGGAACAGAAGCCACCCACTGCCCTGGGTTTGGACCTGGTAAACAGCCTGTATTTCCAAACACATGTGCATAGGAGAGCATATCAGTGTCCTCTGGAGGACTCTGAAAAACACAGATTAGATTTCACTGTGCTCCTGTATCTCTCTCAATCAGAACCTGCCTGCCATGGCCTGGAGATGTAGATAGATTTAAATAGGTAATTTTAAGAGGAGATTCTAATACATATTACTGACGAGGAAATATCACTAGGATTATTATCTAGGAAAGCAAGAACACTAATAGCATATATATTTTGCTCTAGTAATATCAAGAAATACAAGTGAGATGTTGATAAACTAATCCAAAAGCCTCAGGAACACAGAAAGTGTTCTTAAATTTTGAGCATTCTGATCATGTTGCAATGGACTCTAAAAATCTCCCCAGTGGTGACTCCTTCTCAAACAAATCTAATTTGAAAAACTAAGTAAGAAATGAATGTATAGCTGACTCTCGTATAAGAAAAACATAAAAAGTTCTTAGATAATAGAGAAATTAAGAGTATAACTATGAGTTTAAGAGAAGAATCATGGCAAGGTGTTTAATTATCGAGGGTTTTTTTTTTTTAACTGATCTAGTACCTTTACATTATCATTTAATTTACAAGTATTTGATGAACACAATTTGAGGAAGAGCTTAATTTGTCAACTCTAAACTGATGCTGCACTGTAAATGTCCAAATTCTCAAAGGCAAATTTCCCAAAGTCACAAAACTGACCAGATGTTCCTCCTCTTCGCTCCCCTGCTGATGACAGCAGTCGCCTGAACCTGGAACATTGCCGAAGACAAAGCTCTGGCCCTGTGATGGATCGCTCAGGTCTTACACAAGCAGGACCTGCACCAAACTGCCCGAGCTTTGAGTCTTTTTTAACTGAGACAGGTCATTAAAAGAAATGAAAAGATGTCTTCTGGAGCATAATTAAGGAAGTTAATTCTAGGCCCCATCACAGGCCCATTAACCTTTCTCTGTCCCTAAAATATCTTATGTAATGTCAAAAAGAAGCAAAGATGGGAAAAAGAGCTGTGTAATTAAACCTACTTAACCTTAAAATGGAAATGTGTCAAGGGATAGACATGATTGGTATAAAGCTCCTAACCTGTATTTATGACCTCAAAACCCAGAACCCACATGCCTCATTCTGCTATGCCTATTCTCAATTCCTTTGCCATGGTGTTGGAGAAATTGGCTAACTTACTTATCATGTCTGACCTGAACCATGAGAAGTCAGTTCTGAAAATGCTGGAAAGGCAACCCTATCCTGGCCTAAAGAAAAAAAAATTTTCTGATTTCTATANCATGCCTCATTCTGCTATGCCTATTCTCAATTCCTTTGCCATGGTGTTGGAGAAATTGGCTAACTTACTTATCATGTCTGACCTGAACCATGAGAAGTCAGTTCTGAAAATGCTGGAAAGGCAACCCTATCCTGGCCTAAAGAAAAAAAAATTTTCTGATTTCTATAAAGATGTTTTGGGGGCACAGGACATTTCTAAAGTTCTCCAAGGAGATGGTTTTCTCTGACCCAGAACACTTTTCTTTCCCATCCTGGAAGAATGTGGCCAGGTTGGGGGTGAGTTTGATTCAAGATTGAAGAAAACCTGACATATTTGCATTTTCTTTCCTGAAAGTACCTAGTTATGAATGTAGATTCTTCCAGAACATCAATGGAGTCTGAAAGGGCAGAGGTATTGTGAGAACATGGCAGACCCTTGCAAAGGAAGTGTTTCCAGCAGGTTCCTGCTCCACTAGGGAACCATCTCAGGGCTGGAGAAAACTGATAACAGTTGTGTCTGTTCTGCTTAGTCACCTAACTTCCACTATGTCCTGGACTCTGGGCTATATTAACAGGGAGGGGAGCATTTTCCACCAATCCAAAACCATTCTGAAATGCTACAAGTTCCAAAAATGACCAAGAGCAGTCACTGCATTATGTAGCATCGGGACCATGTGCACTACAATTATCCCTTTTGACTCTGGATTCTCCAGGGACCTCTCAGTATAACTTCTAATATCAGGGTTGACAGAAAATACAGGACACCTGTATTTTTATTTACTGAGTCTGGCAACCCTGCCTAATGTCCAAATGTTAATCATCACCCATCACCATAAAACAGAATATTTTAGAAAGAACTTGGAACCAGATCTACTACCTTGTTTTATTTATGAGAAGGTTGAGATCATGGCAGAAAGTGAAGAAGAACTAAAGAGCCTCTCAATGAAAGTGAAAGAGGAGAGTGAAAAAGTTGGCTTAAAGCTCAACATTCAGAAAACGAAGATCATGGCATCCAGTCCCATCACTTTATGGCAAATAGCTGGGGAAACAGTGGAAACAGGGGCTGATTTTATTTTGGGGGGCTCCAAAATCACTACAGACGGTGATAGCAGCCATGAAATTAAAAGACATTTGCTCCTTGGAAGGAAAGTTATGACCAACCTAGACAGCACATTAAAAAGCAGAGACACTGCTTTGCCAACAAAGGTCCGTCTAGTCAAGGCTATGGTTTTTCCTGTAGTCATGTATGGATGTGAGAGTTGGACTGTGAAGAAAGCTGAGATCCGAAGAATTGATGCTTTTGAACTGTGGTGTTGGAGAAGACTGATAAGAGTCCCTTGGGCTGCAGGGAAATCCAACCAGTCCATCCTCAAGGAAATCAATCCTGAATATTCACTGGAAGGACTGATGTTGAAACTGAAACTCCAATACTTTGGCCACCTGATGCAAAGAGCTGACTCATTTGAAAAGACCCTGATGCTGGGAAAGAGTGAAGGCAGGAAGAGAAGGGGACAACAGAGGATGAGATGGTTGGATGTTGTCACCGACTCAATGGACAGGAGTTTGAGTAAACTCCAGGAGCTGGTGGTGGACAGGGAGGCCTGGCGTGCTGCAGTCCATGGGGTCGCAAAGAGTCGGACCTGACTGAGCATCTGAAGTGAACTAAGCTGACCTAAGATTCAGAGCTTTTGGGGATGGGGAGAGGGCTGTTTGTTCTTAAGTCTCACAGCTATTTAGAGATGGTGTTTGGCCCAGAATCCAGACAGGTTTATACCCACTACCCATGCTGTTTCTCTAATAACAATGCAGTATTTTGTTGTTGTTGTTGTAGTTGTGTTGTTTAACTAGACCTTGCAAAAATTTGTTCACAGATCTGAAATTTCTTGGGCAGAATCTGTTCAGGCCTCTCTTCTACATTTTGTAGATAGACAGAAGATAAAAGAAGTGAACACACTCTGCCGGGATCTTTAGAGCTTTCATAGTGTTGATTGGTAAAGTGCTAAGGAAAATTTAAAAATTTAAAAATCTTAATACAAGCAAAGGGCCAAAAATATTTTTTAACCCAATTATAAAGATATTCTTTTTTAAATACTATTTAAAAAAAATTTTTAACCACTGTACCCCTTCATCAGTGTGAATAATTTATGCTGGTATTCCGGGCAAAGTGTCATTAAAAATAGTGAAGTCTTAACCAGCCATAGCTCACTGTTCTGCAAAATCAGTTAGGGGGGATTATTCAAAATCCAGCTGGAATATGCCACATATGTGCAAACATGATCCCTTCAGAACCTTCTTTGTACATTTTTGCCATGAGAAGACATGGAGTAGGTGCGTATGAAGATGTGGCTGGCAGCAACGGCCTTTGCTACTATCAATATATTCAAGATGAAGCTGCTCCTCTCTGGCCATCCGAGGCTACTGTGCACATCATACGTGCTGCTGCTGCTGCTGCTGAGTTGCTTCAGTCGTGTCCAGCTCTGTGCAAGCCCATAGACGGCAGCCCACCAGGCTCCCCCGTCCCTGGGATTCTCCAGGCAAGAACACTGGAGTGGGTTGCCATTTCCTTCTCCAATGGATGAAAGTGAAAAGTGAAAGTGAAGTCGCCCAGCCATGTCTTAGCAACCCCATGTACTGTAGTCTGCCAGGCTCCTCTGTGCACGTGATTTTCCAGGCAAGAGTACTGGAGTGGGGCGCCACTGCCTTCTCCATCATACGTGCTGGTATCCCTCTTATTTACCTTGAGATTTATCCAGGTCTTTTCCTCTTAGGAATAACTGATTGTGTGAAGAAAGTGAAAGTGTTAGACCTCAGTGTCTAACACCTTGTGACTGTAGCCTCTGTCTATGGGATTTCCAAGGCAAGAATACTGGAGTGGGTTGCCATTTTGCTCTCTAGGGGATCTTCCAGACCCAGGGATCAAATGTAGGTCTCCCACACGGCAGATAGATTCTCTCTCTCTCTCTCTCTCTCTCTCTCTTTTTTTTTTTTTTCTGCAGACAGATTCTTTACCAGGCTCAGGTATAAAGAATATGCCTGCAACATGGGAGACAGAGGTTTGATCCCTGGGTGAGAAAGATCCCTTGGAGAATAGAATGGCTACCCACTCCAGTATTCTTGCCTGGAGAATTTCATGGACAGAGGAGCCTGGCAGGCTACAGTCCACGGGGTCACAGAAGAGTTAGACATGACTGAACAACTAACTGATTGTGTACCTCAATAAAAACATAGTCTTGGACTTTGAAATAACAGGCATTGCATAAATACTAATACAAATACTAATACAAGCGAGTTTAATCTAAGACACATAATACTGATACTAATCCAGTCAGAAATTCAGATTTTATTCATGTTTTTAAATAAAGAATTTACATTTTCAGGTGATCAGTCCCATGAACCGAACTGTATCCTCCCAAATTTCATAGGCTGAAGCCGTAATCCTAAGAGTATTTGGCTACAGAGCCTTTAAAAAGGCAAATAGGATCAAACGAAGTAACAGCAGTAGAGCCTTAACCCACTAGGACCCGTGTCCTTGTAAAAACAAGACAAGATGCCAGGGATATGTGTGCACAGAGAAAAGGCAGTATGAGGACGCTGCGAGCCAGTGAACATCTGCAAACCAGCGAGAGGCTTCAGAGGAATCCAACCCCGCCAGCACCTGGATCTTAGACTTTCAGCCTCCAGAAGTCTAAGAAGATAATATTCTGTTGTTTAAGTCACTCACTCTGGCTTTTGGTATGAAAGTTCCAGAAGACTAATACAGTCAGAATATCTCTTGTGAGCATCAACCAAATAACCATTGGAGTGCAAGACAGATGAAAGCAAGGATTCTATCCCATGCCTGCAACACTTACAAGACCTCATATAGCACCCAGCATATATCTGGTACTTAACAAATAGTGGACAGCATAGAAGAACAAGTGAATGGGTGCAGACTGATGCCCCATAGAGCTCTACTGTCCATACAATGGACCTCAGTATGAGATTGGAAAAGCAGAGGCTTCAGAGCCAGATACATTGGTTTCATTCTTTACTACCTGTGACCATCGGGAAGTTTCACAACCTTCCTGGGTCTCAGGTTCTCATCTGTAAAAAACAATAGTAGTCTTTCATCATTTGGTTGCTGTGAAGATTAACTGAGGTAATGTGCCTTGCATGTGACAAGCCCATGTAAAGTCACGGCTGCTATGGCAGTGATGCTAATGATGGTGAGCTTCACCTTTCCATTCATTTATTCACTCAACAACTATGCATTGAGCAACACCCTTTTGTGAACCCAGTATCGTTCCCAGCATTGAGAATAAAAAGGGTAATAAGAGAGTGGATCATATGTAGAGACATGGATGAACATAGGGTCCGTCATACAGAGTGAAGTAACTCAGGAAGAGAAAAACAAAATCGTGTATTAATGCATTATATGTGAAAATATAATGTTAAGAAAAATGGAACAGATGAACCTATTTGCAGGGCAGGAATAGAGATGCAGATGTAGAGGACAAATATGTGGATATAGAGGGGGAAGAAGAGGGTGGGACAAATTGGGAGATTAGAACTGACATATATACACCATCATGTGTAAACAGAGAGGTAGTGGGAAGCTGCTGTATAGCACAGGGAGCTCAGCTCAGTGCTATTGATGACCTAGAGGGGTGGGATGGGGGAGGGAGGCTCAAGAGGGATGGGATATATATACACACAGAGCTGATTCACTTTCTTGTACAGCAGAAACTAGCACAACATTATGAAGCAACTATACTCCAATTAAAAAAGAGGCAGTGTCTTAGCTCATGTGTGCCTTATATTCTAAAGAGAGGGATCAAAAATAACACAGAAAAATACAATAATTTCAGAGAGTGGTAAGTGCCACAAAGAAAATAAGACAGAATCATGTAATGATGACTGTGTACAAGAGTGCATGTGCAAGGGCGTAATTGGTGAAAGTCTCTCCGAGGAGGAGATGTTTAAGGCTGAATCCCGGATGGGAAGGAGAAATCAGTCTGAAGAGTGTCTGAGGGGATGAGAGAGCATTCCAGAGAGAACAGTGGTACCAGTGGATTCATGAAACAGAAGGCGGCTGGTGTGACTTCAGATGGTGATCAAAATGGAGAGAGGGACAAGGTGAAGTCAGATTTATTAGCTGGAGCTGAATCGTGTAGCGACTATCAGGCCAAGATGAGGGGGGTGGGTTCTCTCTAAATGCAAGGGGAGATCTCTGCAGGGTTTGAAGCAGCTATGTGACATGGTTTGATTTATACTTAAAACAATGTTCTGCTGCTCTGGGAGGGGGTGCTGGTGATAGGAAGCCATGAGTGGAAGCAGACAGGTGTTCAGGAGTCCTGCCCAGCGTCCAGGGGAGACACTGTAGTCTTGGCTTGGACTAAGCTGGCAGTCAAGATGGAAAATGGCTGAATGGCACTGTCGTGAAGGCAGGTGGACAGGGCATCTGATGGACTGAATGTCAACACACACAAAAATAAGAGGGACAAGGATGAACCCAAAGATGAAACTGAGGAGCTTAAGTAACCAAGTGGGATGGTGCCATTTATTGTGAGCAGTTGGGGGTAAGGAGAGGAGAGAATCAACCCTAACCCCAACTCTGTCTCTACATATCAGTAGAGTTCATGCAAGCTTCATGGCATAGCCAGCAAAAGCCTGTCTGTTGAGAAAAACCACTGGTATTTGGCATTCAATATTTCATATCAATCAGGTTACTTATCAATTCATTGATCAATGCTAAGCCTTACACTTTAAGTGGTTGCATAAAAAATGATCTGACTGAAGCTTGGGTTTTTCACTGGGCTGTTGTTCTAGGCTTTGGTTTTCCTCCCTATGGAATGAAACTTTTGGTGTGTTCACTTTTAAGTATTTTCCAATGGAACCATGTCATCTCTCCTCACTCTAAAGAAGCAAAACCAGAAACAGAGACATCTCCTAAGAGCTACAAGGATAGAAGAGCAGACAACAGCCAATACTTGGAAGTTATATTCCTTATGCAGAGTTCAGCTTTCTCACTATTCTTCATTCCTCTCTTTGCTCTGCTCCTATCTCTTTTCAGCATCAAATTCACTGCATCATCTCCTGCATGTAGAGTCACATGACTGCCACTGGCTGGCTTTAATTAGTGTGTGGTACTGAGCATCATTATGATGTTGGTGGTGTTAAATTCCACTGTATTCAAATATCACAAGCTGAAGTCACAGCTCATGACAGCCACAAGGAAGCTAGCCTTGAACTAAACTGGGAGATAATTAAAACAGGCAGGAGTAGAGACTGTTCATACTGGCCTCTCCTGCACTCTGACCCAACCCCTCTCTTTCGGGGCCATGTCCTTCTTCTTTGTCTTATTCATTTTCTCTCCAGCAAAGGTTATTCTGCAGCACGCACCTAACAAGGATGACAATGTTATGGGTAAGAAACAAAGCAAGTAGAAGCATAAAATGTTTGCTCTGAGAAGCTTCCTCTGGTGGGTTTTAAATCATTGTGGAATAAAACCAGAATGAGTTGCCCAGAGAGGCAGCAAGTGTGCTTTCTAAAATCAAAGACTTCATTAGTCTTCATATTGTGTCTACAGGAGAGGGAGCAGCTTTCTTTCCATTTTACCAAAGAGAGAAGAGACACAAATAGTAGCTAACTGAAATTCACCGATATATGGCAAAGATGATATTCTTTACTTGGGCAAATGTCTCAGTAATAGGCAGCCACCAGACATATTCTTTCTCACTTATTTTGAAACACACCTATCCATTAACCTCCACTGTCCCTGAAGCTTAAGTAAGTGCAAACAGCTCTGATTAGCAAATGGAAAATTGCCTCTTATGTGACTTGGATAAATCTGTTAGCCTTGTTGGAAATCAGGGTAAGACTGAACTCTGGGAGATGCCATTGTGAGAGCTATAGATAAAAAAAGGCTTAGATGGTTTTGCATCTAAGACCAAAGCAGATAAATTTGGAAAACTAGCCTATAACACAGGGACTACTCCACTTCCAGATGTAAACAGTTCCAGACAAAAGTAAAGAAGTTAGTTAACAGTAGAGAAGTAAGAAGAAAATCAATCAGGTGTGGCAAGAGACAAAAAAGTAAGGGGAGGGAGTGTCCAGGAAAGGTTCGATTTAAAATGAAGCATGGAAAATGGAGGGCAGCTCAGCTAAGAGGAAGAAAGGGAAAGAAAACAACAGGTGCAAAGGTCCTGGGGGCAGGGAAGAACTTAGGGTACTCTGGGAAGTATCAGTGCTCTGCTTAGCCAGGGGAGGGCTGAGCATGCTGACTGAGGGGACAGAAGCCTGGAACAAGGTTGGGGAGGAGTCAGATGCCACTTGGTGTTTAAGGCGGGGTAAGGAGTGAAAATGCTTTCTAAGCCAAATGGGAGTCATTAAAAGGAGGGAACATGGGTAAACCTATGGCTGATTCATGTTGATGTTTGGCAGAAACCAATTCGATACTGTAAAGCAATTATCCTTCAATTAAAAATGAACAAAAAATGTTTTGGAAGAAAAAAAAAAAGATTTAAACATGAAAAAGACATGAGTTGGTTTGGTTTTATTTAAAGATCTTTCCAGATACTGGACTAAGGTTTGTTAGGGGTGGGACGGAAGGGCAGAATGGCAGCAGGGAGCTAGGTTAGAAGTCACTACAGTAACCTGGGCAGTGGATAATGATAGTTGGGTTGGGATGATATTAAAGGAGAGGCGGAGGAAAAACCAGTGTGACGTACACTGTAGGAATATAGTCAACAGCCTGGACATTGGGAATGATGCAAAGACAGAAGAAATTAAGAGTAATGTCTAAGTTTATGGCCTGATCCCATGAGTAGCTTGCTATGCCCTTTGTCTTTAGAAGCAAGACTAGGAGGGATGGAGGTTGGGTGCACTGAGAAAGAGTTTGGAAGCAGGAAAAAGATCAAGAGCTCCATTTTGGATATTTTCACACTGAGATTCCTATGAGGGATCTAATTCAAGCCATCATCTATTGTTAGTTATTTAGCTACATATAAGAATCTGGAAGTCAAGTGAGAGGATGGGGATGAAGATACAAATCTGGAAACATCATCAGTGATGACATATACAGTCACTGGTTGGGTGAGCTCACCTAGACAGAGAGTAGCGACAAAGACAAGAGGTGACGGGGACTTCCCTAGTGGTTCAGTGAGCAAGAGTCTGCCTTCCAATGCCAGAGGGCAGGAGGGGTAGTGAGTTTGATCCTGGTCTTGGTCGGGGAACTAAGATCCCCCATGCTGCATGGTGCAGCCAAAAAAAACCAAAACAAATGAGCAAACAAAAAAGCCACACAAGACGACAAAGAGTTCGCACAGAGGAGGAAGCTCTTACCTCCCTGCAAGGAAGAAAGGGTGATTGATTCAAGGCATAGCACCAACCCAAAGTAAAAGGAACTGAACCAGAGAGAACGTGTCTGCCACCCTGGAGCCTTCCCAGAAAACCACTGCCCATCCTCATGAGGACTTAGTGGAATAATACATAGACAAGCATTTAGTGAACTGCAACTTACTATTGAAATAATATGCAGTAGAATTACTACCTTATTGTCTGGAATCCTGAATTTATTTATGTGTTTCCTGTTTTTCTTCTCATTAAAAGGTTAAAAACTCCAAAGGACAATAATATCATCATATCCATTGGTGCTTCTCCAGCACCTGGAACAAATCAGTGTTGACTGACTGATTGCTACTCTATATTCAAGGGAATAACTGGCCACTGTCTGCTTCAGGTCACTTCTGATAAACCACCACTCAGTCCGCCCCATCGCCTGCACTTCCGCATCTGTAGGGCAGACATCAGACCTCTTTAATCCTGATGAAAGGATGCAACAGAAGCTCCTTTGCACAAATCGATGTGAGCAGGAGAGCGGCTCATCTTCAGGGTGGATTTTTCTCCCTCTTAGCTTTGCCGAGAAGATTCAAAATCACACACAAGAATAAGAGAACTCAAACTAAAAGGAAACAAAGATTTAGCAGAACTCTTGTAAGAGCTCTGGACTTCAGCATCCTTCTGAGAAGGAACATCAATACGGCAGACCATCAAGGAGAGCAGTTCAAATGTTACTGGAGACTTTCGTGAGAAGAAGAAAATGAATTTTTCTACCTCTTCCTCTCTCACGTTATTCTTGCCAATTTTTCAAAGAAGCCCTTTTCTTCGATCTGTTTTGTTAAAACCAAACACAGTCTCAAGAAACAAAAAGAGACAAACACACTTATATTACAAGTTCACCCTCCCTTCTCACTGGGCTTCTAAATTTCCTTCTCTACATAACTGACTTCCAGGGAAGCCAAAGTAAGAAAAAATTAATCCTCACTGCTAAGTGGAAAGAGGTTTAGAGGTGGAGCTATCTCATTAGCAAACAACAGGACATACTTCTAAAACCTATATTGACACACACAACTACCACCCACTCCCAACAAGAACAAAAACTCCAAGATAGCAGTCAACATCTGAAAGGTCTAGAATTAGAACCGTAAGTGATATCAACCTGACATATTGGAAGTTGTCTAGATTTTGTAATTAGAGAGAGTCCTGATTTGCTGGCTATGGGCCTTTAACAAATTATTTCTCTGTGTTTTTTTTTTTTTTTTGAATCTTAAAGATAGACTTCCCTGGTGGTTCAGACAGTAAAGTACTTAGAGAGCAATGACTAAACTTACCTATACCTGTTGTGGGTTGGGGCTGAGGCCACACAGAAAGAATGTTTTACAAATGCTGAAGACAGTAGGCTGGGAACAGACCAGGGGATTAAAAAGGAATTTCTTTAAGCTGACAAATGCTATGAAAGGTTAGGACTTCCCTGGTGGCTCAAACAGTAAAGTGTCTGCCTACAATGCGGGAGACCCAGGTTCGATCCCTGGGTTGGGAAGATCCCCTGGAGAAGGAAATGGCAACCCACTCCATACTCTTGCCTGGAAAATCCCATGGACAGAGCAGCATGGTAGGCTTCTACAGTCCATAGGGTCGCAAAGAGTTGGACATGACTGAGCGATTTCACTCACTCAAAGACAGATAGACCTTGCATGGCTTTTATGAGGTTTGGATACAAAGCATAAAAGATTGACACGAAGCATGGCAGAAGGTAAGAGACAGGAGATAGTCAGGCAAAAGAGGAACGCCTGCCTCCTAGTCTCAGGTAGCTGTAAGGGCTCATGGAAAACAGGGAGATACAGTAACGATAACAGATACTATTTCTGAGCTTTTACTATATGTTAAACACTGAGAGAAGTATCTTCATGAAAATTGAGACATTTGCCTCAAACCCAGTAGGAAGGGATGGAGCTGGAAGTCATACCAATGCATTTGCATTCCAGAGTTCCTGGTCCTCCCTGCTACGATATGCTGCCTCATGGATACAGAGAAAACAAATACATGGAAACCAGGGTACATGAGTTCCGGTGTTCATTTCCCTCAAATTAAGTTATTTGATACTGTGAAATCACCTGATTTCTTGCCCAGTCTTCTCAATGTTAAAGTGGGGACATTAGATGCTACTGGATTCCTAAGATAATTCATGTCTCTTCTACAGTCCTGTGATCCCATGACTCTTTTCCCGGTTTTATTAAGATATCATTGCTATATAAGATAGGTTAAGGTAGACAACGTAATCGTTTAATCTTTGTATATATATTGTGAAATGACTGCCACGATATGTCAGTCAACATCCACCACCTCATACAGTTATCAATTTTGGGGTATGAGAATTTCTTAAGATCTAGTCTCATTAAATTTCAAATATAGCTTCCATGCCCTACATTAAATCCCCAGGACTTCTTATCTTATGACTGAAAGTCTGTACATTTTGATTGTGGCCTTCTAATCTATGCTGATTTTAATGAATTAAGGTCATTCAGCTTTTCAAAGCTGGTGAATCGCTTCGTTGACAGAACAGAAAGCATGAAAGTCTGTAAGATGAAACATGTCTCAGGTGAGTTTTAAAAAACCACTGGTCCTCCCATGAACCTCCAGAAATGAAAGGAAATGGCATTTTTCAGACATAACAATGAAACATTCTATAGTGCTTCTTGATCTCATGGTCTTGACAAGAGTTTCCTGCTACACTCAGACATGAAACATTTCACAGTGTAAATGCCAAGAAAAAGCGATGGGTTTCCAGAGATGAGGATGGATCTAGAAAGCAAGGGAAGCCACAATCACAGCCCCTTGTTGCTAACCAGTCATTACCCCTGGCGTCCATGGGAAAACAGGGCCAATACATACTTAGAAAATACAGCAGTCGTGGGGCATTATCAGAGTTGGAAGCCAAACGTCTAACATTAACATGCTGATCAGTTCCTTAGACTTTTCTGTTTAATGTCATCAAGCAGGAATCAAAGATCAGCTTTTGCTTTTTAATTTTTAACTGTCATTGTTTATTACTATTTTGACTACATTTTCTACAATTTTAGCAGCATCTTAAAGAGATGCTACAATTTTAGCACACCTTAATGCATCTATATACAATGAAAGATCAAAATGGATTGCAATATCAGAAATGACAGCTACAGTTTAATTGTATAATATTAAGGAGAATCTGTGGTAAGCATAGCCTCCTTTTTCTGCAACATGGACAACTTACATGTAAGTATATGCCTTATGAATGTGATGATAAAGAAATTCCTTAGAAGAGTGAAACACATCATCCTGGAAAATAATGGTTTCTCCTATTCAAGGCAGTTAGAAAATATTCACATTTTAACAAATCTGTGCAAACCACAAGAAACTTGTTTAAGGGACCATCATCCCACATTAAAACATCAGCTTTTCTTGATCAAGACGATTAGGCCTCAAGTTTTCAGGTGTGAAATCATGGTGTCCCCTGACCCCTGTAAACAGTCATGATAAAGTCCCATCAGAACTGGCTGGCAGAGAAGCCCAGTTGTGACTCTAGTCTAAATTGCTGAAGCATCGGAATTATATGGTGCTTTTATTATCTTGTGGAATGTGTGTCCCTGGGGTACTCCTTTGAGTTCAACTAAAATGACAGTTTAATTCTCTGTAAATGAGCACTAATTAAAATGCTGGGGGAAAGACTGTCATAACTGAATAATGAGAATAATGCAGCATACATTTGTTTAAAGGTTCCTGTAAGCTGAATTTAGGGATCAAAAATTGGTCTCTCGGAGCTCACAGGCAAAGCCAATTCCCTGAAAAGTCTTTACTGATCAGTGTGTGTATTCACTAAGCTGTGTCTTGAGTAGAAATTGTTTTCAAGCTGCTGTGAGAATCTAACTCTTACCTTTGCATTTGTCTTTAGCAAATGTCTGTGAACAGGATCCTCAATCTTAGCCTTTGTGAAATAAAGACTGGAGTGGAACCACGGTGTGGAAATCTCTCTGATTTCCTCTTAGGTATCTGTGTTTGCCTCTCTAGATTCAAGTCTCTAGGAGGGAGTACTCTTTGACATAATGACACTTTTACAAAACTGTAGAATCAGACAATGCTAAGACTCTAAAAGTGTTCAGAAGAAAGCAATGTGGCTTCATGGAAACAGCACTGGATTCGAATCTTAGCCTTGTCAGTAATTCTAAGACAGGATGTAAGTAACAGCCCAGATCCTCATCATTTAGTTAAGCATGTTTGGAGGATAAAATGAGGTAATGCATTTAAAAGTAACTTCTAGAAAAATGCTACAGAGGTGTGGAATAAATGTATGGATACCAAGGGGGGAAGGACAAGTGGGATGAATTGGGAGACTGGAATTAACAAATATACACTGTTGTTTAGTTGCTAAGTTGTATTGGATTCTTCTGTGGCCCACCAAATCACTCTGTCCATGGGATTTCCCAGGCAAGAATACTGGAGTAGGTTGCCATTTCCTTCTCCAAAGGATCTTCCCTATCCAGAGACCAAAGCACGCCTCCTGCACTGGCAGGCAGATTCTTTACCACTGGGCCACCAGGGAAGCCCATATATATATATATTACTATGTATAAAATAGGTAACTATGAGAACCTACTATATAGCAAGGAAACTCTCTCTCAGTGCTCTGTAATGACCTAAATGGGAAGGAAACCCCCAAAAGAGGGGAATATATGTATAAGTATGGCTGATTCTCTTTGCTTTCAGCAGAAACTGACAGTGAAAAACTATACTTCAATAAAAAATAATTAAAATAAAATAAACATGAAGAAAATAAAAGTAACTTCAAAAGACTATATATATAAATGAAATAATGCCTTATATTTAGCAATTGGTTGACTCTGGTATAAATGATGTAAGCCTTCTATTTCTTTTCCTAACTCAGATGACTCTGGTAGATACATACATTTTAACAAGTTAGAGCCATTTGGCCAAGCTCATTACACTGGTATATTATTAGGAAAATCTGAATTATCCTAAAACACAAAATATATCCTTCAACCCACACAATGTCCAATTTATATACTAGCCTCCACCCCCAGCTGCTGAGATAATTGGATTGACTTTCATGCTTCTCAGTTCCTACGTTCCCCTCGGCTCTTCCATCCTAGTAATAGTTAATTTCAAAGGTTCAGGACTGTATTGAACCCAAGCTATTCAGTGAGTTTCTGTTCTGTCCTTAAAGATCTATGGGAAAAATAAATTCTATAACCTTCTTCTATGCCTAACAACTTTTACAGTGAGTAAATTCTGTACAGTCTGAATTCTTCAATTGTGGAAAAAAAAAAAAATGTCCCCAGGGCCACCCATTGGGAGGCCTCCCATACACACACTAATCCAGCCCAGCTTAGCGGCCCTGACAGCTCCAGCAGTGCTGCTGAGACACCCCCCTTATGAATATGCAAAGACAATCTTTCACTTACAAAAGAAACTGATATAGCCATTATGGCCTGTGGTTAATCAGACCTCCATTCACTTTCCTCTGCTTTGAGAACTGTCATCAAGAAAACGTGTTGCTAAGCAAACTTACTGGTAAGGACCTGGTTCCCGTAAAAATGATTGCCCAGAGGCCAACTTGCTTAGAAGGAAGGAGCAGGATATTTTCAGACTCTAATTTGATTTCCTATAAAATCTAAGCTCATCATTCAGTTAAAGGAAGATTGGAAAGTTGCTCATACATTACTCATTTTAACAAGTTAAAGTTTACACACACACACACACACACACAAATATACATACACACACACTCACAACCACCAGGTCCTTCCACTTGCTTCTGTAACTGCTTTTTGGAAAACATCCAAGCTTAGGCCAAGGAAATGCATAATAGAGAAGCTGCTGACTTTTCCAAGCATCTGGTGGATTCACAACTTGCATTGAGCCTTACATAATATATCATCAATATTCATTCTTTCAGAGACATCTATCTTAGTCATTTCCACCTCCCCCAGGAAACATGATCAAGAGGAAACATAAAGGACTTCACATCTCAGATTCTTAATGAAGAGGACACAGGACTAGAAATTCACTTCCCAGCTTTGCAATTCATTTTCAGTCAACCTTAAAAAATCACTTAAAATTATCTGTGCCAAGAATTCCATAACCCCGCAGTGAAGAATAACACTCTCTCTATGACATCAAAGATGAGGCTTTACGCCTGCCCACACAATAGCTGAGTAACTTCTGTAGGTATCTGGATTATCAGATTTCATCAAGGTTAACCAAAACCTCTGCTCTAGAATCTGGGTACTATTTCCTCCAGTAAGTGGTGGGTCAGAGGTCTCCATTTCCCATTCCAGGCAACAACTGCAGCTTTCCACTTGAAAAATAATTCAAGGAGATGTGACAGACTCCTAGGCGAGGATTGTGGTTGTTGCTGTTTAGTCACCCAATAGTGTCTGACTCTTTGTGACCCCACGGACCACAGCACGCCAGGCTTCCCTGTCCTTCGCCATCTCCTGGAGATTGCAGACTCATGTCCACTGAGTTGCTGATGTCATCCAATCATCTCATCCTCTGTCACCCCCTTCTCTCCCTGCCCTCAATCTTTCCCAGCTTCAGGGTCTTTTCCAATAAGAAGGCTCTTCGCACTAGGTGGCCAAAGTATTGGAGCTTCAGCTTCAGCATCCGTCCTTCCAGTGAATATTCAGGGTTGATCTCCTTTAGGATCGACTGGTTTGATTTCTTTGCAGGCCAAGGGACTCTCAAGTGTCTTCTCCAGCACCACAGTTCCAAAGCATCCATTTGTCAGTGCTCAGTGTTCTGTATGTCCAATTGTCACATCCACACATGACAACTGGAGACATCATAGCTTTGACTATATAGACCTTTGTTGACAAAGTGATGTCTTTGCTTTTCAATATGCTGTCTAGGTTTGTCATAGCTTTTCTTCCAAGGAGCAAGCATCTTTGAATTTCATGGCTAGAGTCACCATTCACAGTGATTTGGAGCCCAAGAAAAATCCTGCCACTGTTTCCATTTTTCCCCATCTAGGATTGGAATTTGGAATTCTTTGGAAGTGGAATTCTAACATAAATAATCAAATAGATTAACTGCTAAGCTACAACATTTATTTTAGAAAAATTGCTCTACTAGAAAGTAGATATGGATTACAGATTTTTCATACAATATCAACATTTGATTGCTATACTCACAATAATATTGCTTATAAACTTTTCCTAGCCTTTGTTTCTTATAATAAATGTGATTAGAGAGTGATGTGTCACCCCTCAAACTAGTTTGTTTTGGTATTAATACTGTTCGATATAGGATGAGTGATAACAAGCACTAAACTGCCCTCTAGGACCTTTAAGCTCCACTCAACTCTAAGCATCGTAAGGGCAGAAACTGCGTTAATATTAGTCTCTGGATCCCTGGCACAGTGCTTGGTATGTGTGAGATTTTGATTAATCAGTTTGAGTTAAAATTTTTGAATTGGCTAATGTGATATTTTCCATTATTTTGATGGTGGCCATAGTTTGGTGTTTCTCAGAATATGGTCCCAAATCATCTGAGACTTGTTAAAAGATGCAATTCCCAAGTCCCACTTGAGGTTTACGGAATCCCAGTGTCTCTTGGTGGGGACCAGGAAACTGTTAACAAATTCCCAGGTGGTTTTGGCCACATCTTGTTGAGAGAACCTCTGCTTTGCTTTTTGTTTTGCCTCAAAAGCATCATTTTGGACTTTGTTGGAACCCTTGAGTCAGCACAAAACAAATGATGGTCCCAATGCATAAGGAAATATGTACTTTTTTTTAATTTTTATTTTTACTTTTACTTTATTTTACTTTACAGTACTGTATTGGTATTGGCATACATTGACATGTGTACATTTAGATGCTTTTTCTTCTGTTTATTCAATTTATTCATCAGCTTGCAACTAGTCAAGTGTGACTTCTTAATAGCATGGGTCACAATCAACTCTTGGCGTCTAATGCTCCCATCCTTTTCTTAGAGCATTTGTATAAGACCTTTACCTGCTCTGTCTATATCTTATGGAAAGGGTTCTTATGTGGGGCAGCTGTGGGTTTTTATAGTCTGCTATGAGGAAAATGTGAACAAACACTCAAATGAATATTTGCGTCTACTCTCCTGAAAGCCATGCTCCTTGGGTGTGCCATGGCATAGCTTTATGAAGAAGCCCTCCTCCAATAACAGCTGGTATGAATCAGGTTCTCATAGAAGCCTTCCGCTAAGTTTTTCATCCAATCATCTTTGTTAGAACTGACATGTCTGGCACTTCTGTCAACATTGTACTTACAGCCTCTGTGACACGCCTGAAATTACTCAAGCTTAGTAAGCAATAGGATATCTTTTCTTCCTTCCATCTTTCTGTGTCTCCCCTAAGAAGCAAGAAAAATGCAAGATGAGATGTTTATTTCTACATGGGTGACAATGTAGCCACGGGAATTAGGAGTTAAATGTAAGTTGTTTTCTCAGATCCCAAAGGTTCAGAGAGTTAAAATCAAAGAAGGTAAAGGGATATACGCTGAGTCCCCTGGCAAGTCGGCCGGAAAACCAGCTTTTCCAAGACTACCTCTGGGCCTCTAGACATCTCTCGTGTTCTCCTTGAAGGGCCAAGGGCCCCCTCTGATAGTACTGATCAGTCTCGCTGCTTCATGACCTGCATTCTATTCTGGCTGTGCTTGGAGCTGTCGATTTCATTTAATGATAACCAATGTTGTGAAACTGCTCTCTTTTAAATAAGACCTCTGATTCTGCAGTCACCTTGGCCCATATGCGCCCTAGACCACTACCAAATGTGCAAGGCACACGACTGGGGTGGAAATGAAAGAAAAGAGTAAACAGAAGGACTCTACTTCCCCCAGCATCAGAGTGGCTTCAGTAAGCGCCCCCGCAAAATGTGATTATTTCTGGGTCTCTCACTGACATGAAAAATTTTCAGTTAATTTTCTTTTTCAGTTTTTAAAAAATGACATCCCTCAAAGAATAAAAGCAAAAACACTGGCCACGGGTTCCAAGGTTCCCTGCTCCCCACCAACCAGGGGCCTGGGACAAGAAGGGTGCAGGGGCCACCTCTGCTAGTTGTCCCAGTCACCGTTGACACTACAGCTCCTGCCTGTCCACTCTCTGCCCGGCTGGGCCACAGTGCCCTAGAGCAGCTCCCTTCTAGACCCTCTGCTGTGTCCGACTCAGCCAGATCTGCCGGAGATGAAGACGAGCCCCCTCCGGCTATCCAATAAAATTGGCAATTACATCAGAGAAACTGAATTGGAGCAAGTGGCTGTCTCTGACTCAGCTGGCCCTGGGGAAACAGTGACTGCCAGCAGGTGGCTCAGAACAGCTCTGTAATATTCATTTCATGTTGCTTAAAGATGTGAAAAAGACCAAGCTGACCAGCTTCTGGTGTTTGACAAACCAGACTGCTGTTGGATCATATTTGAACAGACAGCTGTGTCTGAGTGTGCCAGGCAAAGACTTCCCAGGCAACCGAGTAAGGTCAGTATAAATTCCCTAGCCTAGTAAAGAGCTGTGATGTACGTTATCCTCTGAAAACCTAGTGGAAAGTTAAATGTGCTGCTGATTCTTTCATATGCACATTGATTCATTCAGACATCATTCATTCACTGCTCACTCAACAGCTACTTCTGGAACTCTAATCTGCACCCATCTCTGTTGCTAGAGCTGGGCACACACTGTCCTGGCCACCACAAAGCCTGAAGGCTAGTGGTCAATTCTGCCCATACCTGTACTTTCTCATCCATCAGTCAGAACCTTTCCTGGACAACCTACTGGCTGAAATTCTTGCTAATAAAACAAGATTGTTCAAGTTATTTTTTAACTACAAAATAAGCAGGAAAATGAAGCATGTATATCCTGAATTCTAAGTCAGACAGAGGTTTCTGCCTAACCCAGGGATGGAGCTAACATTGCCTAATATCTAATCTTATCTTCCCTCCATTCTTTTGCAAGAGCAAGCCTGTATAAAAGCACCATATCCCTATAGTCAGAGAGAATTTAACTTAGATTCTGTCTAGAAATAAAACAAAGCAATAAAGTCACAATACTATAAAAGGCAATACTTTATTTTTTGGATAAAGCCTTAACCTAGCAATAAATAAGGGCAAACGGTATCTGAATTCCAAGTCAACTGACCACTTTGTCCACTGAATGCAAAGGCACCCATCTTCCAGTACATATTGATCACATACAGTTGGTCGGTCAGAGCCCTCCTAGTTCTCACTGCATATAATTCTTAACAGCTTATTTACTTGACTGTTTAGAGGACATCAGATTGTAAACAAACTAGTAGGAGGGTGCGAGAAGCTTTTAAGTCAAACATGATGACAAGCTAAGTGCAAGTTGATACTGTGGCAAGAAGAACTGGCATTAGGCACACAGCTACTCTCAGCCATTAGCCATCTAATACAACCCGAAACCCAACCTGTTTATACCCCTTCACTTGACAGATGAAATAACCAAAATCCAAGAGAAATCAAGTTTTAAGATGACAAAAGATATGCTACATTTTCTACAGACTTCCATTCACAAAGAATTTTAAATAAAATTCATACTTGCATGCATTTTCAAGTAATGTATTTCCAAATAGTACCTTACTGTAGAATGATGGTTTGTAAAGTTCGTTAAAGTTCTTAGATGTTTATCAAACCCTTCAATCCTCAGAGTTACCCTGTGAGGCAAGTAGATAGGTGTTCCTTTATTTTGTCATTGTTCGTTCATTTTTTTCATTTGTGTGTGTGTTTTCTATTGTACTGGATCTTCACTGCAGCATGCAGGCTTCTTGAGCTGTTGTGCATGAGCTGAGCTGCTCTTTGGCACATCAGATCTTAGTTCCCTGACAAGCGATTGAACCCATGTCCCCTGCATTAGAAGGCAGATTCTTAACCACAAAAGAAGTGTCAGTCAATAAGCATTAGTGCAATAGCTTTTTATCACAGGCACTGTGCTTGGCTATTATCCTGTTCTCGGCAGCCCCGAGCCACAGGTAGCCATTAAAATTAACAAAATCTAAACAAAACTACACTTCGAAGACTACATGTTGGATATGGTGGCAAAGGAGATGAGGAGCATGAGGGTATCTGCCTGTCCTGGTCCAGAAGATGGCTCAGCATAAGCCCTGCTCCACACTTCATCCCTTCTCTTGTTAGTCAGTTTTGTTCTGTATCTTTGGTACATCCCATCCACCTACCTGCAGGTAGCACACTGCCAAAACCAGCTAGGCAGGTGACTGTCTCTCCTTTCATCAGTTATTTCCTGGAATCCCATATATCCACAATTGGTAACCTATGCCAGTGTTCTGCAAATGGTTTAAAAACTTCCTTCATTGTTGTCAACTGAGACTGTTCCTATTGAAGCAACCTAATTCCCCTTCTCTTCTTTGCCTGGACCTTCAGTTTTCAGAGAACGCATCAAGACAATAAAACTCTCATTCCTCAAAGACGCACTGCATCACCTTTCACCCCAGCGATGTCCACTGCTGCTGCCTTCCTCCAGAATAAACCTGCTCTCTGATGCACCTCCCCAGTGAACACTCATGTCTTTCTCTCCACCAGGAAATTACATGTTGAAAAGGAATAGTCTTTGGTAACTCAGAGCTTTGTGAAAGTTTAATTTCTTTTTTCTTTTTTAATCTTTATTGAATGATTTTTTTTTTTTTGCCTCGCCATGCAGCATGTGGGATCTTAGTTCCCTAACCAGGGATCAAACACATGCCCCCTGCATTGGAAGCGCAAAGTCTTAACTGCTGAACCACCAGCAAAGTTCAAAGTTTAACTTTTTTAAAGAAGAAAACAGAATCTGCATGCAAAAGAAGCATTACCATAGCCTAGCAAGAAAAAAATAGAGAAACTAGGGTAAGGTAGGATGTATTAAGCATCCCAGGGGTTAACAACCCTAAGGATAATTTGAGGATATTAAAAGGATAAATGTTCTCTATGAAAGAAATTTTTAAAAAAATAACATCAATGCAAAGAGGTGATTCTGTGAGCCAATCAGAAGATGCTTAAAGAAACTATGAAAATGACCATTCTAAGCTCAAAGGAAAATGTAGACTCTGTTGTCACCATCAAAAGCTTATTATAGATAAGGACACTGAGGAAGTATGGCAGCCTTAGCCAAAAACTGAACCTGCCTGGCCCTGAAAGTGAGTTCCAAGGAGGTCCACAGCAGATGGAGCCCACAAGGGGGCATTCTGCCCTGGGTATACTGCAGTCCACCAAGCTGAAGCCTTCCTTTCTCCTTCCTATTGCCCAGCCACTGGTTTCCAGAATGTAAACCTGTTCCCTCTTAGACTGCAGTCCTCTTCCTAACCCAGGTGCTTTGGGTGGTGATCTACATATACAAAGTATGCATGGTGTATATTATATAGAGGAAACACAACAACATCTGGGAGCGCTACTGATGACAAAGGGCGTCAATGTCAGATAAATTTCTAGACCTGAAGCCAAGTCTGTAGACACACCCTAAACAAAGTCTTGAAATGCAAAGTTTGATTAAGTATGGATACTTAAAGTACTAAAACTTATCACTGAAGGCAATTTCCAAAGAAGACTGTAAATTAGTATAAATGGTACAGCCACTGCAGTAACAGTAAATGTGAAATTTCTTAAATCCTATAAGCACAGCAAGGGTTCTCTGTCAACCTGAATTATGACTCTCGATGTAAATAAACTATTCTCTGGTAGGAAATAGTCAGGACCTAGAGATGTCTGTTATTCTGTGCTCTTTCCAGTTTCAACATTTTATCATTCTATCACTTTATACCATGTGTTTTGAAGATATATACAAAAAATATGCCATGGTTTCCCCCATAATAAAATGAAAACAAAATTCTCAAATTTGCAACTTGAGACAGTTGGCTCGGTTATGCAGTACGAGCACCACTGTCCTAACTAGACTGTTGATTTCATTTGTGAAATTTGTCTCTGAACAATGACAGACAACTCTTGAATTTTTTTTTTAAGTTCTGAATAATCCCACTAGAGTATCAAATATCTTGGTCCCAGATAAAGTGAGATCAAAGACGATACAACACGTGCTTGTATCCCAGAGACCATCAGAGGCTAAACATGCTTGTGCTTCAGGTCTTTTATTGTATCTGCTTCAAGACAAAAATGAAAGTAGTGTATCACCACATG
Source organism: Oreotragus oreotragus (assembly GCA_006410675.1). Lineage (NCBI taxonomy): Eukaryota > Metazoa > Chordata > Mammalia > Artiodactyla > Bovidae > Oreotragus > Oreotragus oreotragus. Next base: position 73,644 of record SJYX01016967.1, read on the forward strand.
AATTCCAGAAGTGAGGCTAGAAAATCTCCAGCAGCCTCTGAAGAAGTCATTTCAAACACAGGATCTACTAGGTTTCCAGGTTGGAAGGAACATTCAATTGCTCTTGTAGTACCTGAGAAGGAATTTGTACCACCAGCACCTGCACACATCTCTCCTAAAAAGATTCCCTTCTGGTTGCTGGAAGATGGTGACCAGGCTTTCTGCCAGCCTCACTTAACAGAGCCAAGAGAAGGCTGAGTGCCAAAGAACTGATGCTTTCGAACTGTGGTGCTGGAGGAGACTCTTGAGAGTCCCTTGCACAGTAAGGAGATCAAACCAGTCAATCTTAAAGGAAATCAACCCTGAATATTCATTGGAAGGACGGATGCTGAAGCTCCAGTACTTTGGCCACCTGATGTGATGAGCTGACTCACTGGAAAAGACCCTGATGCTGGGAAAGATTGAGGGCAGGAGAAGGGGGTGACAGAGGATGAGATGGTTGGATGGCATCACTGAGTCAGTGGACATGAGTTTGAGCAAACTTCAAGAGGTAATGAAGGATGGGGAAGCCTGGTGGGCTGCAGTCCATGGGGTCACAAAGAGCTGGACACGACTGAGCAACTGAACAACAACAGTTCAAACAAACAAAAAAAAATGCAATAGCATCAACTCCATGAGCTCAAAATAAACAAAAAGTCTCTATAATGAACCATAATACACGTGGCATACATAATGCCTATATAGTATGCCTAGAGGCAGTGAGCACAAGGCCCCTGCCAGCTCTATCCACTTGGTACAATAGATTTTTCATGCTTTTGAAGCTGATAGCCAGTAAATTGATTTCTTTTTACATTCTTTTTCAACAGTCCTTTACAGATAATGAATGCAAAACCAATGCCCTTGAAATGCCTTTATATATTCTTCCTTTAGCAAATTTTACCAATTATGATGTGATACAAATTCAAAAAGGATTTGGCAGACATTCGTGTGTTTTGGTTTCATCCAAGTCATTCACCAGAAATACACACCCATTTGGTATGTGGGCAGGGGGGATTACACTAGTGTCAGAAGTCCTGAGTGTATTTATGGTGCCTCCACCCACTAATTGCACATTACTCTAGCCTTTCCATGCCTCAGATGCCTGAGCTAGAAAATGAAAAGTAGCCTACTTCTCAAGCTGTTAGAGGTCTGAATACAATCATCCTTTTGCAAATTGTAACTTATGTAGTGGAATGCATGCTCGTTTGGTTATAAAACTGAGACAACAGGTAAAATCTCCCAAATAGACCTGGAAATGAGACATGTCTCATCAACCTCCAGAGTCAGGGTTTTTGTTTTTTGGTTTTTTTTCTTTTTTAAGTTCAGAGAGGTATGTTTGGTAACAAAGCAGATAATAGCTGAGCATTCACTATACACCAAGCTTCAACCTCCCCCATGCATCATCTCATGGATTCCTCCCAGGAACCTCCAATTTTATAAGAAAGATGATGGAAGTTTAATGAACCCAGCCTTTCTGCACATGGTCACTTCCCAGTAGGCAGGTGAGCCAGCGTCCAAATCCTGCTTATCGGGACTCTGAGATCCATGCTCTCAACCACTCTGGAGCTGTTTGCTTACAGAGCCGTGGATTCATGAACCCAGCCCCCCAAGTCTGACATCCACCCTCCCACCCTTCTGCATCCTCTCAGTGGTTGCCTCCAGCTCTATACTTTTTACTCTTGCTCTTCTCTCTTCCTGAATTAGTCCCCTCTGTTTCACTGAATCGTCTGCGTCCTGTCTGGCCCACTGGAAGCCTTGCCTTTAGTACACGTCTCTATAACAAAATTCTATTTCACACTGATCACTCCCTGTCCCATTCATTGGTCAATCAGGTCTTAGAACCATAATATACTTTGCTTGGCTTTCCTGTGAAGGCATAGAATATGTAAATGTGTCTCTTTTCTCTTTCCACCAGTTTCCAAGATAGTAAGAGGTTAACAGAAAACTTTTCAAATAATTACTGGGAAGCATTAATGAAACCTGCCTTACTTGAGACTAGCCTGGGGATCCCACTCCTGATACTATTCCACAGCAAAGAGCACCATAAACATTATGCTGTGAGCTGATGAGCAAGACAGGGCCCCTTCCTTCCCCAATCTGCTCAGTTTATCAGAGAATACAAAGAAGCAACTCTGTCAGGTTACAAGAAGCACAGGTACTGTAGCTGCACAAAGTAGCAGCAGCTACCCCAGTCTATGGGGTGACAAGACAGTTCTTTTGGTACCTAGCGTGAAATTTTAAGAATTATGTAACAACAACAATCAAGGCGTATTGAAAGTATCACTTCACCTAATCCTCTCACTGCCTCTGTGAAGCAGATGTTCTCATTATTGTTTTTTACATTTAAGAAATCTGGGGTGAGGGAGAACAATTTGCCCAAGGTTACTAGTCAATGGTAAGATGATCAGACCCAGGCAGTCTGGCTCTCAGAGACCACACCTCTCATCAGTAGCCTGTCCTTCAGCTCAAGTATCAGATGGATAAGTTGTTTAAGAGGGAGAGAAAGAACGGTCCAGCCAAAGGCCCCGAGGATATTAAGGACTCGTGGGGCGTTCCAGCAGCCTATGTGGATACACTGAAGGAGCTTGATACGGGCTCCAAAGTTGCAGGTGAATCTCTGGTTACTCTGAGATGGACTTCTCCTAGCGGGGCCATAGGACAGTGACTGAACCCTGGAGCAGCCAGCCTCTCTCTGATGAGAGGTTTGTGGTTCTGCTCCACCTGGGAGCGGGGCCCCCAGGGACTGTGCTCTGCTGTGTGTCTCCCCTGCCTGCCTGCCCCAGGGGCCAGTGGAGTCCTCCCCACAAGCAGATCTCTGACTCTCCCTGCAACACCAGCCTGCCCCCAACCCGTGGAATCAAAAGATCTCGTATGATCCCATAGGCCATTTTCATTCATCCCTCTGCTTCCAGACAGGATTTGATTATACTGTCAGTATATTTATTATACTTATGAAGTCCTAAGAAGATTTCATAACCTATCATCTCCCATTTCCAAGTCAGATGGTCCTTTCCATGAAGATATGCTTACTTGGGTCTGTTCTAAACCCTTCACGCTAACAAGGCATGAATCCCCAGCTCTGCATCCTTGTGTGGTAGCAATAGATCATCGCTGAGGAGACTCCCTCAAATACCTGTGATGTAGCCACACTTGGACCGTGGAGTCAGGATTTGCCTCTTGGCTCTAGCACTTGGAGGCTATGTGACATTAGGCAAATTCCTCAACCTTCTACCAATTCAGCTTTCCACCTGCAAAACTGGAACAATAATAACACCAACACATGGATTTGTTTTGAAGATTAAACATAGATAAAAGGCTGATTCATATATTGCCTGGCTCATCATACATGCTTATCAAAATTTAGCTTTAAAAAGAAAGTGAAAAACTAATTTCAACTCCATTTTAGGTAAATATGTACACAACACAGGGGCACATGACTCTCTGGCCAACTGTTTCAGTTAAACGACAATAACAAGAAATCAAACGCCTAAAAATAGGTACTATGCTTTTAGTCTTATTTGTCTCAAGTAGGCAGATTAGAAGCCCACTTTTAAATGGCAGCTCTATATCGGTTATAAAAGTGTTAAATAAATCCAGAAAGGCAAAAAGGCAAGACGGCAGACAGGGACCATCCCCCAGTTGCCATGACAACGAGGCAGGTTACCTGGACAAAGATTTTTGGAAAGCTCTTAAAAGAATAGCCAGAGATGTTTCCGTGTATTTTGGGAAGGACAAAGTCTTCCTTTATCCCCGGCTAAAGACAAACATCCACTTGTTTGCTAAATATCTCCCAATTAGCGCAGGGCAAGAGCTGAGCAGACCTGGGATGTGGTGTGCAGGCAGGTGGTGGGATGCAGAGGGACTTGGCAGGGGGCTGCAAGGTAAAGGCAGTATTGCTGGAAAATGCAAGATCAAACTGCCCAGGATCCCCATTGTTTCATTTCAAATGCCCATGGAGCATTCATTAAAAAGCATCATTCTCACGCACAGAGACCCCCCAATTGCTGCAGATTACACTTACAAGAAATTGAATTCCTAACCAATAACACTTAGATTTTTATTAACAGTACTGACACGAAGAAAGTGATAAAAAAAAAACTCTGGTGGGCAAGACTTTCTCTGAAAGTCATTTTTAATACGTAAAGGAATAGAGAGCTTCTGATCCACCACAGGCGCCTTCTCTCCAGCTCCTTGGGTGTCGCACATAGGTCGTGCGTCTCGGTGTGTATGTGTTTCCCTGCAACAATCTGCAGTTTACACTTAACATAATAATCTTGCACACCTCGCTCTCATTTTTCAGTTAATCGATAGTATTTTTAAAGCAACAAATAAGGGCTATTTGTAATAGTATTTCCTTTAATTGCATATTTTTCAAACATGAGACTATTAGACTAGCTGCCTATGAAAGCAGTCATTCAATTCTCCTCTGAGGTGCCCCTTCATTCTGAAAGGGCCTCCCTCATCAAACTCAATAGCATCTCTTGGCTGCCTGAGAAAAAGCACTGGAGGGAAAAAAAAAAAAAAAAAGGAAGAAAGAAAGAAACCTATTTTCCAGATCAAAGTAATCCCTACTCCATTGCCATGGCTCCAGACGTCTCTTTCTTCTTTTCATTGACCAGACAAGGTTCTTCTCAGCAAACCTGCTTCTTTTTTTTTTTTTTTTTTTTGCCTGAATTTGTTTTCTCGTTGGGAAAAGTGGTCATTAAAGTATTAGTTTAGGTTGATTGGTTCTTCAAGGCGGAAGAGGCTTCTGATGCTTTGTTATCTTTGACATGATCTCAAAATAGTGGCCTGATTATTATACAATATAGAAATAATAACTCAAGGCAGCAGGCTTGCCTTTGGAAACCCACGCAGGGTGTCAGGTGTATGATGATGCCCCTTACCTACTGGTATTTTCATGGATGCCTCCAGGGCCTCAGTGTCTGGCCATACCGCTGGATGCTACTCCAACTCCCCCCACCCCGGCATCCCGGCCATGGAGCCCCCCTCCCATGGACCAGAATTCTCCCCAAGTTGTCGAGGCTGCGAAACACTTGTCTCCATTGATATCGACCAGTGGTGCATTCAGTAAGAAGAATGAGGACAGGGAGAGAGCCAGCTTTGATGTCTCCAGGGGCAGGAAATCACTCAGATGATTCTTCCAGGGCCACTTGGCAGCAGGTAGAGGGTGTGACAGCTGGTGGGAAGGTCGGCAACTGGGATGTGACCGCTGAACCATATCGAGGAACTATGCTGCCCTTGCAAACAGAAAAGTTCATTCCTCTAGTCTAGTGGGGGGTAGGGATGAGGGAGAAAGATCAGAGGGCCTGGCACATTACCACCTGGGAACAAGAGAATTCAAAATTGTCTAACAATGACATGTCAGAAGCTTTCATTACTTTGCAAGACCAACTGGCCCAAGTCTTCAAGTCAATCTAATGAGAATGTATGACTGTCAACACCTAACAGGTGGGATTCATTGTGGTTAATCCATGAACCTTGAATCAGGACTTGAAGCCTCTCTTTACCCATCTGTTAAAATAGTTTATAACATGTTTCTGTGAGAAATAATAATTACTACTCACTATGTGCCAAACACAGTGCATAACACTTGACATGTATTATCTTATTTCCTATTCACAACAACTCTACAGAATATTTACTCTTAAATGCCCTTTTTCCTTATTAATAGGCAGAGAGCATTGAAGTAACTTATCCAGAGTCATGCAGCTGGTAAGGAAGCCAAGACTCAAATCCAATCAGTCCAAACTCTAGAGCTCTATTAGCCACCACTTAGGAATTAAATGGAATAATATATAAAGTATTGATTCTGGTACCAGACACAGCAATATTACTGATCATTCATTTTACTTTGCCAACATCATTATTAAACTCCCTCTGTTGCTTTGTCCAAATGAAAAACAGTATATGACAGTGCTTCAAGAAGTGAAAGGGCTTTATGAAAGCAAACAAATTAAAAAATATGATGATAACTGGAGCTGGCCCACGGGAAAATTCACAATATTTCTCAATCTGAAAGTTCCACGGAGATGATGCACTTAAACAGGACTCACTCGGGCAACGAGGAGAATGAAGGGGGCATGGGAACGTGGGCTCGTTTCTAGAGGTGGCTCAGCCAAGGGTGTGGAGGAAAGGTCTAGACACTCTGGTATCATGCCTACCTTAGCTGGGTGGAGGTACAGATGTGGGTGATGTTTCAGGGGTAGCCAGAGTTGGGGGGAAGGAGGAGACAATTCAGGGAGCCAACCACAGAACGCCCGAACACACACACACCACCCTTCGTGCTTGGAAAACACACACTCCCAGGGATGAAACCTTCGCCCACTCTTACCTCAAGCCCCCAAGGAGTCAAATGTTACTGCCATCTGCAAATTCTTCAGAAGACTCAGAAATCCTCATTCAAAAGCCTCCTTCATTTCTTTATTGGATTAGTACTTACTGAGAACCTTCTACGTGCTGAGCACACAAAGGAAATGAATCAGGTTGACAGGTCCCTGACCTATCATCACAGATCTGACCCTATCACAGAGTGGGTAATGGGAGGAAGTCATCTAGACTCAAGACTAGGGTGCTCTGTTGTCATGGATACTAGGGGCGGGCAGGGAACACCAGGGGTGGGAGGAAGTGGGGTGATGGCCAGCGGTGAGACCTGAGAAATCTTTTCAGAGGAGCTGCCATTAGGGGTGAGGATGAAGGGTATTGTCACTAAGGTCCTTCATACTGAATTTGCTTCTGTCAAATCTGGCCGGCAGATTTCCCTGGTGACCCAGTGGTTAGGATTCCATCCTTTCACGCCAGTGGCACAGGTTCAATCCTTGGTCAGGGAATTAAGATCCCACAAGCCATGTGGTACAGCCGAAAAAAAAAAATTAAATTATAAAAACACAAACTTTCTGGCCTGTTGTGTGTAAGAATAAATGTTCAAACACAGTGCTACCTCAGATGCTAGAGAGGGCACATAAATGAAGTAAAAGAGGGTGTCCCTATACCTCAAGAACATAAAACATAACAGTGAGACCAAAGAAGTGTCAGTAAAGTAATTAGATAACCCAGGGGAATGCAAGGCAATGCAATTACAGTTGTGGTTTTATGACTGTATAAAACTCCATAATTTCTCAAACTCCACATAGCAACACAGAGTGGGTATTCACCACAGAGCAATGTTTGATGGCTATGGACTGCTTGCAGGGAGGCTGGGGAACATTCCTGAATGTGTCAGTCAGCTGGCACTTAGGGAACATATACTAAGAGCACAGCACTTAACAGTCATCACATTCTGCCACAGACCAGCTCTGCCACAAGCCCTTGAAGTTGGACAGGCCTCCTGACCTCTCACAGACCAGCAAAATGAAGATAAAATGGCACCTATTTCTAGGGCTGAGGTGAGGGTGAAATGACATAAAGCAAGAAAATGACTGAGCCCAAGTCTACCAAGAGTAAACTCTCAGTGGTAATAACGAACTTAATGAAATTTTGATTATTTGTAACTATTTATTTTTAAATAAATGTATATAAGAAATCATAATATTACTCATGAGCTGAGTGCCATGTCAATACAGCTAATTAACAATTTTAGAATCTTACCATGTCCCAGGCACTGTCCCAGGTACTTCATATGTGCTAACTCATTTGATTCTCACAACAATATTTTCAGAAAGGTATTGTTACACTTGTTTCAAGGGCAAGAAAGCATGCATAGAGAGCAAAGAGTAATTTATTTATACAAGGTCACACAGCAGAACCAGGATTCAAACCCAGGCAGTTTGGCTCAGACTGCATTTCCAACCACTCTGCAATGTTGCTTCTTGTCATCAGAAATAAGATAGAGGCCTTGTAATGAATACTATAAAGCGAGTTGGCCTAGGGTAAGACTCAGGAGAAACAAAAATCATAAAACTATGGAAGAAAGAGCTAATGAGAGCTGCCAGATCAAATGGGAAAATCAAGGAGGAGCTGGCGAGAGTGAGAAGACGTAGCCACTAAGAGAAGCAGCAGAGTGCTGTGTCATAGAAACATGAGAGGCAGTCATCAAGCTAGCAGGTGAGTCACGTGTCACACACCACAGGGATGAAAGGAGGGTGAGCCGAGAGAACGACTAGGTGGCACACGGCGAGGAGCACAACCAAGGCAGCTCAGATCCCACCACGGGCGGAGGATAAGGGCAAACCACAAGGGACGGTGGGAGAGCGACGCCACTGCGTGCACACTCACCTTTCCAAAAGCTGGTAACAAAAGGGAGGCGAGAAATGGATGTTAGTTCAAAGGCACTTTTCCCCCTCCCAGACAATGTTGTACCTTGTTCATCAGAGTAGAACTTGTAAGCAGAGAAAGAATAGAGATGTGGGAGAGAGCTGTGGCCAATCTATGAACGAGGATAGAACCTAGAGAGCTCATTTGGCTCCAGTGGGAGCTCCAAGGTCAGCAAAGAGGAAGACACATCCCCCTCTGACTCCAGGAGACGGACGAGAAGAGAGGAGACTCACTCGGGCAACGAGGAGAATGAAGGGGGCATGGGAACGTGGGCTCGTTTCTAGAGGTGGCTCAGCCAAGGGTGTGGAGGAAAGGTCTAGACACTCTGGTATCATGCCTACCTTAGCTGGGTGGAGGTACAGATGTGGGTGATGTTTCAGGGGTAGCCAGAGTTGGGGGGAAGGAGGAGACAATTCAGGGAGCCAACCACAGAACGCCCGAACACACACACACCACCCTTCGTGCTTGGAAAACACACACTTCCAGGGATGAAACCTTCGCCCACTCTTACCTCAAGCCCCCAAGGAGTCAAATGTTACTGCCATCTGCAAATTCTTCAGAAGACTCAGAAATCCTCATTCAAAAGCCTCCTTCATTTCTTTATTGGATTAGTACTTACTGAGAACCTTCTACGTGCTGAGCACACAAAGGAAATGAATCAGGTTGACAGGTCCCTGACCTATCATCACAGATCTGACCCTATCACAGAGTGGGTAATGGGAGGAAGTCATCTAGACTCAAGACTAGGGTGCTCTGTTGTCATGGATACTAGGGGCGGGCAGGGAACACCAGGGGTGGGAGGAAGTGGGGTGATGGCCAGCGGTGAGACCTGAGAAATCTTTTCAGAGGAGCTGCCATTAGGGGTGAGGATGAAGGGTATTGTCACTAAAGTCCTTCATACTGAATTTGCTTCTGTCAAATCTGGCCGGCAGATTTCCCTGGTGACCCAGTGGTTAGGATTCCATCCTTTCACGCCAGTGGCACAGGTTCAATCCTTGGTCAGGGAATTAAGATCCCACAAGCCATGTGGTACAGCCGAAAAAAAAAAATTAAATTATAAAAACACAAACTTTCTGGCCTGTTGTGTGTAAGAATAAATGTTCAAACACAGTGCTACCTCAGATGCTAGAGAGGGCACATAAATGAAGTAAAAGAGAGTGTCCCTATACCTCAAGAACATAAAACATAACAGTGAGACCAAAGAAGTGTCAGTAAAGTAATTAGATAACCCAGGGGAATGCAAGGCAATGCAATTACAGTTGTGGTTTTATGACTGTATAAAACTCCATAACTTCTCAAACTCCACATAGCAACACAGAGTGGGTATTCACCACAGAGCAATGTTTGATGGCTATGGACTGCTTGCAGGGAGGCTGGGGAACATTCCTGAATGTGTCAGTCAGCTGGCACTTAGGGAACATATACTAAGAGCACAGCACTTAACAGTCATCACATTCTGCCACAGACCAGCTCTGCCACAAGCCCTTGAAGTTGGACAGGCCTCCTGACCTCTCACAGACCAGCAAAATGAAGATAAAATGGCACCTATTTCTAGGGCTGAGGTGAGGGTGAAATGACATAAAGCAAGAAAATGACTGAGCCCAAGTCTACCAAGAGTAAACTCTCAGTGGTAATAACGAACTTAATGAAATTTTGATTATTTGTAACTATTTATTTTTAAATAAATGTATATAAGAAATCATAATATTACTCATGAGCTGAGTGCCATGTCAATACAGCTAATTAACAATTTTAGAATCTTACCATGTCCCAGGCACTGTCCCAGGTACTTCATATGTGCTAACTCATTTGATTCTCACAACAATATTTTCAGAAAGGTATTCTTACACTTGTTTCAAGGGCAAGAAAGCATGCATAGAGAGCAAAGAGTAATTTATTTATACAAGGTCACACAGCAGAACCAGGATTCAAACCCAGGCAGTTTGGCTCAGACTGCATTTCCAACCACTCTGCAATGTTGCTTCTTGTCATCAGAAATAAGATAGAGGCCTTGTAATGAATACTATAAAGCGAGTTGGCCTAGGGTAAGACTCAGGAGAAACAAAAATCATAAAACTATGGAAGAAAGAGCTAATGAGAGCTGCCAGATCAAATGGGAAAATCAAGGAGGAGCTGGTGAGAGTGAGAAGACGTAGCCACTAAGAGAAGCAGCAGAGTGCTGTGTCATAGAAACATGAGAGGCAGTCATCAAGCTAGCAGGTGAGTCACGTGTCACACACCACAGGGATGAAAGGAGGGTGAGCCGAGAGAACGACTAGGTGGCACACGGCGAGGAGCACAACCAAGGCAGCTCAGATCCCACCACGGGCGGAGGATAAGGGCAAACCACAAGGGACGGTGGGAGAGCGACGCCACTGCGTGCACACTCACCTTTCCAAAAGCTGGTAACAAAAGGGAGGCGAGAAATGGATGTTAGTTCAAAGGCACTTTCCCCGCTCCCAGACAATGTTGTACCTTGTTCATCAGAGTAGAACTTGTAAGCAGAGAAAGAATAGAGATGTGGGAGAGAGCTGTGGCCAATCTATGAACGAGGATAGAACCTAGAGAGCTCATTTGGCTCCAGTGGGAGCTCCAAGGTCAGCAAAGAGGAAGACACATCCCCCTCTGACTCCAGGAGACGGACGAGAAGAGAGGTGAAGATTGGGAGAAGTTTGGATATGGAGGGAAGTTGAGGAAACTCACATCAATCAGATGGTGCCCACCTTCTTAGCAAGGAGGGTTCTAGGAAAGGAACCAAAGATGCTGCTAGAGATCATTTAGATAAGTCATAATGGAAAATGCCATTGCCCTATTTTGGCTGCTGGCTGCCTGGCAAACTCCTACTAATTCTTCTAGGCTTAAACCACCTCTCTAGTCCCCTAAGTGCCCAAGCAGAGATGGAGACTCTGTCACCTGCGCCTGTTTACTTACTCTTGTCTGAAGTATCAGTCACATGATATGATCACTATTTTTGTATATGTCTCTCTCCCCTTCTAAACTCAAGACCTCCATGATAGAGCTGTGCATGCATGTTCAATCATGTCTGACTCTTTGCGATCCCATGGACTATAGCTCTCCAGGCTCCTCTGTCCACGGGATTCTCCAGGCAAGAATACTGGAGTGGGCTGCCATTTCCTCCTCCAGCATCATGTAGAGACCACATTTTAATTCCTCAAACATCTAACCAATACAAAATGATATTTGGTAACTGTTGAATGAATAAACAAATTACTCCATAAGTCATACATAAAAGAATTGCAATTCAGATCCAGAAAGGCTGGGGAATAGCATTGTAGAGCTAGCATCCTAAACGTCTGGGTTCATTTCAGATAGAAACAGTCTGCTCCTGGGCAATTACCCTAACTGCTCTGTATCTAATAACCCAGGCTCTGAAAAATGGGAACCGCGGTCCATGGAGCTGGGAGCCTCATTAGAGAATGCCAGTAAAGGGCTTTCTAAGTGGCAAAGCAGATGATTATAGAAAATACTTCTGAAGGGAGAAGGATGACAAAAATGTGTCTCCAAGACAATGTAGCAACTTCCTTCCAGGGTTTCCACCACACTGCACTCTAACACAAGCAGTTACAGAGGATGCAAGACTCTCTCGGAGTCCCTGGCACTGCCAGTTCCTGAGGTTGTGTGTTCACTGAGTTCAGCAACTGCTGTGAACGAGCATTTGTGAGGAAGTGCAAGAGCCCTGCCACGCGGTGCCTCCCAGCTTGGGGCCACCTGCTCCCTGGATAACTTCACGGGCAGCTTTTCCTATTGTTCTGTCCTGTGGCTCCTGGCTTCCCCCTTGAGAGAATCACCAGATCACTGAAATGCATTTGACCTTTGGAAACACATGTGCGCTCCTGGGAAGTACATGATCATTTGTCACTGCCATTCACCAAGTGTTAGCTAGATAAATAGATACCCAGTAAGCCCTGGAAGCAGCTACCAGCCCATGTGCACAAGGTGTGATACAATCTAGTCCAGCTGAGCTGCAAAAACAATATGACACTGACCAATAAGACATGTTAATGCATGGGTATGGTCCGAGGCTTTATAAAACAACAAACTTATGACTGACATATTCTGTACTCATTTCTAAGGCTGTAGAAATCTAAGACATAATGTACTTCAGATGGCTGGTCCTAATATAGAGGAGCAACACTATGGGAAAAGTCTAGAGAGATGGTAATTCTAAGTATCTGTTTTATAGGTCAGTTGGTAAAGAATCCGCCTGCAATGAAGAAGACCCCGGTTCGATTCCTGGGTCAGGAAGATCTGCTGGAGAAGGGATAGGCTACCCACTCCAGTATTCAGTAGGAGCGAGATCAGAGCCTGGTGCGAGCAGGAAGTCATTCCCCAGGCGCTGGAAATGAGGGCCAGGAATTCGCCGCCAATTCCCAAGAGTATCGATGTTAGGAGATTTTCCTCCCCAAAGTAAGCTACCTTCAGTGGGACTAAAGAGGTACCTCTCAAGGAGCACGCTGGAGCTGGAGAACTCATTTAAGGAGAACTTAAATGATTTGGGAAGAATTCACTCAATTATGGGGATAGTCTGTTGCACACATGGCTAAGATTTTTACAAGAGTAAAGAGGGATTGGAAATGAATTTTTTGTAGTCATTTATCAACCAGATAGTGTAAAATGTTTGTAGTTCTTTTTCTGCAGTGTCGGTTCAATCATTACCACGTCAGTTACTCCTTTTGTTGTCTTTATAAAGCTCTGGTGTAAAGAGCTATCATGTTGTTATGGATACATGTTTGGGCTGGCAAAACTCCCACATCACTGTAAGTGACTAGTAGGCTGTTTTTGTGTCTGTTTACTTCAGTGCTGCACCTAACACCTGCAATAACAAATACAATGAATGATGACATGAGTAAAAAATGACCAGCAAATGGGTAAATTACAGTAAGCTGACAATATATTTCCATTTAGTGACTTGCACTCTTCACATCTCCATTCCTTCTATTTACTTTGGGAAGAGAAAAGCCCTTTGAACCCAAACATTTATTGACACCAGAACCAGACAAGTCACAGAAGAGGCCAGAGGGAAGGCCACTCTCTCCAGCATCTACTTCTACCCTGAGTAGAACTGCAGGGAGTGACCACTCAGGAGAATTTAAGCAGAGTTGGCAGTTTTCCGCCACACAGCTAAAAGGATGGGCTTGGACACCACCCTCATACAGCCAGCTATTGAAAACATAAGTACAATATATTTACCAAATTGAATGTGACTGATGTTTGAATTGTTCTCACTGCTGTTCTTTCTCGTAGATTCTCTTTCATTACCTTAAATAAGTTTATGCATTTTGGTTAAATAAAAAGAAGGGAGGACTTTCCTGGTGATCCAGTGGGTAAGAATCCACCTGTTAATGCAGGGGACGTGGGTTTGATCCCCGGTCTGGGAAGATTCCACATGCCCTGGGACAACTAAGCCCATGCACCACCAGTACTGAGCTCAGGAGACGCAATTACTGAAGCGTAAGTCCCTAGAGCCTTGAAAAGAGGCCATCATAATGAGAAGCCTAAACACCGCAACTAGCCCGTAGCTCCTGCTAATCACTAGAGAAAGCCCAGTGCAGCAATGAAGACCAAAAATTAATTAATTAATTTTTTAAAAGGACGGAAGAGGTAGGTTGTGAAATGAACAGAAATAGAGGTACCTATCTTGAAAGTATCCTGATACTCTGAGGTGGAAAAAAGAATTCCCCTATTTATATATAACCAGTTTATTGATACTTCTTTTATTATCTGTTTTCTAACTTTTAGAAGTGTGGACAGCAACATGTTTTCACGGATTAGAAAATTTTACACTTGATCTTAGCCAAAAGGCTGAGAATCGGTTGATCAGAAATTTTTAAATTAATTTGAATTTCTAGGAAGTTGGAGAATTTGAGAATATCTATAAAGTAAGGTTCATGGTGGTAAAACTTGGATTTCAGTGTTGTTTGAAAGGCAAGTAGTATTTCCATGTACTCATGTGTACATTACTCTATAATCACTTACCATCTGTCTGAACCAGCTCTTAACCTCAGTTTTACACTGCTTTGGGGAAAAGTCGTGCTTTTGATACCCAAGAAACTAAAGTTTATTCCAAAAAATAGTAAATAGGTTTTGAAACTCTCAAAGTATTTGTTCTGCATAGAAACTGAAAGGAGCTCTTTTGTTTGAGAAATTGTGGTAGATTAAAGATGACTGTAAATTCTGCCATCGCCTCCCTTCCCTCAAAGGTGGAACTGATTTCCCCTTACCTTGACTAAGGACTGACTGTGCATGTGTGTGTGAGCTCGGTCTCTTCAATCGTGTCTGATTCTTTGTGACCCTGTGGACTGTAGCCCACCGGGCTCCTCTGTCCATGGGATTGTCCAGGCAAGAGTGCTGGAGTGAGTTGCCATTGCCCTCTTTCAGGGGACCTTCCTGACCCAGCTATCGAACCCAAGTCTCCTTCATCTCCTGCATCACAGATGGATTCTTTACTGCTGAGTCTCTGGGAAACCCCATGGGCTAATTCTGGGACTACTTAATTAATACAAGATGCACAGAGAGGATGTGCCTGGTCTAGGCCTAGGCCTTATGAAGGCCTGGTGATTTCCATTTTGTATTTCCTTTGGGGAGCCCCAACTACCACACAGAGAGACCATATCACCTGCATGGAGAGAGAAGAGACTCAGCCTGCCTGCCTGCCTCCTGGGGTGGCGGGGGTGTCTCCCCTCTCCTCCAGTTCCAGCCATCCTTCAGATGACTCCAAAAGAAACCAACAGAACTGCCAGTTGAACTGTCAACCCACAATATCTAGAAAGCAAACAAAGCAGTTGCCGTTTTAAGTCACCAAGTTTGGGGTAATTTGTTCTGTAGCATGAAGTAACCAAAATAGGAAGCAAGTAATTCACGGTCACCTATAACTCTGGGTTCATAGAGAGTGGCTTTGCCTTATAGAAAAGACAGCTAGATGGATTTCTGGCTGATACCATGGTAAGTTGCTAAGGACTTGGGCAAGAGTTCCCTTAGTTAGGGAGGGTATGGAGATGGGCTCAGAAAAGATGGTGCAGAGAGTTCAGCAGGGAGTAGGGAGCAAGAAGTGACCTTCAGGGCTTGGGATTCTGGTGATAGACATGAGGAACCAAATAAATGTTGTAAATAAAACCAGTGACCAAGGAAGAGTATAAGACGTGGGTGGGTGGAGGGGTGAATGATAAAAATCTATGCATGATTAGTCACATAAAAAGTTTATTCAGGGGCAGTGGAGAGATAAATTAGGTGTCTGAAATTAATATAAACACACTACTATATATAAACTAGGTATACAAGGACCTACTGTATAGCACAAGGAACTATATTCAATATCTTGTAACAACCTATAATGGAAAACAATCTGAATTAGAATATATATATATATCTGAATCACTTTGATGTACAGTTGAAAATAATACAACATTGTAAATTAATGATACACCTCAATAAAAATTTTATTTATATGCTACATTAAATTATCTACCCCACTACACTTTTGAAAATGCTGTCTAGAAATAATACCTTTTTTATACCTCATGACTCCTTCTGAAGAATTTCTTCATGAGAAAGTAAATACATTGGGATTTTCTCATTTTTTAAAAGACTGAGATATGTTTTCTTACATAATGAAAGCCAGATCTTTCTTCATTGCTCCATGTAGCAGTCACACTTAGCCCCATCAGCAAGGTTACACAGACACATTCACATACTGAGAAACAGCACACACAAACACAGGCACACACACGTTCCCAAACATGCATTCTCAAAATGGATGTTTTTCAAATTGGCAAACAGAAAGAAAATTTATCACTTTATATACCTACAAAATTTCCTAATATTAGTCAGTTTAATAGCAATTTTGAGGAAATAAGTTTATTCATGTTTTTCAAATATGTCAGCATAAAACTGTGTAATTTAAAAAATCATATATATCCTTGATTTGCATAACTGCCTTAACATTTAACTACAAAGTTGAGATTTCATGGCTAGCCTTTTTTGAAAAATCAAAATAAAAGTAGGCTCATTGGAGAAAACAGTTTTTCTTGTATTAAAAAAATTTCAGTTTTGCCCATCTCTTGAAACCTTGGGTTATGGACACATCAGCATGTAATTTTGCCTGAGACATATTAAATAATTCTTTGACTCACACTGTCTTTGCTTGTGAAAAGGGTATTTATCTCCTTCAGAACAGGATCACTACCGTAGTATAATCCATGTTTAAAGAGTTCTGTAAACCATAGAAGAGTATAACTTGGTTATGTCTTAAAGATTTAACATAGAGTGTTTCATTTCATAACTTAAAAATTATTTATAGTTAAGACTGTTTTTTCCTTTACACAGTGGTTACAAGAGCATTTTCTTACAATTCTTAAGCAGTTCATTATTTAGGCTTTGGTTTTGAAATATCCTGGATTTTTAAAAATTACATTTAGTCTGAGTACTATCTATCCCTTTTGCATTTTATTATATGATGAATTTCTCTTATTCTTTTAATATATTTATCATGGAATGGTGGGATTTTAGAACTGTGAGCGGTCATGGCAATCCCTTAGTTCTTATCCAACCATTTCATTTGGTAATGGTGACCCAGAGAGAGAGTCATTTTTCATGTGATTTCGCCAAGAAATCTCATTTCTATGATGCAGCAGCTCTTTTAGCAGAGGGAACAGTGTGCCCTAAAAGTGAACCACAGCCCAGACCCCATCACTGACCTTTCCTGGAGCAAACCTTCTCCAGAAAGCAGAAGATTTAGAAGAACACCACATGCTGAGACCTGATCATCCCAAGTCCTGCCCTTGGAAACATCTGTACAATTGCATGGCACCATGGCATGATCACCACGACAGAGTGAGCCCAAACAGTGTGCCCTAAAAGTGAACCACAGCCCAGACCCCATCACTGACCTTTCCTGGAGCAAACCTTCTCCAGAAAGCAGAAGATTTAGAAGAACACCACATGCTGAGACCTGATCATCCCAAGTCCTGCCCTTGGAAACATCTGTACAATTGCATGGCACCATGGCACGATCACCACGACAGAGTGAGCCCATCACTAAAGGTTGCCCACCCTGAGCTGAGACATACACTGGTGGTGAGGTTCCTGCTCTTCCTTTTTTTTGTGCTGTGTTTTGGTCCCTGATACACTTGGGTGGAAAGCAGCATGATACAACTGAAAAACCTCTGTACAGAAAGTTTTGCCACATGTGAGGTGTGTGACCCCAGACAAGGCACTTAACACCTTTAGTTCTTAATAGACTGGATTAGATGATCTCTAAGATACATGAGAAAAAAACAACAGACGCTTGGTGTGTGTGTGCTCAGTTGTGTCTGACCCTTTGTGACACTGGGCTGTAGCCTGCCAGGTTCCTCTGTTCATGGGATTTTCCAGGCAGGAATATCAGAGTGGGTTGCCATTTCCTTCTCCAGGAGATCTTCCCGACCCAGGGATCATCTGTCACTGTTTCCATTGTTTCCCAACTTATTTGCCATGAAGTGATGGGACTGGATGCCATGATCTTAGCTTTTTGAATGTTGAATGTTCATCAAGAAGCTCTTTAGTTCCTCTTTGCTTTCTGCCATAAGGGTGATGTCATCTGCATATCTGAGGTTATTGATATTTCTCCCTGCAATCTTGATTCCAGCTTATGCTTCATTCAGCCTGCCATTTGCATGATGTACCCTGTATATAAGTTAAATAAACAGGGTGACAATATACAGCCTTGACATATTCCTTTCTTGATTTGGAACCCGTCCATTTTTCCATGTCTGGTTCTAAATGTTGCTTCTTGACCTGCATACAGATTTCTCAGGAGGCAGGTTAGGTGGTCTGGTATTCCCATCTCTTTCAGAATTTTCCACAGTTTATTGTGATCCACACAGTTAAAGGCTTTGGCATAGTCAATAAAGCAGAAGTAGATGTTTTTTTGGAACTCTTTTGCTTTTTCTATGAGCCAATGGATGTTGGCAATTTGATCTCTGGTTCTGCCTTTTCTAAATCCAGCTTGAACATCTGGAAGTTCTCAGTTCATGTACTGTTGGAGCCTCCCTTGGAGAATTTTGAACATTACTTTGCTAACTTGTGAGATAAGTGCAATTATGTGGTAGTTTGAGCATTCTTTGGCACTATCTTTTTTGGGGATTGGAATGAAAACTGACCTTTTCCTGTCCTGTGGCCACTGCTGAGATTTCCAAATTTGCTGGCATATTGAGTGAAGCACTTTCACAGCATCATCGTTTAGGATTTGAAATAGTTCAACTGGAATTCCATCACCTCCACTAGCTTTGTTTGTAGTGATGCTTCCTAAGGCCCACTTGACCTCCCATTACAGGATGTCTGGCTCTAGGTGAGTGATCACACCATTGTGGTTATGCGGGTCATTAAGATCCTTTTTGTGTAGTTCTCCTGTGTATTCTTGCCACCTCTTCTTAATATCTTCTGCTTCTGTTAGGTCCATACTATTTCTGTCCTTTATTATTCCCATCTTTGCATGAAATGTTCCCTTGGTGTCTCTAATTTTCTTGAAGAGATCTCTAGTCTCTCCCCTTCTATTGTTTCCCTCTATTTCTTTGCACTGATTACTGAGGAAGGCTTTTCTTGGGCTCCAAAATCATTGTAGTTGGTGACTGCAGGCATGAAATTACAAGACATTTGCTTCTTGGAAAAAAAGCTATGACAAACCTAGATAGCATATTAAAAAGCAGAGACATTACTTTGCCAACAAAGGTCTGTCTAGTCAAAGCTATGGTTTTTCCAGTAGTCATGTATGGATGTGAGAGTTGAACCATAAAGAAAGCTGAGCACTGAAGAATTGATGCTTTTGAGCTGTGGTGTTGGAGATGACTCTTGAGAGTCCCTTGGACTGCAACGAAATCAAACCAGTCAATCCTAAAGGAAATCAACCCTAAATACTCAATTCACTGGAAGGACTGATGCTGAAGCTGAAGCTCCAATATTTTGGCCACATGATTAGAAGAACTGACTTATTAGAAAAGACCCCAATGTTTGGAAAGATTGAAGGCAGGAGGAGAAGGGGATGACAGAGGATGAGATGGTTGGATGGCATCAGTAACTCGATGGACATGAATCTGAGCAAGCTCCAGCAGTTGGTGATGGACAGGAAAGCCTGGTGTGCTGCAGTCCATGGGATCGCAGAGTCAGACATGACTGAGCAACTGAACTGAACTGTACTTGGTTGCCTTGCCATAATTCAGCCTTCCTTGCCGCTCCTGTTGTTGTTCGTCCCCCGGCTGTGTCCGACTCTTTGAGAACCCATGGACTACAGTACACGAGGCCTCTCTGTCCCTCACCATCTCCCGAAGTTTACCCAAATTCATGTCCATTGCATTAGTGATACCATCCAGCCATCTCATCCTCTGCCCCCAGGTTTTTCCAGTAGTCATGTATGGATGTGAGAGTTGAACCATAAAGAAAGCTGAGCACTGAAGAATTGATGCTTTTGAGCTGTGGTGTTGGAGATGACTCTTGAGAGTCCCTTGGACTGCAACGAAATCAAACCAGTCAATCCTAAAGGAAATCAACCCTAAATACTCAATTCACTGGAAGGACTGATGCTGAAGCTGAAGCTCCAATATTTTGGCCACATGATTAGAAGAACTGACTTATTAGAAAAGACCCCAATGTTTGGAAAGATTGAAGGCAGGAGGAGAAGGGGATGACAGAGGATGAGATGGTTGGATGGCATCAGTAACTCGATGGACATGAATCTGAGCAAGCTCCAGCAGTTGGTGATGGACAGGAAAGCCTGGTGTGCTGCAGTCCATGGGATCGCAGAGTCAGACATGACTGAGCAACTGAACTGAACTGTACTTGGTTGCCTTGCCATAATTCAGCCTTCCTTGCCACTCCTGTTGTTGTTCGTCCCCCGGCTGTGTCCGACTCTTTGAGAACCCATGGACTACAGTACACCAGGCCTCTCTGTCCCTCACCATCTCCCGAAGTTTACCCAAGTTCATGTCCATTGCATTAGTGATACCATCCAGCCATCTCATCCTCTGCCCCCCTCTTCTCCTTCTGCCCCTTAAGCCAGAAACAAAAAGAATGCGGTGGGGGGGGGGAGGGCGGCGGGGATTCATGGAAGATTGTGGTCTATCTCGTGGAAGGATTAAAGTGCTGTGAAATTGGGGCTATGGGAAAGTAGAGAACACATTTATTATTTTTTAAATAATAATGAGAATGAATAGCAATAAATAATGAGAATGAATAGCAATAAACATGGAAAAAGGGGAAAAAAGCATATTTTTTAGAAGATGGAAGTCAAGATATGAGGATTTAAAACATGAAGTGGGGATTGTATAGGAAACTGCTTTTCTAGCTCATCTCAAAGTCCTTTTTTCAGAGAGGGACCTTCCTCCCTGTATGAAATCATCATCCTCAACTCTGGGGACTGGCTCAGGGGTGGACACGTGACTGAGTTGATCAGTCTCATATTTGCCCTCACATTTGGCTATGAGATTCAGTGTGTAGTGTTCCTGGAACTAAGGTGATGTAAATTAAACTCTTCTCTGACTTCACTGATCACATGTTTAGAGGAGGAGCAGAACAGGTCTGCAGAGGTGAAAAGGTAAGGGCTCCTGAAGAAAAATAGAAACAAAAGGCAGAAATGGAGAAGGCATTCTGTCTCACTCCTGATGATCTTTGAGTCTGGAACCAAGTCTTTTCTGGGCCAGGGTGCACCTGCCCTTGGGTGCCATGAAATATGCTCATGGCCCTGAATCCCGACAGTAAACTCCCTGGGTAAACATTGTTAAGGCATCATATAAAAGGGGGTGGGAACATTCTTATCTAGTTTAGGCTAATGGGGAAGATCAGTAAAGATAAAACACGTCCTTGGTCTGGAAGTTTGGTTGTTAGACAGCAGAGGAAAGGGTGGAATCCCAGAAAAATTGAAGCTGTCAGTTTCACAAGGTCTTTGCATAAGCTGCCTCAAACCAGCCCCACCCCCCATTTCCCCATCTCTCTTCCTTCCCAGCTCTCCTCAAGGTTGGTGACTTCTTAACCAGTGAAAGTGTTAGTCTCTTAGTTCTATCCGACTCTGTGCGACCCTACGGACTGTAACCCGCCGGGCTCCTCTGTTCATAGGATCTCCAGGCAAGAATACTGGAGTGGGTTGCCATTTCCTTCTCCAGGGGATCTTCCCAACCCAGGGATCAAACCAGGGTCTCCTGCCTTGCAGGTGGATTCTTTACCATCTGAGCCCCAGGGAAAGCTCATTAAAGACAGGTGGAGGTGCTGCTAAATAAAGTCAGCACCTCAGGGAGACCTTTCCTCCTCCGTCCCAGTGCTTCTATCCCTGATTTTCCCTCAGACCATAGAGAAATACACTAATGATTTCCAAATAAGCACATTCCACAAAATGAGGATCGTTTGATTAGATTTAATAATAAACTTATTAACATTAGCCTCCATCCTTATTTCAAGTTTCAGAATGTTTCTCTCCCATTCTTCTTCAACTCACTCCTAAACAGTCATCACCCTCTCAGTTCTATTAGGTCAAAACTTTTGGTTCAATACTGAAAACTACAGTCAGTCTTCTGGATTTTTCTAAGCATGTCTTGGATGCTCAAGAGATAACCTCTGCTTTCCACCCAATTCTAGATAAAAGAGATGATATTATCTAAAAACTTCGCCCCATAAGGAAAGCTAGCAATATCCCCAGCTCTGATGCCACCCCCAGTGATACGACTAACACAAAGTACAAGACTAAGAGCTCTAAATAGCTGAAAAGTGCTTGCCCATGTGTTCCTTTCCATGGGGGTGTCCATCCACCTCCCCACCCCCCAGCACACACACACTAATCAGTGGGATGGAAGGGTGAAGAGGGAAAAAGGAGAGGAAATTCCACCCTCGCCACCTGTGTCCTGGGTGTGCTGGGGTCAGTTATCCAGCCTATGCCGTCCTCAGACTCCTCACCTGGACAGTGGGTCAGTGTTAGTCCCTCAGTCGGGTCCAGCTCTGTGCGACCCCATGGACTGTAGCCTGCCAGGCTCCTCTGTCCATGGGATTTTCCAGGCAAGAATACTGGAGTGGGTAGCCATTCCCTTCTCCAGGGGATCTTCCCAACTCAGGGTTCCAACCGCGGTCTCCCCATTGTGGGCCAATTCTTTACTGTCTGAGTCACCAGGGAAGCCTATGCAATTGTACAATAGTAGTAATACAGTGGCTAAGAGAGTCTTATAGTCAATATCAGGATGGCAGATAATATATGTGACTTTATTGCCCAGCATCTTGAGCACACACAAAATGCCAGCTATTCTTCTTTTTATCCAAGCAGAGAAGCCCATCTGGACACTCAGTCTATCACTCTTGTCCACTCAGACTTCTCTGCTAGCGTAGCCCTCATCTGGAGTCTTATCTTCTGTCTCTGGACACTATTACAGCTTCCGCCAAATAATGTGTTTTGTCCAGTAAAGTTGTTTTCTAGTGTGACAGTGTCCCAAGTCCCATTTTATAAGTTTTTCCTCTCTTCCTCATGGTAATGAGGTCCACATATAGTGTTGTTGCTTTTATTTTTCTAAGAAAATATATTGCTTCCTTTCTATGTAAATAGCACACGTGCTTAGAATTATTTGGTGATCAATACTAATTAGGTATTCTGTTCAGTGGATGTTTAATGCTTCAATTCTAGACTTTCATCTAGTTAATTTCAATTGGTTAACCCAAACTCTATATTGATTAAATAGTCTTCTTTTTGTTTGACCTCGGCTGTGAGTATAAAAGGAAAAGCAAGGCATGCAATAACATTATGGTGAAATGTTGTTTATAAATTCAATTAAAATTAATTCTGTTGAGACAAAAACGAGAATCCTGTGAAAATTTTTAAGCATCTTTCTCTCCTCCCCCATCCCTTCAATCTTATTTTCTAATAAATGTTATTCAGACTTGAAACTCTATTGGGAAATTTCACTTTTGGCTTTGAGAAATGTCATCTGCCAGTGGTGGGAATATCAGACTTTTTAAGCAAAGAAATAATAACCTCTCTCGCACATGTTAAAAAGAGTCACAGGACATTCTCCCTCACTGCTAAATTCTGTAAAAGAAAGAAAAAAAAAATACGACTACCCCCCAGACTAAAGTTAATGAAAAAGTGTTTTCCTAAGAGGAAAATCTTTTTATAAAATTAAAAGAAGCACAAAGATTTGAAACTGCAGTCACTCAGCAGAAGGACAGAACTGGCCCATAGCATCTGCTCCGGCAGAGCTTGTCGGCCCCTTCTTTCCTTCCCCCATTCCCCCTTCCTTGGGACAGGTCATCAGGGAAAATGGCTCTGGCCACAACCAAACATCCTTTTTCCCCCTTCAGTTTCTCAATTCAGTTCAGTTCAGTTCAGTTGCTCAGTCATGTCCGACCCTTTGTGACCCCTTGATCTGCAGCATGCCAGGCCTCCCGTTTCATCGCCAACTCCCGGAGTTTACCCAAACTCATGTCTGTTGAGTCAGTGATGCCATGCAATGACCTCATTCTCTGTCATCCCCTTCTCCTCCTGCCCTCAATCTTTCCCAGCATCAGGGTCTTTTCAAATGGGTCAGCTCTTTGCATCAGGTGGCCAAAGTATTAGAGTTTCAGCTTCAACATCAGTGCTTCCAAAGAACACCCAGGACTGATCTCCTTTAGGATGGACTGGTTGGATCTTCCTGCAGTCCAAAGGACTCGCTGCGATCACCATCTGCAGTAATTTTGGAGCCCCCCAAAATAAAGTCAGCCACTGTTTCCATGGTTTCCCTATCTATTTGCCATGAAGTGATGGGACCGGATGCCATGTTCTTAGTTTTCTGAATGTTGAGCTTTAAGCCAACCTTTTCACTCTCCTCTTTCACTTTCATCAAGAGGCTCTTTAGTTCTTCTTCACTTTCTGCCATAAGGGTGGTATCATCTGCATATCTGAGGTTATTGATATTTCTCCCAGAAATCTTGATTCCAGCTTGTGCTTCTTCCAGTCCAGCGTTTCTCATGATGTACTCTGCATAAGCAGGGTGACAATATACAGCCTTGATGTATACCTTTTCCTATTTGGAACCAGTCTGTTGTTCCATGTCCAGTTATAACTGTTGCTTTCTGACCTGCATATAGGTTTCTCAAGAGGCAGGTCAATTGGTCTGGTATTCCCATCTCTTTCAGAATTTTCCAGTTTATTGTGTCTAGCAGGAGAAATAAGGAAGAGTAAATCCTAGGACTTCCTTGGTGGTCCAGAGGGCTAAGATTTTGCGTTCCCAGTGCAGGGGGCCTGGATTTGATCACTGGTCAAGGAATTCGATCCTGTAAGTTGGAACTCATGTTCCCACATCCTGCAATCAGAGATCCTGCATATGACAACTAAGACCCAGTGCAGCCAAAGAAATAAAAATAAATAAATCTTAAAGAAAAAGAGAGTAAGCCCCACCCTCTGAACTTCCTGGGGGCCTGGCCTCTTGGACAGACATCTTATCTCACCTCTGGTGAGTCAACCGAAATTCAAGCTTGACTTCTAAAGTGAAGTGAAGTCGCTCAGTCGTGTCCGACTCTGCGACCCCATGGACTGTAACCCACCAGGCTCCTCCCTCCATGGGATTATCCAGGCAAGAGTACTGGAGTGGGTTGCCATTTCCAAGCCAAGCCCAAAAAGAAGCTCTTTCTTCTAGTTAGCCTAAACATTGGACCTTAGCCTTCTTACTGGTTCTCACCTCGTTCCCCACGTCTCCTCCATCCTGAGTCTTGCCCATTTTTAGAGTCCAGCATTGCTGAACCAGCATATGAAAAAGTCAGGTCTTTGCTTACTTCTGTGGCAAATGTTCCACTTTTGTTTCTTCTGTATTCCTTTCCTTTCCTTTTCTTCCTTTGTTTCCCTAGATGGGTCAAGTGAAGACTGGAGGACTGATTCAGACAGAAGAAGAGAAGAGACTTCAGAGGCAAAACATTTTAAGTGCGGGTATAGTCTCATTATCTACTGACAGAGGCTAAATTCAGCAGAAGACTCTGAATGTCTTGGAGTGTGCTGCTGCTGCTGCTAAGTCACTTCAGTCGTGTCCGACTCTGTGTGACCCCATAGATGGCAGCCCACCAGGCTCCCCCATCCCTGGGATTCTCCAGGCAAGAATACTGGAGTGGGTTGCCATTTCCTTCTCCAATGCATGAAAGAGAAAAGTGAAAGTGAAGTCGCTCAGTCTGTCCGACTGTTAGCGACCCCATGGNATCAGGGTCTTTTCAAATGGGTCAGCTCTTTGCATCAGGTGGCCAAAGTATTAGAGTTTCAGCTTCAACATCAGTGCTTCCAAAGAACACCCAGGACTGATCTCCTTTAGGATGGACTGGTTGGATCTTCCTGCAGTCCAAAGGACTCGCTGCGATCACCATCTGCAGTAATTTTGGAGCCCCCCAAAATAAAGTCAGCCACTGTTTCCATGGTTTCCCTATCTATTTGCCATGAAGTGATGGGACCGGATGCCATGTTCTTAGTTTTCTGAATGTTGAGCTTTAAGCCAACCTTTTCACTCTCCTCTTTCACTTTCATCAAGAGGCTCTTTAGTTCTTCTTCACTTTCTGCCATAAGGGTGGTATCATCTGCATATCTGAGGTTATTGATATTTCTCCCAGAAATCTTGATTCCAGCTTGTGCTTCTTCCAGTCCAGCGTTTCTCATGATGTACTCTGCATAAGCAGGGTGACAATATACAGCCTTGATGTATACCTTTTCCTATTTGGAACCAGTCTGTTGTTCCATGTCCAGTTATAACTGTTGCTTTCTGACCTGCATATAGGTTTCTCAAGAGGCAGGTCAATTGGTCTGGTATTCCCATCTCTTTCAGAATTTTCCAGTTTATTGTGTCTAGCAGGAGAAATAAGGAAGAGTAAATCCTAGGACTTCCTTGGTGGTCCAGAGGGCTAAGATTTTGCGTTCCCAGTGCAGGGGGCCTGGATTTGATCACTGGTCAAGGAATTCGATCCTGTAAGTTGGAACTCATGTTCCCACATCCTGCAATCAGAGATCCTGCATATGACAACTAAGACCCAGTGCAGCCAAAGAAATAAAAATAAATAAATCTTAAAGAAAAAGAGAGTAAGCCCCACCCTCTGAACTTCCTGGGGGCCTGGCCTCTTGGACAGACATCTTATCTCACCTCTGGTGAGTCAACCGAAATTCAAGCTTGACTTCTAAAGTGAAGTGAAGTCGCTCAGTCGTGTCCGACTCTGCGACCCCATGGACTGTAACCCACCAGGCTCCTCCCTCCATGGGATTATCCAGGCAAGAGTACTGGAGTGGGTTGCCATTTCCAAGCCAAGCCCAAAAAGAAGCTCTTTCTTCTAGTTAGCCTAAACATTGGACCTTAGCCTTCTTACTGGTTCTCACCTCGTTCCCCACGTCTCCTCCATCCTGAGTCTTGCCCATTTTTAGAGTCCAGCATTGCTGAACCAGCATATGAAAAAGTCAGGTCTTTGCTTACTTCTGTGGCAAATGTTCCACTTTTGTTTCTTCTGTATTCCTTTCCTTTCCTTTTCTTCCTTTGTTTCCCTAGATGGGTCAAGTGAAGACTGGAGGACTGATTCAGACAGAAGAAGAGAAGAGACTTCAGAGGCAAAACATTTTAAGTGCGGGTATAGTCTCATTATCTACTGACAGAGGCTAAATTCAGCAGAAGACTCTGAATGTCTTGGAGTGTGCTGCTGCTGCTGCTAAGTCACTTCAGTCGTGTCCGACTCTGTGTGACCCCATAGATGGCAGCCCACCAGGCTCCCCCATCCCTGGGATTCTCCAGGCAAGAATACTGGAGTGGGTTGCCATTTCCTTCTCCAATGCATGAAAGAGAAAAGTGAAAGTGAAGTCGCTCAGTCTGTCCGACTGTTAGCGACCCCATGGACTGCAGCCCACCAGGCTCCTCCGTCCATTGGATTTTCCAGGCAAGAGTACTGGGGTGGGGTGCCATTGCCTTCCCCGCTTGGAGTGTGCAGGTGATGCTTATACATTTCTCCTAATTTGCAGATGACTAAGAATTTAAGGTTGTTGTCAAACCTTAGATAAAAAAATAAACAAGTCAGTGTGAGTAATAGGACAACCCCAAATGTGGGGAAACTTGCATCCATCCAGGTTCTGGATAAAGAAAGAAACTTAAGGCAAGGGTAATCAAAATAAAACCACCTGTGTGGTCTGTAGACCCTTAAGCTTTACTGGCTGCTATGGCTGTCCCCGGAGTAGGAAAGAGCAACCCACTCTAGTATTCTTGCCTGGAGAAAATTCCATGAGGAGCTTGGCGGGCTTCAGTCCCTAGGGTCGCCAAGAGTCAGACACAAATGAGCATGATATAACAACAAGAATGGCTGTCATCTTTCCAGTCCCCAGCCACAGACTCAAACTGGAAATACCAGGAGCATTCATGATTCAAAATTCACTTCCTCTGTCAGATGCCTATACCCCTGAATAGAAAATTAAGTGAAATGAGGCTATAATCAGCAATCTTTCCTTAACTCTTGAAGATATTGAAGAATTTGCTGCTAAAGCAAATAAAAATCCCTAGACTGTCTGGCTAAAGTTGTTCTTGATGATAGGATAGCACTTGATTTTCTGTTAGCTGAGCACAGAGGTAGCCATCTGTGCTGTGATCAACAGCTACTACGTTTCTGGAGACGTTGAGACCAAGCTACATAAAGTCACTAAGCAAGCCACTTGGTTTAAAAAAGTGACTCCTTCAGCAGACTTTTTCTCTGATCTGCTTGATTTAAGTTGTTTTGGGTCATAGGGACCATGCCTTGAGAGTGCCCTCCAATCATTGGGTATTATTCTGCGTATAGTCTTTTTAATCATCTTTCTGGTTTGCTGTATTCTCTCAAAAGCTTTACATGCATGCATGCAGTTGTTGATGACCAAATGATCTCCCTTTGCTTAAAATGCCAAAAATGGGATGAAGAAAGTCAACTAAGAGAATAAGACTTTGATATTCCCACCTTTTTTTTCCAGTTGGAGATTCAACCTTACTCCAACATCAACAAGTGGTAGCACAGAGTGGCACGAATACCTTAAATTTTGACTACAACTGAGAAAATTGATCAAAAGGGGGAACTGATAAAGTTAATGTGAATATTGGCACCCATAAAATGGAGGCCAACTCAGTGGCCCAGCCCATGTCACAAATCTAAACTTAAGTCAGCCTGCATTTACAGGAAACCCCTGTCCATGAAACCTAACATGTATCTATCATAATCCTCCAAGCCAGCTTTAGCTAGCTTAACTTACCCTAGAAAACAGGACTTTCAGGCTTTCTAAGGAAATCCCTGATCTCCTAGTTAATCATGCTGTGTTTCTATATCACCTCTTTCTAACCCAATAAAACTCCCTCTTGTCTCAGATCTCTAGACAGCAGTACTCCTTTGCTTATGAGGCACTGCTGCTGCTAAGTCACTTCAGTCGTGTCTGACTCTGTGTGACCCCATAGACAGCAGCCCACCAGGCTCCCCCGTCCCCGGGATTCTCCAGGCAAGAACACTGGAGTGGGTTGCCATTTCCTTCTCCAATGCATGAAAGTGAAAAGTGAACGTGAATTTGCTCAGTCGTGTCCAACTCTTTGTGACCCCATGAACTGCAGCCTACCCGGCTTCTCCATCTGTGGGATTTTTCAGGCAAGGCACAGTACTCCCTGATTCATGGATTGTTTTCTCTTGAATAAAGGACATCAAATTCTTTACTGAAAAAAAAAGTATAAGCAACAGGGTATAAACAACTAAAAATGTTTGGTTTATCATTGAACTCAGAACATATGCTTTCACATATTGCCACAATTTTAAGTGCTCATATGAAACTACATTAACAATTTGTACTTAGTAGGTTTGGGCCTGGTAGGTTGCTGCTTTTTATATTTCTGAAGTTTACAATATACTACCAAGATTTTTTAGAGGAACACTTAAGAAATAAAGAAAATAATAACTTGTGAATTTACCTGTTTATCTAATGCCAGAAAAACTAGATGAAATTGAGAAATTCAGTTAACCCATACACATATTGATCCATAGTTATATTCAGTATTATTCTAAATGAGACGTAAGAGAAATCCCACCCCTGAGGAATGTGTGGTCAGGGAACAAAATCCCAACCTTTCTGACTACAATTGTCAGGATCTGTACATGTTTTATGCCCTCTCTAAGCCTCAGTTTCTTCCTCCATAAAATGGGATAATATTAATATTTACTTTCTATGTTTAAGAAGATTAAATAAAATGCTAATGTCTATAAATTGCTGAGAATAATGCCTGGAACGCAGTGAACTCTCAAAAACTATTATATACCACTAGTTGGGAAGTAAAGACTAGAAGTCATTCATTTTATGTCAAAATAAGTTAGCATTTAGAATAGACATACTTGGAAGTTTGCCTACATTTTCATCTTTTCTTTTTGGTTGAAGAGTTGAAACCAGATGGGATATTGTACAATTACAGACCTACAAGTTTTCCTGTTTCTTTTAATTTGGTACCGAATTTGGGAATATGTGGGTAAAAGAAACCAAAGAATATTCCTCTGAGTAATACCTGAAAACAAAAGTTACAGATTAGGGTTTTCAGAACAAACAACAAAACCAAAACCCTGGCTATCTACACAGAAAGTGTTCTTTAAGGCTTGACAGGATTCTTTGACCTTTGTTTTATGGAACATGGACAATCTTACATTTGATTGGTGAATTTTCTGCTGGCTTTTTTTTTTCTTCTTAAACCATGTTCCCTGCCTGCAAAGCTAAACCTATTTATGGTGAGCACTGTTTTTTCAATTAGGTTTATTTTCATTTTCCCATAGGCCAAGTTAGCTGAGAATGTCTCATAGTTTATTTTCCTTTCCTTTCCTTTGTATAATGGTTTTTAAAATTAAAATATACAGCACTTATATCTATTGACTTTTTTGAAATATTGTTTAAATTTTTTTTTATTTTTTGCACATTTAATGCTCCGTCATGAGACGTATTATTCAAAATGCTTTTCACTATTCACAAATGCTTCTCAGAGTGTAATAGTAGTCCATTTTTGTGGTTAGCTCTTCGAGAGCAAGGATCAAGTCCATTCCGCCAACTTTGTGAAATGTCTCGTACAAGCTGGTGCTCAGCAGAGTACTTAAGAAAGCTGTTGTGTTTGTGACTTGGCTTTTCCCCAAACTTTTCAGCTGGATGTCAGCATTCCATCCAGATTGTCAATTTCTCAAGCTTAATATTGGCAAGGCATCCTTTCCAAGAGGCCCCTCCTTTTGGGAGTGTGGGTGGGGGTGGGGTAGGGAGAAAAGGACTCTAAGCTCCGCGTCAACTTTCTAATAGTTTTGTAACACACTATTCTCTGGTGAGAACCCTGGGTGAGAGCGAGTCTTAGCTAAGAACTTTGCTTTCGGGAGAGCGCTTCAGGTTTACAGCCCTTGGGGAAGAGGGTTTGCTCATCCCTGGAAAACTGCGGGCGGCTCTGGGGCCGGGGAGCTGCGGGCGGCTCTCGGGGGCTGGGAAGGTCAGCTGCGGAGAGGGGCCCGCTAGCCTCAGGGGAAGGGGAGAGTCCTCGTTCGCTCCCGGGGCGCTCCCCGCGGGCTGGGGTGGGCGGCCCCGCGCCCCCGGAGCTCCTCCCCGCGCGGCCTCCCGCCCACCCGCCGCCGTCCCCGCCCGCGCCAGCGCTCGGCCGCCGGCTCCCGCCCCTCCTCCCGCCCGGAGGCGCGGGGGCAGGAATTCGGTCGCCGAGCTCCCCGGGGCACTGTGCCCTGGAGGGCTGGCCGCGCCCTCCTCCCCGGCTCCTTTCCCCCACAAGCTTCCCTCCTCCCGACCTTCCCCTTCCAGCCCTCTCCCCTCCCCATCCCAGCACGCTCCCCTCCCCATCCCGGCGGCTCCGGACTCCTCCCGTTCCCCTCCTCCTTGCCCCCCACCCGCGCTCCCTCTCCCTTCTTTTCTCGCCTGGGCCCTTCTTCCTGCTCCCCTCTCCGCCCCGCTCCCCTCCTCTCTTCCTCCAGATCGCCGTCCTCGCCCATTCCCCATCCCTCCCTCTTCCTCCTCTGCTCCCNTCCCGGCGGCTCCGGACTCCTCCCGTTCCCCTCCTCCTTGCCCCCCACCCGCGCTCCCTCTCCCTTCTTTTCTCGCCTGGGCCCTTCTTCCTGCTCCCCTCTCCGCCCCGCTCCCCTCCTCTCTTCCTCCAGATCGCCGTCCTCGCCCATTCCCCATCCCTCCCTCTTCCTCCTCTGCTCCCCCCGCGCGCCTTCTTCGCCCCCACCCCCCCACTCTTTCCTCCTCGGTTCCTCCCTGGAACCCCTCCCCTCTCCGCTCCTCCCCCCTTATCCCTCTCCTCTGCTCCCCGCCTTCCTCCCCGGCTCCTCTTTCCCGGCTTGCGGAGCTCCCACGCGGTTGCTATGGAGGCGCCCGCGGCTGCTAGCCGCCCGCCGGGAGCTGCCCTGGGGCCCGGGGACGGAGCGGTGACTGCCCGAGGCCGTGGCGCCTCGCGCCCTTGGGGCCCGGGAACAAAGCGCGCCCTCCCCCATCTCGGGAGTGCGCTGCGAGACCTTCAGGCGCCCCGGACCCGGAGGGCGAATCTGCTGGTCCCCCACCTCTGGGGATCGGACCCCAGGGGTCGGGGTGACAGCTGCGTGCTACCGACCTGCCTTGTGGCCCCCCGAAGATCACTCCCGCTCCCCCTCATTCCTACCCACCATCCCGGAGGTGTCTCTGAGGCCGGGGGACGGCCAGATGGCCCCATTTAAAAGGATCGTCCCCTTTTGTTGGGGATCCGAAGCAGCGCCCAGGCCAATTTACATAGGAAAATGGGGTTTGTGTCCCCAATTCAGGGCGGTGCCCCGACAGCTGGTGGTTCTGTCATCGTGTCAGGACCCCACCGCGTGATGTTTAAATTGACTTGATGTGTGCAGATGTTTGCGTGTGAATAGCAATTGATTGAGAACCGGGAGCTATTAGGTCAGGCTGGGAGAAACTCAGTTCACAGAGGAAATTTTTATCAGCCTGGGCACAACCGTAAGATGGTAGAATGGAAGTGTCCTGCTGAAGACTTAGGATCCTCTCTTAGAGAACTCATAGTTTATCACTTTGTTGGGAAATCTAAAAAGCCCAATAGTTGGACCCGAAGAGAATTTTGAAATCCTTATTGTTCATTTTGGTTGTTCCTTGTCAAAGTTGTAAGGCTGAACATAAAAAAAAGAGGTGAGGAGGACTGCTAGGACTTCAAAGTGATCCATGAAAGATCCAATCTAATTCATTTTATTTAAATTACTCAGCCAGCTGCTATAGCCTGCAGCAAACTGAAAGTTGTCACTAGTTTGAAATCAGTAGTTTAAACATGTATACGTAAATGATAGGACTGTTAAGAACAGAGAGGACCTTCAATTCTTATTTTACCAGTAAGGAATTTGAATCTCAGAGAGGTTAAGTGATTTTCCCAAGATCTTAACAACTCTTGGAATATGATCTCAACGAAGGAAAAGGAAACTAAGACAGTAGATTTAGGAGCCCTTGAAAATACCTTAATCAAGACGCTCTCAAACCTTTCCACCAGTCTGCTGGAGCCACCAACAGGTAACTCCCTAGAAGACAAGGAATGGAGAGGAATTTTTCCCCCTCTGCCTACATTGATCAACTTCAGCTCAAGTCTGTTGTTCTTGTTTAGTTGCTAAGTCGTGTGCAACTCTTTCTCGACCCCACAGACTAGCCTGTCTGTCCATGGGATTTCCCAGGCAAGAATACCGGAGTGAGTTGCCATTTCCTTCTCCAGGGAACCTTCCTGACCCAGGAATCGGACCAGTGTCTCCTGCATTGGCACGCAGGTTCTTTACCACTGAGCCGCCAGGAAAGTCACAGGGCTTTGGAGCAAATTTTAGCCACTAGAGTCTTCTGAACCCTGAACCGAAACTTGTGACTTCATTTCCATCAGAGGGTTCATTTTGTGATGAAATGGAAAGGGACTGGTTAGAATTCGTATGAAATGGGAAATCAAAGCTGGGCAGGAACCCTCTGGTCACCTTTTCAGGAAGAAGGCCAAAGTGATCAGTGGAACCAGTGTTCACCTTGCTAGAAGGTAGGATAGCTAATTTGGAAAGGCTTTGTGGTTAAGACTTTATACTCCCAGTGCAAGGGGTGTGGATTTGATCCCTGGTTGGGAAACCTACATGCTCCAAAAGACCCTACATGCTCCAAAAAAAACATTGAAAAGAACCTTTGAAACGTGGTCTCCTTACTTCAAGGATTGTGTTGGAAGAGTTTTATCTGCTAAACTTGCCAGTAGACTTATGTTGGAAAAAACTTCTGCCTTTAAACCTGAAGTGATTGGGAAAAATTAGGAAAGAGTGTTTCTGGGTAAGATTTTAGAAGAGTTGTAGAATGCCACATAAAAGAACATGAGTTCACACACTGTACTTCAAATGAGAAATACCAAGAATGTACAGCTAGGTTGTAACTGGAAGTGGGTGTTAATTTCTGCTCTGCTTCTCCTACCAAACAAAGCAGCAATGTTTTTTTTTTTTTTCTGCCTCCTATTTGCTTGGACCCAAGTGGTACTAAGATGAGAGTGCCAAATATGTGATGAGGATATTAGGTAATGAATATAAGAATCTCTCGATTTTTAGAAAGGGAGTGTTTTTAGAATACTATGTTATATTTTAAAAATAACTATATTCAAGAAAATTATTTGAAATGGACTCCCCCATTAGTACCACGTACGTACTCTCTTATCTCTTTTTACTGTTTTGACTACCCTTTAGTACTTGGATTGGTTAGTTACTGAGGTGTAACAACCCTCCAAAACACCAAAAAAACAGCTGTTTATTAGTATAGCTCATGCACCTGTGGGTCATAGAAGATCAGCTCCTCTAGGTTGGGCATGTTGATGGCCCTGCTAATGCTGGCTCAGCTTAAGCATGCATCTCAGGGTCTCCTGGAGCTCTGATTTAGACTAAGTTTGGCTGAGGAAGTTTAGCCGAAACAGCTTTGCTCCGTGTCTTTTATCCTTCTGAGACTGGCGGACCATCTCAGGCACCTTCTTCCATGGCGATGACAGAGGAGCAAGAAGGGCGTGGGAATCACGGGCTCTGGTGGTCTATGTTTTACTAGAGTCAGGAGCTGGCACCCTGTTACTTCTACCTTATTCTTCTGGCCAAATCAGGTCACATGGCCAGCCTTGATCAAATCAAGTCACAGTGAAAGAAGAAAGCCTAGCTCACTGCAGAAAATAGGACAGAGGGAACGGATAGAGGTAGGGTAAAGAATTGGGGCCATGAATGCGGTCAAACACAGCTCTTGTTAACATCTGCTCTAGTATCCATTCTACTTGTAAGTTTACTCAGAAGTTTGTTTCTATTCCTGCTAGAATGTAAGCTCCATAAGGGCAGGAATTTTCGTCTGCATTGTTTGTTGCTAATCCTCTATATCCAAAACAGTGGCACATTGTAGATGCTTAATAAGCCTTGGATGAATCTTTAAGGAGGTTTATATGAACTATTTGGCTTATTTATAAAGCCCAAATTCCCTGGGACAGAATGTAATTTTATTAGTTTTTCCTTCATCTTCCGATTTAAAGATTATGGTTTGCATTTGCTCACAGTGGAAACTACTATCTGTTTGGAATAAACATTATTTCTTAGGTTTTTAAAAAAATTTCCAGATTTCAAAGTAGTTTAACATTTGTCTAGAACATATAAATAGGTACTATGTAAAAGTTGATTATTAGATGGGCAGAAAATTTGCAGGAGAGGGAGGATTTTACATATATTCTGGTAAAGAAAACGATGCTTCTTCCCATGTGAGAATAATACTAATAAAAATTTCAAACTTTCAGAATTTGAATCTGAAAAATTACCAAGATCTTTGAATTCGAAGTGCTCCAAAATGTGTAGGGTACAGGATAGTTGTTGTCATTGTTCAGTCACCAAGTCGTGTCCAATTCTTTGTGACCCCATGGACTGCAGCACGCCAGGCTTCCCTGTCCCTCACCACCTCCTGGAGTCTGCCCAAGTTCATGTCTGTTGAATCGGTCATGCCATCCAACCATCATCCTCTGTTGCCCTCTTCTCCTTCTGCCTTCAATCTTACCCAACAGCGGGGGCTTTTCTAATGAGTCAGCTGTTTGAATCAGGAGGCCAAAGTAAGTACAGCATAGTGCTGCTGCTGCTAAGTCACTTCAGTCGTGTCCGACTCTGTGTGACCCCATAGATGGCAGCCCACCAGGCTCCCCCATCCCTGGGATTCTCCAGGCAAGAATACTGGAGTGGGTTGCCATTTCCTTCTCCAATGCATGAAAGAGAAAAGTGAAAGTGAAGTCGCTCAGTCTGTCCGACTGTTAGCGACCCCATGGACTGCAGCCCACCAGGCTACTCCGTCCATTGGATTTTCCAGGCAAGAGTACTGGGGTGGGGTGCCATTGCCTTCCCCAGTACAGCATAGTACCTACCCAAATTATCTTTGTTGGCCTTTTGGGGCCATAGAAATTCAATCATTTCTTTCTCCTCTCTACCCCTGTTTACCCTATCCAGAAGACATAGGGCAACGGAATTTTCTTAAGGTCATGCATTGAAGGGGAATTCCTGTGCAATATATTTTTTAATTTCCTTGAAATTTGAATTTATGCTGCCACTTTTTGACTGTGGCAGATGATGTGGTAGGAGATAAAGTAGGCCTTAATGCTTAGTTACATAAAAGGGAGCTTTGCAAATGTCCATACTTAGCAGCAGGTTAATTTGGGACTCCCATCAGAAACCCAGGTCTTGGACACTGGAGTGAGTGTCTGAATTGTCATCATGTCAGGTGACTAACTCCACAGACATACAGGTGTTAGTTAGACCTGAAAGCTCGATTCTAGGTGGATCTATAATTTTCAAAAAGACAGGAACCTGGAAAGTTAGGGGCTTTGAGACATCCTGAATTATAGTCATTTCTTTCTCTGTCTCCCTCCCAACCCCCTCCTGTCTCCAACCCTTAACCCCTCCACATCACTCTTAGAATCCCCACAAAATGACTATTGTGTTATAGATCTATAAGTTGTGAATATTTCTCAGACAGGTTTTACTTACAAATTTATGATTAGGGGCTTCCCAGGTGGCGCTAGTAGTGATAAAGAATCTGCATGCTAATACAGGAGACTCAGGAGATGCAGGTTTGATCCCTGGGTCAGGAAGATCCCCTGGAGAAGGAAATGGCCACCCACTCCAGTATTCTTGCTTGGGAAATTCCATGGACAGTGGAACCTGAAGGGGTGCAGCCCATGGGAATGCAAAGAATCACATTAATAGTGANGTTTGATCCCTGGGTCAGGAAGATCCCCTGGAGAAGGAAATGGCCACCCACTCCAGTATTCTTGCTTGGGAAATTCCATGGACAGTGGAACCTGAAGGGGTGCAGCCCATGGGAATGCAAAGAATCACATTAATAGTGAGACTGTAAAAGCACACCCTTTTTTAGTTTAACTTTGGTCTTTGGGATTGCAGATTTGGAAATTTAGAGGTTTCTACATTCAGCAAACAGGAACCTGGTGAGCTACAGTCCATAGGGTCGCAGAGTCAGACATGGCTGAAGCGACTTAGCACAGCACAGCACATTCAGCAAACATTAATCAAAGGACTCCAGGCCGCACTAAACACAATTAGATGAAGCCCTTGGCCCTGAGAGAGCTCAGAAACTTGGGGAAGATGTGCAGGTTGATGGGCATTTTCAGCACAGGGGGATAAAGGCTGTGGTTGAGCAAGACTTGGGTGGGAGCTCAATGGAGACAAAGGAAGCAAGCTAACATTGGTAACTGAATAATGCCTTCCGATTAACGGAAGTTCTCTTCCATTCATCTCTTCTCGCCCTGGCAGTTTTCCTACCTGCAGGCTGGGACAGGGTGTTATCCCCATGATGTTCAGGGGAGGAGACAGCGGAGAGCTATACTCTTTGTAAGGGGTGAACCAGCCTTCACATTTGCATCCCCTGAGGCTCTTTTTCCAGGCTCTTTCCATCTTTGTTCTATCCCTGCTCCCTCTCTCTGCCAGGCTTACATGGTTTCCCGAAGTGTGGTCTGGTCCAGGCCTTGCGTCCCTCATGTGTAAAATGAGTACATGGTTCAGGGTGATTCCTAAGACCTTGCATCCCTTTGTTGTTACTGTTCAGTTGCAGCGTCCTATCCGACTCTTTGAGACCCTGTGGACTGCAGCACGCCAGGCTTTCTTGTCCTTCACCATCTCATGGTGCTTGCTCAAACTCAAGTCCATTGTGTCGATGATGCCATCCAATCATCTCATCCTCTATTGCCCCCTTGTCCTCCTGCCCTCAGTCTTTCCTAGCATCAGGGTCTTTTCCAGTGAGGGTCTTTTGCACCCCTAACTATCTAAAATTCCAAGAACTGTTGCTTTTGTAGTCAATCTGAGGAAGTTTGATGTGAAAGTCCTGTTAAGTTTTTATTCGTGTTTTGCAAAACCCTTTGTGGCAAGTTGGTCTTAATTAAAAAAAAAAATACCTGTTTCAAGATGAAGACATTGAGGAAGTAGCACCCTGCTGCTTCTCTGTGGCCCCATGGTGTTCTGGCAGGGTCAGCATTCACACTTCTGGCTCCTGAGTTTCTGATCTCCTATTCCTCTCTGTGAAATGGCTTTCCTCATACCTCTTAACTTTTATTTTACTTCCTTTTCTAATGGGTAATGTTTAAAACTCTGTTATGTT
Organism: Oreotragus oreotragus; assembly: GCA_006410675.1. Classification (NCBI taxonomy): domain Eukaryota; kingdom Metazoa; phylum Chordata; class Mammalia; order Artiodactyla; family Bovidae; genus Oreotragus; species Oreotragus oreotragus. The sequence goes on from SJYX01016967.1 coordinate 111,538, forward strand.
ATTAAATGTCCTAAGTGACTTCTTGCTGTAGATGTTTTCAAGTATGTGTGTATATGTGCCTGCGTGCGTGTACTCCATTATTTGTTCGTTGCTCAAAAGAGAAGCCGCACACTGAAAGTTGGAGAGTCAAACATTTACTTGCAGACATATTTTTTAAAACTTTTTAATTTTATATTGAAGTATAGCCAGTCAACAATGTTGTGATGGTTTCAGATGGACAGTAAGAAAATTCAGTCATACATATACACATATCCACTGTTCCTCAAACTTCCCTCCCATCCAGGTTGAGCAGAGTTCCATATGCTATATAGTAGGTCCTTGCTGGCTATCCATTTTAAATATAGTAGTGTATACGTGTCCATCCCAAACTCCTCAACTATCTCCTCCCCCCATTCTTCCCCTTGGCAACCGTAAGTTCATTCTCTAACAGATATATTTTAAAATATTGTTTTATTTTGAATAAGTCACCCAAAACAATGGTATACATTCCAAAATGACATGTGTAAATATTTTTAAGTTTAAGCTGATATTTAGTGATTGAGGAATTTCATATATAAAAGTCTGGGTTTATGACTTTTCATGAAAGTCGGATCTGGCAACTTAGCCCAGATTTCCTATTATGTCGCCAATCAGTCTTGCCTTCTCTGGGTTCACTGTGGGCTCACCAGACCTCCTCCCCTCCTTCTTACTCCCAAGTCCTCGCCACTGACAGCTTGGTGAGCCATTTCAATCCCTGGCTGGCCCTTTAGACATTAGTGGTTGGCCTGCTCACCTCAAGTATTTATACCTTACATGTCCCACCGACACACAAGGGAGCCTGGTGGACCTGAGGCTGACCTGCTCTGAGGCAGCTGATGGTGAGAAGGTGCTTTTCACCTGCACTATCAGGATGAAGTGGATGGAGTCAAACAGGAGGCCCAAGAAGAAAATGCCAAGCAATCAAGAGGAAAGCTTGGGATTGGCTGGGTGATTTGTCCTTTGGACAACAAGCAAGCAAAAAGCAGTAACAAATAAAATGGGGAGACCAAGGGAGAAAGAAAGGTAGAACAAAATAGGGCTTGTTGAAGGACAAAATGTACCAATGAGAGCAAACTGAAGCAAGACATGAGATGATGAACATGAACAAATTTATTATTATTATTATTATTATTATTATTATTAGGCTTGCAGGATCTCAGTTTCCTGAGCAGTGATTGAACGCAAGCTGTGGCAGTGAAAGTGTGGAATCCTAACCACCAGGCCACCAGGGAATTCTCCATGAACAAATTATTAATTTCCTTAATTCTCAACCACAAAATGGGGTATCTTCCTTAAAGGGTAGTCGAGAAGATAAGAGGCAGTGTAAATAAAGACTTGACTGCAGTGCCTGGACTCTGATAGATGCTAGACGACCGAGCGATAACTCACGAGTGTCTGTGTGACGGCTTCACTACATGCTCTAGGAAGTAAAAAAATACATCGCTTTTTCTGCATAAAATTCTACTTTTAAATAAAACATGTGTACTTCGGGGAGGCTTTGAGAATAAAGTTTTGAATATGGCAGCGTTTCTCTTCCCAGTTTCATGGGGGCCTCCTGGTCCCACAGGTTACACAGGGCCTACAAAATAGGTCCCCAAACAGTCAGGGTGACATCTGGAATTCCCAAAGTAAGTGACTTCCCCAGTCTCCTCACTATGGCAAGGGTTCTGGCTGAGCCCCAACCTGGGTTCAGAGTTCGGCTGTGTGTGCCCCTGACAGGGGTCAACAGCTATTTGAATGGCTTAATTTGATGGCATCAGGCTGTTCACAGCTATTCTGCTTCTCTTCCTTCCAAGCACATGGTAAGATTGTACTTTCCTGTTGCCTTGAGTTCGGGCACATCCATGACACTTTGGCTGATGAAATGCATTTAGAGGTGATTTTTGTCACATGGAACAGCTACTGGGCCACAGAAGCCAGGGGAGCATGTTAAGATGATACCTCCATCAGCTTGGTTTCCTAGGTAACCCAGGTGAGCAGAGACACCCCCTGACTGCCTGCACTGAACACATAGGAGGCTCAAGGAATACGGTTTTGCTGCTACTCCACTGTTAATTTTGGTTTGTTACTGCTGCATAACATGGCCTATCCTTACTGATAGAGTTGATATTCTAGAGCCTTTTTTTTTTTTTTTTTTTTAGTGAAGAAGGAGAGAGTTTTTGTTTGTTTCTCTTTCTTCTTTTACAGAGAGAAAGGAGGGATGAAAACTAGGACGGTGGAAAGAAATGGCCTTGGTGTGTATCTATTCTCCATCTAGGCCCTTGACCTAGTTGGAAGGCCCCATTGGAGAAAGAAGTTGAGCTGGAAGCTGAAAGAACCCTTCTTTAGGTGATTTTCAGAGAATCTTGCCATGAGTTTTCAGGCCTGAGTGACAGAGAGGTGCCCTGAAATCAGCAAGAGGCCATGCTTGCCCTCCCCCGACCCCCACCCTGCCAGGACCCAGCAGTGACATGACATCTCATGCACTGTGGTTCTGGGAAGGTCTTGACATGGCCTTTTTTTGTCCCACACTGGGGAGAGCAAAGGATGACATGATACCTATGACATCCTGAAACGACAGCAGGGGCAGGGAAATGTGGGTAGATCTGATAGGACGTGCCTGAGGCATCACTCTGAAGGCTCCCAGAAATAACCGGGGAAGATTGGGGAGGAGCGGTAGCATCCTGGCATCACACTGGGGATGCCAAGAGCCACTGTCATTTGAAGTTAATATTAGTAGGACCTCAAATGGATGTTCAGGCTTGGGAGGTGTGAGGACAGTGAGTCAGCTGCTTTGGCCCTAAGGTCTGGCTACCCGCTGGTTACAACACACACCTACTGACCTTTCTGACCACTCATAAGCTTTTCATTCTGTCATTTTCCCACGTAAGCTACTTTGTACAAATCCACTAAAAACTGAAGTATAGTTGATGCACAATATTATATAAGTGAAGGTATACATAGACTACTTTGATCTGGCCTTATGGACCAGTGTATATTTTCTTCAGAGTCACACTGATGCATGAAATATTCATCCCTTGATGAAGAAAACCAAACTGTCTGATGTTATTTTAAATACCACTGTAATTTCTAGACTTCGTTACAGGACTAATTTTCTAAACTAAACCGAAATTTCCTTGTCAAAGAAATACCTTTAGGAAGCCAACATATGCTCCTAAGGGAGATTTGATAATGAGTGAAGAGTGTTTTAAAGAAATAGAGAAACTGCTATAGAAACACAGATATCTGTGTGAGTCTGAATGATGCAAAAAATTAGAGATTATTTTATTATAATTAAACTTAAACTGGGTTGGGGAAGTTCCATTTTAACACTCTTTACAAATCCACAATTTCAGTCTTACCACCTAAGGAATGTTATTAACAGATTGCACTCATACCCAGATAACACAGGGGGTTATCTGCCCCCAGGAGGTGGCCTAAGAGTATTGACTGTTCCTCTCTCTCTCTTTCTCTCGTTTTTATTATCTTTGTCCCTGTCTTTAGGCAGCAGCAAATTTCCTGATGACACCTGCAGTGGTGAAGCCGGCTTTGAGAATCCATTAATTCTTCCCCATCTGCTTAGATCGATGGCTCAGGCAACCCTGGGCATCACGGTCTTGCGCACAGCAAAGCCATCTTCCTCTTGAGATATAGTGCAAAAATCTGGGACAATATCAACATGGAAAATAGGTTTATTCTCTTTGTGTGTCTGTGCGCACTCTGTCATGTCCGACTCTTTACAACTGCATGGACTGCAGCCTGCCAGTCTATATGTGGAATTCTCCAAGCAAGGATACTGGAGTGGGTTGCCATTTCCTACTCTAGAGATCTTCCCGACCCAGGGATTGAACCAGCATCTCTTGTGTCTTCTGCATTGGTAGGCGGATTCCTTACCACTCTACTACCCGGGAAGCCCTATTCTCTTTATAAGTAGTGGCAAATTATCATACTTGTTAATAAAGTCACACTTCTTTCAGATACTATAACTTAAAATTTATAGCCTTCTTTCAAATACATTAATACAATTTCTCACCCCCAAATGGTGAAGTCCTAAGTCTTTCTCAAGGTCACCAATTAGAAGCAGAAATGGAATTCAGACTCAGGACTTCGTGCTCCTTGATTGTCTCCCTCCTCCCTTATTTGGGGACATTGGTAAATGATTAAAGGGGTGATGTTTTCTATAATACTTTTAATAGAAAGGATTACAGAAAAAATACTTCTCTTTTGATGTACAGTACAGTGGTATGCTACCAGTGCATGAATTGCTCTATTTCCCTGAATAATGTCTCTCTTTCTTAAACTGGCAAAGCAAGTCTGTGTCTCTATAAACCACCCTACAAATTCATCCAAAAATCGAGTTGCTGAAGAGCCTATATAAACCAGAAATCTAGGATCTGACAATTTAGGATAAAGAATATTGAGAGAAAAGTAAATAGTTGCCTTTAGTTAATCCAAACCCTCCCTTATTAGTTTTAAAGAGAATAATAATAGAGTATCAGCAGTAACCTTACTGAATGACTATTCTGAGGTTGAGTGTGGCACTCAGCCTGATACTGATCTGCTGTCATTTAATGCTCACGATAACCCCATGACGTCAGTACTATTTTAGCCCCATTTTACTAGTGAGGAACTGAGGTTTATAGAGCTTGTGCAACTTGTCCAGGTTTTATAGCAAGCAAGAAGGCAGCTGAGTGGTATTAAAAACATATCATTGCTTTTTACTCTTCTATCTGAGGAAACCTCATTTTTGGAAAAAGAAACTTTTTCCACACACACAAAAACAAATTCAGCCAACACAGAAATGAGTTGAAGAAACCAAAAGACCTATGTAACTGATTTCAGCTTCACTTATTGGAACCTGGCTTCAATGGAGGCTTATTAATCTTGTCAGTTTCCTTGGAAAATTAATTTGCTTTGCAGCAAAGGCTTAGAACTGTGTATATTAAATATTGCAATTAAGCTAGACCTAGTCTACATTTAGCCAGGCACGAATTGTATAATTTAGAGGGAAAAACAGTAAATTAAGATGAAGCAACATGAAACATTTTTCATTTAAAGAAAAGCTAACAGCTCAATATATTATTTTTTTCTAGCTACAGGGTCTTGACCCTTTGGGGATGTTGAAAGGAAAGGAATAATGGAATTGATTGAAGAAAGGGAAAAACAGCAACTTGAAAATGGTTGTGGCAGATTAGATGGCATTATAATGCCTGTCATGACTTCCTCCTGCCAAAATGAGATTCATTAAAGAAAACTCTTAACTAAATTAAAACTCTTCTCACCAATATCCTCCCCTCCAGATGTGAACGGCAGACTGTGGCCTGGTTAACACGACTGTGGGTAATTGGTGGAAATATTTCATAATATTCTAATAAGAGGAAGACAAGAAATACTGAGAAACATTTTATTTATTTTTAACCCCAAATGACGAAGACAGCTGACTGACTGATGACTTCTTCTATCAGGAATCCACAAGGAGACAGCGAGATGTCTTCATGAGAGGAAATCGCTCAGCTGCGGTCATTCTGCTCCAGCGCCATGCTGTGGTTGTTGCCTGACTTACACACAGGATGAAAAGATGGTTTCAAGAGTGGCAATGAGGAGGAGCAGTCGGCTCAGCGAGCATCAGTTCCTTGGGTGAATTGTGTTCTTTTCTGGACTTCACCGGGATCATCTATACTCTGGGAAACAGCAACAACCCCTCCTGTGGGCATTTCAGTTTATGGAAAATGGTAGAAAATAGAACTGTCCATGTCAAACAAAATATACTTACAGTTCTCTTTTATTATTATTTCAAATATTGATTTATTTAGCTGTGCTGGGTCTTACTTGTGGCATGTAGTATCTAGCTCTCTGCTCAGGGATCGAACCTGAGCTTTCTGCTTGGGGAGCATGGAGTCTTAGCTACTGGACCACCAGAGATAAAGAATATCCTAAATTTATTGTTTTTTTGAGAGCTCTCAAAAACTTCCTGGGTGGCTCAGATGGTAAAGAATCTGCCTGCAATGCAGGACACCCAGATTCAATCCCTGGGTCGGGAAGATGCCCTGGAGTAGGAAATGGCAACCCACTCCAGTATTCTTGACTGGAGAATCCCATGGACAGAGGAGCCTGGCGGGCTACAGTCCGTGGGGTTGCAAAGACTGGACATGCCTGAGAGACTAACACCTTCACTCAAAAGGCAGGTTGAATTATTGGAGCNATGGCAACCCACTCCAGTATTCTTGACTGGAGAATCCCATGGACAGAGGAGCCTGGCGGGCTACAGTCCGTGGGGTTGCAAAGACTGGACATGCCTGAGAGACTAACACCTTCACTCAAAAGGCAGGTTGAATTATTGGAGCTGCTAAATGATGCAGCTCCCGCCCAGGGTGGCAGGTGGAGTTCTGCTCCTGGAAGAAGATGGTGTAGGTCACACAGCTTGTGTTTCATTTAACTCTGAGGGGGTAGTTCAGAGTTCCTCCCTCTGTCACCTAAATCCCAGGGAACTGGAGTGTTGATGTGAATCAAGGTACCATTTATGTCTTTGAATCTTGAAGAATTAAAAAAAATTATTTAATTGAATTTTCCTTCTACTTTTACTGAGTTGACATTCAGCACTGTATGTGTTTAAGGCGCACAGCATAGCGATTTGACTTACGTGTGTGTGTGTGTGTGCACATGTAGTCTTGTCTGACTCTTTGCGACCCTATGGACTCTAGCCCACCAGGCTCCTCTGTCCATGGAATTCTCCAGGCTTGGATACTGGAGTGGATTACTATACCCTCCTCCAGAGGATCTTACTAACCAGGGATCAAACCTGCATCTTTTATGTCTCCTGCGTTGGCAGGCAAGTTCTTTACCACTAGCGCCACCTGGGAAGCTTGATTTCACTTACAGACATCATGAAATGACTATCACAGGAAGTTTAGTGAACATCTACCATCTCATCTCATCTCATGGCTGCGAAATTATGGAAGAAAAAAATATTTTCCTTGTAATGGGAACACTCAGGACCTATTCTCCTAACAATCTTCATGTACAACATACAGCAGTGTTAATTATATTTATCCTGTTGTACATTACATCCTAGAACTTATTTATAACTGGAAGTTTGCACCTATTGACTGCCTTCACCCAGCCTTTTCCTTTCACCAGGTCTCTGGCCTCTGGTAACCATAAATCTGATCTCTTTTCTTATGAGTTTTTTTGTTTGTTTTTGAAGCATAATTGACCTACAATATTATGTTAGTTCTGGGCTTCCCTGGTGACTCAGAGGTTAAAGCATCTGCCTCCAATGCGGGAGACCCAGGTTCGATCCTTGGGTCGGGAAGATCCCCTGGAGAAGGAAATGGTAACCCACTCCAGTTTTCTTGCCTGGAGAATCCCATGGACGGAGAAGCCTGGTAGGCTACAGTCCATGGGGTTGCAAAGAGTCGGACACGACTGAGCCACTTCACTTCACTGTTACACAACATGGTAATTCAATATTTCTATACATTTCAAAATGATTGCCAGAATAAGTATAGATACAATCTGTCACCATAAAAAAAATACTGCATAGTTATTGACTGAATTCCCCACATGGTACTTCTCATAACCAGGACTCATATATTTAGGAACTGGAAGCTTGTATCTCAACATTCCCCACCTATTTCTTTTCTCTCCCAATCCTCCTCCCCCTCTGGTAACACCTGTTTATTCTCCGTATCTATGAGTCTGGTTTTGTTTTATTTCTTAGATTCCATATAAAGGAAATCATACAGTATTTGCCTTTCTCTGATTTATTTCACTTATCCTCTAGGTCCATCCAAGTTATTGCACATGGCAAGATTTCATTCTTTTTTGTGGTTAAGTTATATGCAGAGTACATCATGAGAAATGCTGGGCTGGAAGAAGCACAAGCTGAAATCAAGATTGCTGGGAGTAGATGTGGGGTGGGAGGTGGGAGGGGGGTTCATGTTTGGGAGTTCGTGTAAAAAAATAAATAAATACAAAAAAAAAGATTGCTGGGAGAAATATCAATAACCTCAGATATGCAGATGATACCACCCTTATGGCAGAAAGTGAAGAAGAACTAAAAAGCCTCTTGATGAAAATGAAAGAGGAGAGTGAAAAAGTTGGCTTAAAGCTCAACATTCAGAAAACGAAGATCATGGCATCTGGTCCCATCACTTCAGGGCAAATAGATGGGGAAACAGTGTCATAGCATATTGAAAAGCAGAGACATTACTTTGCGAACAAAGGTCCGTTTATTCGAGGCTATGGTTTTTCAGTGGTCATGTATGGATGTGAGAGCTGGACTGTGAAGAAAGCTGAGCACCGAAGAATTGATGCTTTTGAACTGTGGTGTTGGAGAAGACTCTTGAGAGTCCCTTGGACTGCAAGGAGATCAAACCAGTCCATTCTAAAGGAGATCAGCCCTGGGATTTCTTTGGAAGGAATGATGCTAAAGCTGAAACTCCAGTACTTTGGCCACCTCATGCCAAGAGTTGACTCATTGGAAAAGACTCTGATGCTGGGAGGGATTGGGGGGTAGGAGGAGAGGGGGACGACAGAGGATGAAACGGCTGGATGGCATCACTGACTCGATGGACGTGAGTCTGAATGAACTCCGGGAGATGGTGATGGACAGGGAGGCCTGGCATGCTGTGATTCATGGGGTCGCAATGAGTCGGACACGACTGAGTGACTGACCTGACCTGACCTGAATATTCCAGTATATATATATATATATATATCCCGTCTTCTTTATTCATCTATCGATGGTCACTTAGGTTGCTTCCATATCTTGGCTATTGTAGATTATGCTGCAATGAACATAGAGGTGCATATACCTTTTCAAATTAGTGTTTTAATTTTATTCAGCTAAATTCCAAGGAATTGAATTGCATGATCATTGTATTTTTAATTTTTGGAGGAGTCTCCATACCATTTTCCATAGTGGCTCTGCCAATTTCCACCAATAGTGCATGCTGTTGTTCAATCGCTCAGCCATGTCCGACTCTTAGCGACCCCATGGGCTGTGGGATGGTAGGCTTCCCTGTCCTTCACTGTCTCCCAGAATTTGCTCAGACTCATGTCCACTGAGCTGGTGATGCCCTCCAACCCCTCTGTCACTCACTTCTCGTCCCGCCTTCTCCCTTTTCTCCACATCCTTGACAACTTTTGTTTTTTTGTTGTCTTTTAAATAATAGCCGTTCTGGTAGATGTGAAATAATTAGTGTTGTTGACCATCTTTCCATGTGCCTGTTGGCCATATTTGCTTGAATCTTTTACTAGATCATGAGCTCCTTAAAAGCAGGGACACAACTTGTTTAATTACATTCTCAACTTCTAGTTTAGTGCTGGCTCATAATAGGAACATAATAAATATTTTGACTGAATGAATGAGTTTAGATCTGACTGTAAAAAGGAGCTCAGTTCAGTTCAGTCGCTCAGTTGTATCTGACTCTTTGCGACCCCATGGACTGCAGCACACCAGGCTTCCCTGTCCATCACCAACTCCTGGAATTTACTCAAACTCATGTCCATCAAGTTGGTGATGCCATCCCACCATCTGATCCTCTGTTGTCCCCTTCTCCTCCTGGCCTCAATCTTTCCTAGCATCAAGGTCTTTTCCAATGAGTCAGTTCTTCATATCAGGTGGCCAAAGTATTGGAAACTGTTGCAGCATCAGTCCTTCCAATGAATATTCAAGACTGATTTCTTTTAGAGTTGACTGGTTTGATCTCCTTGCAGTCCAAGGGACTCTCGAGAGTCTTCTTCAACATCACGGTTCAAAAGAATCAAAAGTAAAGCGGAGGAGGCCACTTTTTTCACTATCTTGGAAGATGCTGCACTCAGGCAGGAGGAAGGGGTACCTCTTGCAAGAGTAGAGTCTCATCCTTAGGAGACAAGTGTGTCCCACGTGTGTAGGAGGGGGAACGGAGGTGTGGAAAGGGCTGCTTTGCTCACTCTGTTCAAGAGCTTAGAAAAGGAGATACTTGTGGTTTAAAGTTTATCCTAAAGCCAATCTGGGGCTGAAACTCCCATTTGGAATTATCTATTTTTACTGAACTTCAGAAGCTACTAGGAATATTTTTCTTAAAATACAGATTCCTACTCCAGACTAATTAAGTCAGAAGCTGGGATGGTGAACCAAAAGGGAATGAAAACTTCAGAAAGTCTCTAATGTGTAGCCAGAGTTGGGCCATAGTTCCGGTCCAGTGGTTCTGAGCTCTGTGGGTGTTAGAATCACTGGTGAATGTTCAAAATGTGTAGCTGCTTGGCCTCACTTCCAGACGTGGGATTCAGGGGGTCTACTGGGCTCACACTTCTGTATTGACACAGGGTTTGAAGAAACATCAAGGGCTGAGAGAACTCCTTGGCTGATGGTTTCACTGTTCTAAGAACAGTCTGAGGTGCTTGTTGGGAACACAGATTCTGGGTCCTCCAGCACCTACTGTCTTGACTCTAACAGAGGGGTATGGGTCTTGCTAACTTTAAAGGTGCTCCAGGTGAGTCCCATGATTAGGGAAACATCACTCGTTTTGTGTTTCTCAAAGTGTGGCTCCCAGACCAGCAGCATCAGTACCACATGGGAATTTGTTAGAAATACAGATTCTGGGGCTCCACTTTAGATCCCCCAAATCAGAAACCCTGGGAGGAAAGGCTTCCCTGGTGGTTCAGTCACTGAGAATTAGCCTTGCAATGTAACAGTTTCGATCCCTGATTCTGGAAGATCACGTATGCCTCGGGGCAACTAGGCGTGAGCTCTACAACCTCTGAGCCCTGGAGCTGCAGCTGCTGAAGCCTTCAAACCCTAGAGCCTGTGCTGCAAGAGAAGCTACGGAAAGGAGGAAGCCATGCCCGGTAACTAGAGTAGCTCCTTCACTCACTGCCACTAGAGAAAGCCCACTCGTAGCCAAACAGGAACAAATGCTTTAAAAAATAAAGAAAGAAGCCCTGTGCGTGGGACCCACCTCTCTGTTATCTTGCAAGCCCTGCAGCGGATTCCAGCACTTCTAAAACTTGAGAACCGCTGCTCTAGTTCCTGTTTCTCAAAGTGTGGGACCCAGACAAAGGCATTAGCATCGCCTGGGAACTTGTTAAAAATGAAGTATCTCAGTGTCCCCGCCCCAGACCAAATGAGTCATAATCTACATTTTAAAAAGATCCCCGGTGATTCCTATGCACATTAAAGTTTGAGAAAGTGAAGTCGCTCAGTCGTGTGCACATTAAAGTTTGAGAAAGTGAAGTCGCTCAGTCTTGTCCGACTCTTTGCGACACCATGGACTGTAGCCCACCAGGTTCCTCCGTCCATGAGATTTTCCAGGCAAGAATACTGGAGCGGGTTGCCATTTCCTTCTCCAGGAAATCTTCCCAACTCAGGGACTGAACCCAGGTCTCCTGCATTGTAGGCAGACGCTTTACCGTCTGAGCCAGATAAATATCATTTTGCTGTGGAAATAGAAAAATGTAAGCTCCGTTAAGGAAAAGCAGAACCAAAATTAGTAATATGTCTCCCTTTAAGAACAGCAGTGACTTTAATTAAAGAGAAATTAGGAGGCAGATCATGTAGAACTGTATTAATAATAATAAATAAATCCCAGCTTTGTGTTATTAGTTGGGTTAAAGAATTCAAGTAAGATTAAATGCAAAGATATTCTAACTCCTATCCTGTATTATTTTTTTTCGTAGTGTTTCCTAATTCAATTTAGTAGTGAGTAGTGAAGTTGCTCAGTCGTGTCCGACTCTTTGCGACCCCATGGACTGTAGCCTACCAGGCTCCTCTGTCCATGGGATTTTCCAGGCAATAGTCCTGGAGTGGACTGCAATTCAGTATAGGGGCTATCAGATTGTTTTATTCCAGAGTCTGACTCTATTCCTTTGGAATATAAATTTGTGCTGTGTGTATGTATACATACACTCATACACATGTATTAATGTATTAGTCAGGGTTTGTCTACAGCTCAAAATCTGTAGGGCAGACTGGCAGCCTAGAAATTTCAGCAAGAATTGACACTGAAGTCTTGTCTCCAGTCTGCAGACAGAATTTCTTCCTTCTTGGAGGATGCTGTTCTTTTTCCCTTAAGGCCTTAAACTGATTGCATGAGAGAGTAATATAGAGAGAATAATCTATATTAATTAATTAGATTAATTAATCTCCACATTCTAGAGAGTAATCTATTTTACTCAAAGTTTACTGAAGTGAATAACATAAAAAATATCTGCACAGAAGCATCCAGATTGATGTTTGACCGAACTACTGGGTATCACAGTTGAAGCCTTAGACACATAAAATTAACCATTTGTATTCATAAAACATATCTTTTAGCCTCACGTGTAAAAATACCAGTGAGCAGATAAATGATCAGAAAACCCAGCGAGAGGCAGACCTTAACTGTTTGGACCAAATAGGCTGTGGACACAACTGCAAAGAATCAGCTACCTTCAGCTTGTGAAGCCCAGGGCATTTCTGACACTCTACATGTTTCCGAACTGGAGCCGCCTTGGGTGGAAGGGGACTGGTGATGTTACATTTTGTTAAATTATTAATTGAAACTAGGTTTTTCTTATGCTTTAAAGAATAAATCCCTAATCTAGCATTTTATAATTAATGCCATAGGGAAGCTCCAATGAGGCCATCCGAGTCACAATCATTCTGACAAGTGTCCCTAATGGAAACACTGAAAAATTTAAGGGGGTTTCCCTTGTGGCTCAAATGTCTGTATAGTAAAAGCTATGGTTTTTACAATAGTCGTGTACTGGATGTGAGAGTTGGACCATAAAAAAGGCTGAGCGTGAAGAACTGATGTTTTCAAGTTTTGGTTCGGGAGAAGACTCTTGAGAGTCACTTGAACAGCAAATCAGTCAATCCTAAAGGAAATCAATGAACCCAGAATATTCACTGGAGGGACTGACGCTGAAGCTGAAGTTCTAATACTTTGGCTCCCTGATGGGAAAGGACAACTCATTGGAAAAGACCCTGATGCTGGAAAAGACTGAGGGCAAGAGGAGGTGCTGGTGACGGGATGTGATGGTTGGATGGTGTCACCGACTTCATGGACATTAGTTTGAGCAAACTCAGAGAGATAATGCAGAACAGGGAAGCCTGGTACGGCAAAGAGCTGGGCACGACTTAGCAACTGAACAGCAGCCTGGTGGGTCAGTAGTAAAGAATCCATCTGTGATGCAGGAAATGTGGGTTCAATCCCTGGGTCAGGACGATCCCCTGGAGAAGAAAGTGCTACCTATTCTGATATTCTTAGCTGGGAAATCCCATGGAGAGAGGAGCCTGGTGGGCCACAGTCCATGGAGTCGAAAAGAACTTGACAGACTTATTGACTAAACAACAAAGTTTAAATAAGACTTCAAAGTTTATCTTTTAAAAAAAAATTTTTATCTTGGATCCAGAACCCCAGTGATCTTTCTGGTTAACTTGTTTGAGTGACATATGATTCCATTTTGCTCGGGTTCTACAACTGTACTTTAAAATATCAAGTCCATTGAGTTATAAGTATTACAGATACTGCTGTACACATACATTTAACACCTTTTTTATGAATTGTCTGTGATTCATCAGCATTAAATAGATTTTAAAAAAAAACACTAAACTCAGAAAAAAGAGATCATATTTGCGGTTCCCAGAGGCAGGAGGTGGGAGAGAGGAACTGGAGAGAGGTGGTTAAAAGCTACAAACTTCCAGTTATAAGAAAAGTAAGTACTAGGGAAATAATACAATACTGCTATATGTTATATGGGAAAGTTAAGGGAGTAAATCCTAAGAATTCTCATCACAACAGGAAAAAATGTTTTTTTCTCTCTCTTTACTGTATTTATATAAGATGATGAATGCCAATTAAATTCACTGCAGTAATCATTCTACAATATATGCAAGTCAAACCATTAGACTGTACACCTTAAACTTGTGCAGTGATATATGTCAGTTATACTTTAATAAAACTGGACAAAATGGATTGTTTTCCCACACACGCTCTGCAAGAAATGTACGGATCTTTCTTTATGCCGAAATGGCTTACTGTGACTTGGGCTTTGCCATACAAGTTTTAGGATCTACAACTCTATTAACTGACCATACAGTTAAAAAACTGAAAAACTGAAAAAAAACTTTGAAAGTTCTAGAAAGTCATAAAACATGGCTAGAATTAGAGCTAGTGATAATTCACAAGCTTTTGTCACTCATTTTAAATGTAATTGAGCTCTTTGAGTTTTTCTTCTGCCCCCCTCACCCCAACTTTGCATCAAACTTCTGTTCAGACAATATAAACTCTTACTGTAACCTCTTTGCTGTTACAATGGCTCATACTTTGTTAATAACAAATTTGATTTAAATAAATAATTTATGACAGTTGTAAATTTTTAAAAAATGAAGTCTAGTTGATTTACAAAGTTGTGTTAGTTTCAAGTGTATAGCACAGTGATTAGTCATATATATGTGTGTGTATATATATATATATATATATATAT